>VZRV01003482.1:1849792-1946930 GCA_013398115.1 Falcunculus frontatus
GAATGGGCGGCAGAGCCGGCTTCTTCGAGGTGGGTGCGGGCGGCGCCGGGGGCGGGGGGCGGCCAGGGCGAGACGAGCCCGGGCTGGGTCCCGCAGCATCCTACCGCCGGCGGACGGGGCTGCCCGGGATCCCAGCGAGCTCCTCTTTCTTCCCCCTCCATCTGCATTGAAGCACCGGGGAGCCGGAGCCATCCGCTCCCGGGTCTGCCGAGGGAAGTGACCGCCGCCGGAGCCGGGCAGAGAGGGCCGGGGAGGCAGGCTGCTCCCCGGGGGTTTCCTTGGGGCCAGGGGGCAAAAAGAGGCTGCCGCCCGCCCGTCCTCTCCTTCCCCGGGCACGTTCCCCTCGCCGTTCCGGATCCCCGCGTCCCCAGTGTTCCTCGGACGTGTTCCCGGAGAGCGGGGCGGGGGGAATCCCCAGGCTTCCCGGCGAGCTCTCGGCGATCCGCGGAGGCGCCGGATCAATGGCTCTGGGCTTCTCGCGGATCCTGCCTAGGGCAGCACCGCGGGCAGCCTGCGCTGGGTCTGGCAGCGCGTCCCAGCCCTATGGAGAGAGCGATGACGAGGAGTGTTCTCGGTACCTTCTGTCCCCAACTTCTCGGAAGACCCCGCCGGCAGCCGTCCCGCGCAGCCTTCCGGCCCGGTGAAGGCGCGGCCGCGGGCGGCAGCGCCCCTGGGCCGGCTCCGCTCGGCTCGGAGGAGTTGGTGCCCTGGCCGAGAGGACGGCTCCCGGCGCGGCGCCCACCGCCCGGCGGGTAGGGGCGAGGGGCCTCTGATAGCACGGAGCGCTCGATCTTGCGTGGGGAACGAAAAACAGCCGGGCGGAGTTCAGTACCGTCAGTGCTTTGTGCTTACGGAAAGCGCAGAGTAACGTGCACCTGGGGAGCGTCAAGGGTAACATCTCATCCACTTACATAAACAGCCCCACCGACTCTTTGCTAGAATTACTTAGGCTGGCTAATACAAAAAACCTTAAGAGCGGCTTGTATTTCAAAGACAGGTCTGTACAAGCTAAATGACAGCAATCCTGAATGTGTTTCTTCAGGCTTATATTTGGGTTTCTCAATCACGACTTACCTAAAAAATATGCACAGGGGGAGGAACGTTCTTGCCCCCATGCAAATTACAAAGCAGTTGTTGTCATAATGATGCCATGATGGTTTTTTTGCTTTTTTATCTACCCCTTTTTATATACTCTTTTATATAGCTTTTATGCATTCTTAAGCGCTTTTTAGTCCACATATTTTAAGTCCTTAGGTTTGATAACTAGCATAGACCCAATATTCCATTAAGCCAGGAGACCCAACATCTTAGAAGCTTCAGACACCAAGGTCTTCTCTGGAACACATTTTGTAAACTAAGATAGGCCTGTCTGGGGGGGAAGGTTCCTCGGGGAGGGGGGTTCACTCAGCCTCTCATTGGGGAATCTTTGATAGATATGCTAATTGGTAAGGCCTATAATGTTATACCCCAATTATTGTGTGTGCATTTTTTTTTTGATGTGCATTCCAGCGTGCTCCACCTGGACAGGGTGCACCGAGGATGCTTAAAATAAATACTGAGGTAAAAGCCCTTTTTCCCTTCTAACCATGTTTGGTTCTTGATTTTAAGACCAAGGATAGGCATCAATAACACAAATAGAATCCAAAACTATCTGAAAAACATCTACTCCTGTAGTAACTTACCATGACCTAAAAGTTTAGGTTTTACTTTTCAAAGCTATAAAAATGATCCAGACATCACAATTCAGCAAAATAAACTGCCTATAGCTCTTCCGGGTGTGAGGTAGGACTGAGCCACCTGCACCATGCTTTTTCCTCAGCAGTGTTGACTTCCCAGGTTTTTCTTAGGAAAAACAACAAAGCTTTTCACTGCCTCATGGCTTTCTACCGATGAGGTAGAACTCAAACTGTTGTGAGATCCAAATGCAGGAGCAAGCACATATGTAAAACCCTCCTGATTGCCTTCAGTCACTTCAGGTTTGCTCTTCTGCCGCAGACTTATTTGAACTCCTGAACAGCGCTAGTTACTAGAAGGCCTCAAAAGCACGGACATCATTATTGTTACGTGATTTTGCAGATGGGGAAACACATAAAAGTTGAATGACCTGCTCAGTCTTGCTAGGCAGAACAATGGCAGGAGATCCAGGTCTTTGGAGCCCTCCTAAATCAAAATCCCGTGTTTAAGCAACACTAATCCAAACTCAGTATGATTCATGAATTTACATGTCAGCCTTGTATGTCTTAGTCCTTTTCTTTTTATAGCAGATAATGGGTGGAAACAGATTTGCCCAGCTCATCCAGTGTGTGAGCTGCCTTGGGGGTAGGATGTAGACAAAGACTGCCTAAGTAGCACTGAGCAGTGCTGTTGCCTATTGCTTTCTGCGCTGTTCTCCCTGATTTGCTTTCTGTTATAAATTCATTGACTTTGAATTCTGAATTGCATTTCCCCACCACACATTTAAAGCAGAGCTATGTAAAGAGAGAAGGTGAGTGTCCCACTTCTCACCTTTAGCATTCCCTGTTTGAGGATGAACGCTCACCTTTAGCGTTCCCTGTTGATGTATGAATTTGTACTTTCCCCTGTACATTTATAAACCATTTACCCTTTACTTTTCTTCTGTGGTGCTTCCTGATAAGAATCACAAAGCACTTCATAATCATCAAACTGTCATGTTTACTTCAGGTATTGATATGTCTCTACTTTCACCTCATTTTTTTTAAGCACTTATCACTAATCGCTAGCTCAGAAGAAGCTTCTCAAGGACAACTATAAATAAATATGCGTATACTTGAAAATACTGCACCAGATAATTTGAGGAGATTCAACTCCAAAGATTGAGAGATGTGTGATAGAGACTCGTATCTTTGGGAGCGCTCATTTCTCTAAGTTGCATAGAGAACAACTCTTCTGACCTATTTGAGATATGTTTTAGAGCTTGTGATACTGTTTATCCTAACAGTGCCGGTTTTCCTCCTTTCCATACAAGGGATGCCTATGTGACATGCTCAGATGTAAATGTCTCCAGTAGAGCTCTGAAGTTAGGCTAATGAATTGTACCATTTCTTTTTACTTGGTTTAGGTCTTCAAAAGCATTTCATATAAAGAAAATAGTATGGTGGTATGGCTTCCTAGAGGAAAGATCCTTGAACAAATATATTCATACTGTAAAAGATTAGTGTCATAAGAGCCACAGTTGTACTTTTGCTTCCTTAACTGGTTTAGATGGTAAGTTCCTTTTGTGAGCAGTGATACCCAAAAATGTTTTGGAATCTTCACTCCCTGATGATAGATTGAACTGACATGTGCAGTACAGTCTAAAAGCAATAATGTACTGGCCCCCCTTGCTGGCATTTAAAGTTCCCTCCCTCTTCTGTCTGTGATGAAAACCCTCTGAATGTAAGGGGGGTGCTGACTGCTGGCTGGCTGGCGTGGCTGAGATGTCACAGCTCCTGTTACAAAGGCTTCTCCCTCTCAGAGCTATGCTGTCTAAAGCCTTGTCACGTAAGAGCACTCAGAGCAAGTGCTAAAAGCAGGACTGCAGAACATTTCAAGATGCTGTATCCTCCAAGAATTGCCAGAAAGACAAGGTGCCATATGAGATATTTGAACAGTCATTTAAAGGGACAACTGAAAACTGCCCTGCTGTTTGACATCTGCTCTGTTTTCACAAGTAACACTAAAGATTATTATCACACAAAGAGATGAGATGACAGGGCAAAACATTATCCCTTTCTCTTCTCTCACCACTTTTCCACACACTTACCAACACTTCAACATTCAGTTATGCTGCTTTACTTAAAAGACAGTAATTTGTCTTTTTTCTCTGTGAAGCTTGAGAGGGAAACTTAATTTTGTATTGGAGAAGATGATAGTAAAACGTTAATTGGCAGGAAGTACCTGGAGCTATTCAGAATTTGAAGGCTACATTTGAAATTGAAAGTCTTATATTAGAAAAAAACCGGGCTTCTTTGAAGTATATTTTTAAAAAAATTAATACCAGTTTTGTAAGTTCACCTGTCTGTATAAGGTCTGTACAATTCCCAGGGTTTCCAGTCTTCCTGCCCTATTAAAAGACAGCAGACCCATCCTTGATGCTGCTAGGTAAAAAACAGAGAAAAAAGAAATCTCTCTTCAGTTTCTTCAATTCCATGTCAAAAGCATACACCGTATATACATTTCGACATCACTACACCAAATTATGCACAAAGAGTAGTAAGGAAACTAGAAATACTGAAGTTTGATAATGCAAGTCACAGTGCTGATACAAAGATATGATTGTGATTTCACAAAGAATTTGTATAACTCTTCTACCTGAATATTGTCATGGTAGAAAGCAATCACCATAAACTAAAGCCCCAAGGCAATGAATATTCTCTTGCACAAGGAAAACGCTATGCAGTGGTGTTGAAAAACCTGGATGTCTACTTAGTGTTGAGTCAAAGCTGGCTCAGGTTCTCAGATGGAGGCACTCCAGTGTGCTTCATAGTGACAGTGATACTCAGTGAATGATGTGACTTTTCAGTATGCCTGGGAAATTGGCAACATGCAGCTCTGTGTAAGCCAGTGTAAGTAAATACGCACTGAGTCAGTATTAACTGGTGGAGGTTCTTTTTCATCTTGTGTATCCTCCTGAAAGGTCTCGTAGTAGTAAAAGCTGGAAAGTTTTCATAGACTTTCAAGAGCCAGAATTCACTGTGAAAGCCCTAATGGCTCTTCCGTTCTTGAAAATTAAACCAGCCTCCCACCCCAAGTGAATAGACCTTTTTCCTTCCTGACTGTTCTTATGCTGACTCATTTTATCCCTGTCAATTATATAAATGGATTTGTCTTTCTGAAGGATGAGCATTTGTATCTCTATACCTATTATCCTTAGGCCCAGGTCCACAAAGCAACTTGGGTTTTGCCATGTGTTTGGGTTAGGCACCCAGCTCCAAGATCAGATAAGACAATTTGGTCAGGGTATCCAAGTTTACTTCAACTCTTATCTCTTTACTGTGCGGTATCCCAAAAGGCATCTGCTGTTGAGAAATACTGAACAGAATTACAATGGAAGGGAGCAGTGATAAAAGTATCCCAGAGAGACAGAAATTCAGGCTTTCTCTTTGGTAGGAGGCTGCCCTTTTCACTGAAGTGCACTCCTGTCCTCTCCTGTCTGTACTTTTTGGTCTGCCTGTGGGAGAAATGGGGAATGGCAAAAGATACTCTAAAGCAATTTCCCCCCTTTCTGGCAGTGTGTCTAACTATTACATGTAAAGCATGAAGAACTAGATCATCTCCTCTGCTGACAGTTTCATTTCATTCAGAAATAATCTAAATGCTGTGCACTGTGCTGACCTTGGAATAAAGATGCTTATTGGATCAAGGTCCTCAGGGATGTAGATGAGAGCATGTCTAACTAACAAATCGGGTGGAAGAAATAAAAATGCAGTATGAGTGTCAGCACAGGTCAAACACTGGTGCTCACTGGCTTGCATAAGAGCAGAACTTAGGAAGCTGAGGAGCAAATACCTAGTGTATCTCTTGTGAACCTGTAAATGTTAGACATTTAATTCTACAAAAGTGAAAATTAATTTTAGAAAACCTTTTGAGTATGGACATCACTGTATCTCATCTCTTTATACATAGTGAAATAATGCAATGAGATTCTAGTCTCATGAAATATGAGCCATTGCTTCAGAGACGTAAGGCTTTGCTTAGCTGGACTACTTACAGAATAAGGTTCAGCACTCCACAGGTAAGATGATGGAATTTTACTTTGTGGTTGAACATTTGCCTTGGTTCTGGTTTGGGAATTCCTCCCATAGCATGTGGCTAAGCTGTGAGACTCCCTGCCTCAGGACTGTTTTCACAGGTTTAAAAGGCAAATGGATAAACTAATTGAGGAAAGAAATCCATGAAAAACTATTAAATACAGAGGCAGCACTTCTGGTGCAGGAGAATCAAAATCACTGTGTCTGTCTCTTCCCTTTCCCTCAGTCACTACATTTTTGCCCTGTTTTATTACTTTTTCTGAGTCACCTGCTGCTGGCTGTTTCAGAAAGATCCAATTCTAGATAGTTCCTTAGATGCATCCTCTGCAACAGTTTGTACTTTTCTGTGCAAAAGAAGCTTCAGACCAAGAGTCAATTGTAAAGCAGCAGCACAAACATAATTTTCAGTGTAAGTACACTTACAGCAATTTCCCTTTGGCTTAACTCTTGACTTTGAGTCTTGATATGCCCCAATGTGAGATCACACTAAGGCATGCTTACTTCCTTCAGGAACTACACAGTCTACCAGAAAAGTCAAAAGAGATAGAGAAAATGAATAATTCTATAGGAAAAATGTTTAGAAAGATCAGTTAGGACTGTGGTAACCACTGGATTGGTTTTTTAGCATTAAATTCAAAGAAATTTATGTAAACATTCTAACAGTTCAGGGAGAATTCATTCTTCATTACTCCTTCTCAGACTGGTTGGTTCCCATACTATGAAATAATTTTTTTTTTTAACTGAGTAATTTCAAAAGAAATCAATACAATATATGCTTATGTGCTTATAAAGTCTCACTCAAGTTTACTCAATCTGCTGATTACAAATGGTTTCAAATTAAACTTCTAAGATGCACAGACATGATAAATGTGTCAGTATTTCCATAATAGTTATCGCACCATTTTTGAAGATCTGTTGATCCTTTAGCACTTGATATGGTTTTAAACTGCAGGAATTCAATTTACTATATTTTTGTAATCCTATTACAGAGACACTGCATCTTAAAAACTCTTTTTAAACACTTTCCTCAGCTGTTTTTCCCTTATGAATACTTTCCCCTCCTTTATTTTACCTTTTTATTTTCTGAATAAAAATTTAACAGCTGAATGTACTTTTCTCTGCTTATATTGTATGTTGATTATTCTTTGCCCTCAACCTGTTCTAAACATTAATAATCAAGATTTTTTCTTTTACTAATGACACTATCAATCTTTAATCCTTGTGCAATAGAACAAATTTGTCTTCTAAGCATCAAAGATATATGTTTGTAGTCATTTACAAAAGAATTTTTAACATCTTGCACAAATCTGCCTGGTGATTAAGTTCTACTCAAAGTAGTCTCAGAGAAGCCGTAGTTTAAAATGTTGTTAAAAATTCACCAAATAAGTGGACTGTAAGTCTTACTGCACTAATGCAGGCCAACAGTCGGTGTCCTATTGTGCTAAATGCTTTGAAAACACAATGAAATTAAAGTCCTCTGAGCCAAACAATTTATGTTTAAAAGAGATGATACCCATCAGTAAGTGTTCCAAGAACAGATTGCCGGGTATCTAAAAACTGTTGCCAACCAATACATTAACTGACTTGGTGCTGCGCCTCAAGGCTGGAAACACTGTGTTCAGTGCTACGCTGTTTCTTGGGATTGGCCAAGATATTCAGGAAAGACCATTTCTTGCTTTGGATCAGGCTTTTCTGTTCCTTGCGCAGGAAACATCTACACTGGGGGATGTTCTGATAAATCTAAGAGGAGTGATAATTAGAGGAAACAGTCACCTTGCTTTCACTCTGTTGTCGCACAATTTGCTATGGACTGGAGTGGAATCTAAAGCTGTGTTCTGGCATCCATCATTCTGAAAAGGGAAAGAATGTTTGATATTTGCTTAGATCTTGAAAGTAATTGAAAGTAAATGAAATGTTTGAAGTGAAAAAAAAAGAAAAGGAAACATTGAGCAATTTAGGTTGCAGGAGCTTTCTGCAAGCCATTTAGTCCAACTCCTGCTCAAAGCAGACACAGCCAGGTCAAATGGCAGCGGGTCTTGTCCAGTCCAGTTTTGAATGTCTCCCAGGATGGAGATTCCACATCCTCGCTAAGAACTTCTAATATTTGACCTAGCTCATGGTGAACAAAATTCCTTGTATCCAAATTTTCCCGTATTGCATCTGGACACACTCCCTCTCACCATTATCTCTGTGCACCTCCGAGAAGAGTCTGGATCCGTCATCTCTAAAGGCTTCCTTTAGATATTTGCATGGACCAGTATAGGCAAGTATGCCAGTTTGGCATTTGAAAGAATCATGCTGGAACAGAACCAAATAACAGTAAATAAGATCTTGGATGATTTATTTGTTTGTTTTCCACACTGATTGCAAAGGTTCACAGAAATTTCTGTACAGCCACTCCCATGAACACCACAGAGCAAAAATGAACGCTGTAATTTTCAGTCTGGCCTTGTGCATAACAAGAATAACCCAACTAAAATACTATAGGTGGCAGAAAGATATTTAAACCACTCTGTAATTGACCTGGAGAAGATCTCTCTAATACAACCACTGAAGGCCATAGATTAAAACTGCCCCTGGAGGATTCTGATAAAAAATATATATATTTGGGTTGGGTGTGGAATGGGAAGGACACTGCTAAAAGTGTAGGCACTGTTGCAAGTCTGTAGGGCAGCCCAGTGGTATTCATTGACAAAAGAGGTTTGAGATACACTGAAGGTTTAAATAGTCCTTGTAGCAACTTGGCATTAGAAGGGACAAAAAATGGTGTACAGCCCCTTCCCTGCCCTGTACTTGTTCTGTGGACTGCAAGTGTCAGAATGATGTATTTCAAGAATAGTCTTCTGGGAAAGGAATCCACTTCATTTGCTTTCCCATAGAGATTTCACACAAACAGACATTAAAACTTGAAATGTGTGTTATTTCAAATATAAAAAATCAAGGGAAAACGTATCCTAACAATCCATCACATACTTGTTACATCTCATGGAGGAGGAACAGTGCTTACCTCCCTCAATATTCCCCTCAGAGCTTACAGTGCACAAGCAGAACATATCATGGCATTAGTATCCCTTGTGGAGGTCAGATTTGATAGCTGTGGCTGGAGCTGAAGTGCTCCATTGCTGCACCAAAGGAAAAAGAACCCTTTGGGACAAGTGAAACAAGGAAATAAGATACTCTGACCAAGTGATCTTTTCAAAGCAACCCTCTGAGAAAGATACTGGACTGTGACTCCTATTTTTAGTGAGGAATCATATTTAAAGTCTAATGTTAATCTATTCTCTTGGCCAGTTAATACCAAACGTAATTAATGCTAGATGTTTATATAAAAACCCCAACAACTGCCATGAGGTTTTGGGAGGCGGCTGCAATGGGGCTTTGACATGTCTGGGGACTTTTCTGCTTGGCTGTTGATCAAAATCATAACAATTTTCCAAAGTGCCCTTTGATCACGGAAATAAACTGTTCTTTCCTTTTCAGAGCTGTAGCTAAATCACTGCTTGGAATATAAAACTGTAATATGTAGTTAATAAAACAGGTGATCTAAGAGGCAAGAGTAAATTGCAACTAAAAAGCAACTAAAAATTCCTATAACAAACGCGTAAGGGTTTGTGAAGCCCTGATATTTAGCTGCATTTGTTCATTATGTCCACCAATATTTTCCACTCTCCTTATAGTTAAAATATTCTGAGAACAATACACATTAATCTTTAAGCTGTATGTACTCAGAATATTTGCTTACATGCACACATATTTATATATATACACACATTTAAATTTTTTTCTCAGACTGTCTTTCTAATTTTATGAATCATAAAAATACTGTTCCTTAGTGATTCCTGTGAAACTTCTCTACCCCTTACTTGTTCCTCTTGCTCTAGCATAAGAAAATACCCAAGATCACTTTTTTGGTCAAAAAGTTAGCTACTTCTGCTACTGAATATATCCAGGAAGACAATTCATTTGGCATTTTTTTTTCCAAATTGAGTGCTTCTGGAACCTGGCTGTGATTAAAGCTGTCTCTTGAGAACATCAGGAAGGTTTTTGACACAGTTCACAGATCAGAGAAAAATCTCTGAGAGTCACAATGATTCTGAATTTGGGAATCAACTAAGAGTTTACGGATTATTTAGCCAATAATGATTGATTATCATTTTGTGTCCTCTCAGGTGGAAATCCTTGATTGGGAGACAAAGAAACAGCTATGCTTCCTAGATAAGGTAAAACAAAAATCCGTTTAAAAGGCTAGGCGACTTTTTTAGAAATTACTAACTTTTCTTAAGTAAATTTAGTGTTTATGAAGGGTATTTCATCTCCTGGTAGCCTTTCCTTGGCCACTTGCAATGATTATGCTAACTTCATACTGACTACAGTGTACTTCAGCCCTTTTCCGTAAGGAGCTTTTGGGCAAAAAGGACAACTTCACTTGCTTTACTAAGAGGGTGCCAGTTGTGTGACACTCAGAAGCCATCAAATTGTCACTGCTGTAGTAGTAACTCTTGATTGCTGCTAGAGAATCTGCCTCTGAAACAGGTGTCAAAATTCTTTCTGTGTCAGTTCTTTGAATCCTTCATACCAAGGCTAGACATCTAGAAATAGTTACATTGTCTAAGTCACATTTCTATTTGGCTTAATAGTCTTACACATAGTAGTTGTCTTTCAGAATATGCATCTTACATTTACAATATTTTTGTTGCCTAGGTGGAACCAAATGCTACAATTAGAGAGATCAGATTGATGTTCCATAAATTATGTGAGTATAACTTCTGCAGCAGCTTGCATCACATCAGAATATCCAGTACATAAATAAGGAAAAAATTACATAATTTGAAACGTGATAGACACACACATAATGCTGATAACCTTCACATGAATGCGATCACAGATTGCAGTAAAATTATTTCGTCCTATCCTGATACACCTTTATATTTTCTTCTGCTGCATAAATTATCACCTATATTAGTGTTGAATAAATATTTATAAAAACATTTAACTGAAGCTCATCTTGTTGTATTGTGTTCATTACAGTAGTGTGTGATCTAAACTGAACATTGTATATCACACAAATCTGTATGGTCTTACAGATCCTCGGTGGTATCCAGCAAGGCAGTCAATAAAACTTGATCCAAGTAAGTACTTGTGAGGTCTGGAGTAACTAAACTCTGAGCAGGGCCCTGGCATGAAAGGTGTACTTAAGGGTATTAGCACTTACGAATCAGTTTCCAGCTATGTTAATTAGCACTATGAAGGCTGAAGAGAATCCAGAGCAAATATAATTCTTTGGAAGTAAACACAGCTCCACCCTGGTGCTTGGTAATTAATTAACTCAGGAGTTTGCACATTGTTCCAATGCCCTTTCTAACTGTTGAGCACCGTTGTTTTCAAGACAGGCAGCACAGGATCTAGATATTCACTTCCCTTAGCTGCAGTGAAATGATCTCCATGATGATGCTCAGCTGGGAGTACCAAAAAGGGCTGTGAGTTTGAGCTATCAGTTCACATAATCCTCTGCTCTCAGGCAGGAATTACAGTTCTTTTGAGGGAAGCTAAAGCAGAACACATTGCCATGGACATAGCAATTGCTGACAAAGCTGATGACGGCTGGCTGATTTTATTACTACAGTTGTAGGTATTGCTACTAGAAGCCTCTTACGTGGCCTGAGTGCACAAAAGAAAGTCTAATTGCCACACAGTGTTAATTCATCTTAGCTAAAATATAGCGCTTTCTTCCTTTGCTTTCATTAAGGATAATTTTCTTTAAACAGTCCCTTAAAAGTATGCTGGTGAAGATTTGCTCATTGTGTAAAATCTATCCATGGAAAACAGATGTATGATTGTCTTGTTTCCTTCTTTGAAGGTCTCCCTTGTCAGATTCCTCTATGAATTTACACAGTAAGACTTGCCATGAGAAAATGCTGGCCTTCTGGAGATTCCTCCAAATTTAGGCATTAAAACTCAGGTTCTGTGGAATCACCTCCTAGCTGGTTAGTTGGGAAAAGAAAGGCAACGAAAATTTCTATAGGAGAGTTTTCCAATCACAGCTTATCTTATCTTCTGTTTGATGATGAGCAATGAGAAGAGCGGAAGAGAGAGGAGAGAGAGAGGTGCAGCTGACCAGGAGGTCAGTGAACTATGATAAGAGGCATTGACCCATCAGCAAATTCTGCTGTTAGCAGTGATGAAGCAAGTCTATTAGACTAGGCAGGCACAGAGGATTGAGAATTCTCTTAACTGTTTTGGTGTGACTAGAGGCTCCAGGCTTATATGTGATTACAAGGATAAATAAAAATTAAGTATAAATAGTCTGTTTATTGAGATTCCAATAAACCCACATCACATCAAGGAGTCTCATAGGTTGGTTAACACACCATAGAAAGCTAGTATGCTACCAAAGTGGACTTGAATTTCACTAAGATGTAATTACTTCTTTCCTTCTCAGAAGGAAAGTCCCTGAGGGATGAAGAAATCCTGCAGCACCTCCCTGTTGGCACAACTGCTACATTATACTTTAAAGATTTAGGGCCACAGATAGGATGGACTACGGTGAGCTCTGCTTCAACTAGCCATTTTAATGGCTAGTTTTCCATAGTTAATCCTTACATCACTTTTTGTTTCTCTCCAATATTTCTGCATGATGTCTGCTCTGACAGTGGATGCAGGCAATGAATCCTCATTGCTTCAGTTCATTTAATCAGGGAAAGCAGTAACAGTTTGAATGCCTATTTAGTTCCCTAGGAGAGCAGCAGTGGAAAACCTGCTGCAGAGTAGGTTGGCTCTACAGAACTAAGATGCAGGTTGTCAAATGGATGTCTACTGCAAAATCATTAGGAACTAGGTATGTAAATGCCTTTGGCAATCTGCTTCACAGGACCTGTGTACCTCCTGACAAAATTAGGATTATACTCCTATGAGTTTGTCCTGCAAAGAGGCATGGGAGCAACTTCACATGTCAGTACTTGAAGTGACTTCAACAAGAAAATGCATAAAAGTAAGATTAGTTGCTGTCTGCATGTGACTGTGTCCCAGGATGCCAGTGACAGGCTAATGACAGCTGATAATTTCTGCAACATTAGCAGCCATCCACAAAGACCTTGCATATTTACTGTCTTAGCTCAAATGCAAATTTTATCACAACTCACTTGGCAGGCAACCCAGCACTGCTGTTTATGCAGTGAGGTGACCAATGACCCTTCCAGCTCTCTAGAAGGTCCTTGCTGCACAGTATTAGTCTAGTTCCCAATAAACAGCACAATGTCAAGGGAAAAGTACCTCATAATTTAAAGGCATATTTACCATTAGCTATGAGATTTATAAAATCTTATGTTGATTACAAATAGCAAAGACAACATTAATAAGAGGTAAAATAAAGTCAAATGTTCTGCAAGATCGAGTCTTCACATCATTACTTTGGATGCAATGCTGATAAATCAAGCAGCTGTTACTCAATCCAGAAAACCAGGAAGACAGCCAAAAACTTCTGATGGCAGTGTAGGCTTCAAGACACATGTGCATTAATATATACCAAAATATCACAGTGCAGAGTAACACCAGGCTTCTGTTATTTCATAATCTATCTTTTACCTTCTGCTCTCCCTGCCCTTCAAGCTACTTCATTCAAATATAAGCCAAGAAATGCTTCAGTATTGTCAAATCAAAAAGATGAACTCATCTACAAGCAAACCTGATCTTTTCCAGAGAAAATGCTGATTGTAATGGAAGTCAATAGCCTGACTTTTCTGAATATCAAAACAACTCTAAACACATTAGAGAACTGGGATTGTTGGGGTTTCTTCTTTTGTGTTTTGCTTTGTTGTCGAGTTTTTGTTTGGTTGGTTGGTTTTTTGTGACAGAAGTACAATCAATTTCCCTTCTTTCTCCATAAGTGAGGTACGGGCCTACCTTCCTCACTTATAGAAGTGTGGAAAATTCAGCTGTTAATATTTGGTCCAAAGTTAACTTCAATTTAAAGTGATGTTCCTAAGAAATACACACCTATATGAAATGACATCAAGTTAGAGAATAGCTTCTTTGGTTTCCTGTCTTTTTTTTTTCTTTTTATTTTCCTCCTAGTATTCCAATTAAAGCTTGTTTGAACATAGAATGAAATTATTGTTTCCCAGGACAACTGCTGTGCTAACTGTTCACACAGATGGGGTCACTGTGAATACTTACAAGCTGTGTTTCCAGTTTAAACAAAATTCATTCAGTAGAAGCAGAACTCCTATTTCTCAAGACAAATTCTTCACCAAATTTCATTTTAAACCAAAATAAGGCAACAGTTTTTGAGTGCAAGAGAAGGGTGAGAGCTGCATAAATGTAACATGCATGCATATTTGTTATGATCTCTGGGCTGCCATTATTATCTTTTCATACCCATACTGTGTCTGCTGCACTGGCAATGGCTGTTTGAATGCAACTGAGGCAAATCATTGCAAAATATTCATGTGCATGGCTACCAGTTTCATAGCCCAAGCCCAAACCTTCTACTCCCTCCCTGCCTCTCTTAATGCCATCCTGGATGCGTGGAGGTGTTTATCCCACTGCATTAGTTATCACAAAGAAACCAAAGCAAAACCATCATCTATTTCAGCTGTCTAATTATTTTCTCTCTTTTTGCAGGTATTTTTGATAGAATATGCAGGTCCATTGTTCATCTATTTTCTGTTTTATTTCCGCATGACTTTTGTCTATGGACTGGATGAGAGGTTTACATCAAGTCCGCACCCAGTAGTTAAGTAAGTCCATTTGCAGGCTTGAGCAGTATTTCTTGTAGTCTTATTCCAAATGTCTTGCCACACTTAGTTTTTTAAGCACTCTTAAATGCTTTTGTCTTGCTATTTCTAGCTTGGCATGTATCTGCCATTCTTTCCACTACATCAAAAGGTTGATTGAAACAGTATTTGTTCATCGGTTCTCCCGTGGGACTATGCCACTGAGGAATATTGTGAAGGTAAACTGTGTCAGAATCTATCCATAGCTGCCCTTACAAATCCAGCCTAGCCAGCCTATGCTCTGCCTCTGCACCACAGACTTTTTTTGTGTGGCTTTTGTAGCAACGCACAGCAAATCTCACCCATAAAGCTGCAGTTCTTTCAGAAGATTTCTTAATGTCACTACTGCATAACCCACATGCTGTCATACTGTTACTAATATTATAGAAGTCTCATTACATTTTAGAATTTTAAACCTTCAGCACACCCTTCCTTTTCACTCAGATAGCTCCTTGGGTGTGGAGGTTTTAGTAACAAGTTAACTTTAAAGGTAGCACAGGCAGACACAATGGTGGGAGAGCTGCTTTAAAAAAAAAAATCTATTTTTTGTAACAGTCATTTTATATCTGCTTTGCCCCTAAAATTCTCTTTGTTGTTAAGGAACTGTTAATTTACCTTTGATCCAGTGCAAAGCAGCTTAGTTGTTCTGCATTTTCTTCTCCACAGGAGCATTCCCCAGTGTCACCAGTGCTGCTGTGGCACAGGGCAGGTGTTGGGATGCAGACTCTGTTTCTTGGGTGTCTGAGAAGTAGTACAGTGACTGCATGGCCATGCATAGGCTGTAGTTATCTTACAAACGTTTGCAACAGAGTACACACTACTAGTCAAAAGTACACCGTACTCTAAAGAAGACAAGAGATTATCAACTGGAAAAGCATTTGGGAATTTTAACATTTGGGATTTAGACAGTCCCTTGTAATTTACACTAGAAGTGATACTTCCAGCAGCTGAAGCTCTACCTTGGGGCTAACTCGTTACAGCTGTCCTGTGGCTCTGGTCCTTCTGGTGATAGCTATATGCTTTCAAGAAGGGAGGGTCTGTAGCGTAGCAGTGGCCCTCCAAAAGAATCCTCCCCAGAAATTTATTGTGCTTCCTGCAGCAAGAGTTGTTAAAAGGTTCACAGATCTCGTTCTTGACACAATAGATCTTGCAGGTCTCTTGTTCTTGACACAAAAGTAGCTAATGCATGCTAGACAGCAGATAAATGAGCAACTTTACCTTGAAAAAACAATCTGTGTGATAATTCTTTTTCTCACTGCCCTCTCTGACAATAGTTGTACCTTTCAGACCATACAAACTCTTGTTGCTAAAACTGACATTTGTACCAGTCATTCTGATCACTTCCTCTTTTCCATCTTCTCAGATTGGTGGTACTTGCTTTCATCTGTAAAGTTGCTCACAGATCTTTCTCTACCTGCTTAGCAGTGCTTGTGTTTGATTTGCTTTTATAATTTCATTGGCCTTGGTGGTGTTACTCCAAAATTGTGCCAGTGCAAAAAATATCACATCCTTTTTCAGTTTTTCCATCACATACAAGTAGTAGCAAAGCTTCTTACTTTGAGTGTTTGATCACATACCCAGCAGATATAAACAGGTTATTTCCTAAGAGCAGTGGAATGCTACATGTACAGGAGACACTTCAGTCCCAATAAGCAGAAGTCTGAGATGGGAATTGATGAGAGATGTGATTTTCATCCTTTTTTCCCAAATGGAACTAGGAATAAATTATGCCCTACAATACAGCAGCTTCACCAAAAGCAGTGCATATTAACATAGTATATTTTTTTCTAAGATATGTGATTTTTCTAGTTATTGGAAAGGTAGAATACCTGATTTATCTGGACCTAGTGAACAACTCCCTTAGGGTGAATATGGTAGGGAGTAATACATAAATTGTGTGGTGATAAAGGAACTAATTTAAAGAAAGATAATTATGGTTGTGCCAGAAAAGGATCTGTCAGACCTTTAATAATGGGGAAGTACCAGTAGAATTCCTCAAAGCTTAATCTCATGATTGGTCTGACATGGTCTTTCTTTACCCATGAACATTTTCATGAGTAAAAAGAAGGGACATCGTCACTTTGTAGAAAAAAATCTGGAGGAAAGAATATATTAGATCTAAATAAATACCATTTTAACCAGAAGACAATATAAGAAGACAAACAGAAGGGTACATGCTGGTCATGAATAAACACAGGCAGGACATGAAGAACTGGGGACTGTCAATTGCAGTAGAGAAGACAAAAATCCTAACCACAAGTTTGGGAACTGAGGAATAATTTATTTGTAGGATCCCTGCAATATCTGAACTTGACCCACAGCATTATAAGAGATTGTTGTAAAGCTTTATTATTCAAGGTTCACAGAAACACTTTCTTTCTTCCTTCCAAGTGAGTTTATGAAGTCTGTATGTTCCTATCTGAACCTCACTGGAGGTGTTTGTATGAGCAATAAGGATTCAAATGGCAGCTGGACATTCACAGTGTTACTGCTAAGGTCCTTAGCAGTGGTAGACCCCACTCCTCTTAAAGCTCCTTTTCTTATAACTGAAGAATACTCTTGCAGTAAATCATGTTCTTTGGCTGAATAGCACTTGTTCAGTTTAATTACAACATGTATTGCTGGGGGCTGAGCCACGATAATTAATTAATTTCATTTCATTTTACTGAAACCCATTGCCTTATGTTCCATCTTGTGCCAAGCCCTGCAGCTAGGAGAAGGTTTCTCTGAAGATGCCATTCCAAGATTACGAGAAACTGTTTCCACCTAAGTTTGTACAGCAGTCAGTAAATTCTAAGTGCCGGTTGAGGAAGGCAGTGTTAGGGAGGAAGCAGTAGTTTATGGATAGAACACTACCTGTATTGGCCCTCACTGGAATCACTCTTTTGGTTCTGCTGCATTTCCTGGGGGAAAATGAAGTTATCACAGGGAAGTTATTTAATTTTTCTGCTCATTCTTCCCACCTGATTTGTAATTACTGGTTCATAATTTGCTCTTTCTCATCAGTTATCTCTTATTTAATCTCAGAGCAAGGACATACTATGTGCTTGTATTACAGCATACCCCAAAGGGTGTCCATTTTGTCTGAGGTCTCTGGGCACTGCAGTGGTTCAATTAACCCTGAGAAGAAAGTGGAAATGCAACTGAATGCTTGATACAACTGTTTGCGGCAGATGAGGGGGCACCAGCATTTTCAGAAAAATGCACCATCAGACACTGCAGTCAGCTAGTGCAGGTTGGAGATGCTGAGGTAATCACTTTTCCAGGGTATTATTGCTAGAAATGTGGTTCTGGTATATACAGGGGGAAAAGACTGCAAAATTCAAAGCAAAAAAAAAAAAGTTAAACCAGTCAGGACAGTAAAAAATGCAGCCTTGGATGGGATTTTTGCCTGCATGAGCAGGAAAAGAAGCTGTGAAAGAGAAAGCAGAAACACCTAGAAATCTGTAAGGTATAGGAACCTATTTGGAAGGCCAAGAAAAATAGAGGACCATAAAGAGTAAGAGGGCCTTTGCCAGAAAGAGTAAGAGGATCAGGGTTTTATTCAAAATTGAAAATAGGATGCAAGGAAAGATAAGGCAAAGAAAAGAACAGGAGAAGTGGTGAAAGGAAGATAAAGAGCTCAGTTATGGTCTTGCTGAAGTCCAGGTGATAGCAAATATACCCTAAAACATTAAAAACTGAGGCACTAGGTTGTGTAAAAGAAGACTCAACTGATGAGAGGCAAATTTATGAACTGCCGATGACGGTTAAAGTCTGTCTGCAAGAGAATGGCACCTAGAGGTCAGAGCACAGAGCAAGAAGAGGAAGGGGTCAAGAAAGGGCCTCCCTCCCACTTACATCTATATAAGGAGGGAGACAATAACCTGTCACCAAGACACCAAAGCAGCAACGAGTGTCAGGAGAAAACTCACAGGAGGCAGGGCCAAGGAAACCAAATAAGAGGTAAAGATGATCATTGTATGTAGTTTTTCATGGATGAAGCCTGTGAACAAGCACTGAGATTGGTCAGGAATGAGTCAGCACAGCCCTTAGTGACAGCTGTGTTATCAGAGTTTGGAGAGTGGAAACTGCATCGCAGAAACACAAGGACAGCAGCAAAAGCAACAAACTAAAGAAATCACAGTGAAAGTGTAGAGGAAAGTTAAGACAGGAAGTTAAGTTTAGACAGGAAAAGTTAAAGCATGGAAAAGGAAGAAAACTGATGGGGTGAAGGAGAAGAGGACAGGAGATTGGGCAGTGCAAAATAATAAGCAGAGAAGAGAGGACAGTGCCCAAATCTGGTCTTACAGTCTCAGGGGTCAGCAAAACAAATTTCTCATTAACATATAGTCTGTATGAACTTCAACTTTGCTTGCCAGACAAGATAAATTTGTTTTCAATCATATGATCATACTTTGTAAATCTATTTACAAACTTGACAGCTCCAAGGTATTTCAGAGGAAATCTTAACTCTATTAGCACTACTTCCTTTCTGTTATTTCCTGTTACCTGCTCCCACCTAGCATACTTAAAACTGCCGTTTTTTGTTGTATTATCAGCAAGTTGAAGGATTGTCCCAATTCAATGTTATCAACAGTCCTTGCAGTGAATATTGGCCTAAAAGATTGTACTAAAACAAAGAAAAATTGTCTGTTTTTCAGAACTGCTTATATTACTGGGGATTTGCAGCTTGGCTTGCATATTACATCAATCATCCTCTTTATACTCCTCCTTGTAAGTAGCAGAACAACCCTCAATGATTTAAGTATTTATGATGTACTTTGTATACTAGTACTAATCACTTGTAAACTTTTTGTTTTAATAGCTTATGGGAAAAAACAGATAAATTTTGCTGTGATCATGTTTCTGGTAGGTATCTTGCTCTTTCTATAAAATGCTAAAATATCTTGCTTTATTTCTTCTCTCATATAAGTGGAGGAGTGAGTAGGATAAGCAGATACTTAGAACTTGAACATTTGGGATGTCCTACTAAAGCTGACCACTTGCATGCAGAATAGATAAATCTGTCAGTTTTTAATGTGATTTTGTACACAAAGGAATGTTTTGATTCAGTATCCATTCCAAGACTAGGATATTTATCTGCTGGGATGATCTCTCATAATCTTTAAAAGTTTGTGACACTGTGTTTAAAAGCCAGTGAGTTTTTTTTGTGAACTGTTTATTGAGTGTTAAGAATCACAACAGATCATAAATCTCAGAGAACTAGCCAGCTAAGAAAGTACGTTGCTGATAATTTCCAGTGATAGAGTTTCATTTTGCTGAGCTTCAGAACCTATTTACAGCTTTCCTTATTAATCAAAATTCCTCAGTCACTGTTCATTCTCACAAGTCCTAGGAACATTTCACACATGCAGAAGCAATGTTACTGTAGCCAATAAAGATGTACCTCCGTACAAAGATTTTTCCTATGTATGTGTAACTTGTTTAGAACATCAGCTGTTCACTTGCTTTGACAAACCAATCATCAGTGACTGCAGGATCCCAAAGCAGCTTCCCAAAGCAACAGAGTGTGTGAGGTCATGATCTATTCACATTTTATAGAGAGGCTCCATAACTGAAGGCACAGAGCTGGGAATAAAACTCAGGAGCTCTGACCACTAGTCATTTGCTTTAATAGTTTTGCATTGCAGACACTGGAGACTGTCCATAATCATATAAATGGGTCATTTCAATACACTCTCTTCATAATTGATTGGGGAAGCATTCTTTAAAACCAGTGAAGGAAGCTGGGTCAATTATGTTTCCTGATTCATATCAATTATACTCTAGAGAAGAAAACTTACTTAGAAAGCAAACTGTATCTTCCTTGGGATTTTAATAACTTTTGAGAAACCAAGACTATGCAAATATTTTTTTGGATGTTTTTAAAGGCATAAGAATAATCTAAAGATAAAGCAAGTCTCTCCTGAGTTTACTTCTATCCCCTGTGGTTTATTTAGCTTTCAAGGGGATTATGTAAGCAGTAAATTTGATCTTTTGGATGTGGAGTCCACATTTTCTGAAAAATATCATAAATATATAACAGAGTATAATATGGACTCATGTTTGAATGGAGACGTTTCATCCTTCTGTCAGCAGTCTTGGTTAGGGATATTTATTATGTTTATAATAGATTCTTTTCCTTTTCTTAAATATTTTAAAGGACCTCAGGAAATAACAAAAGGAAGAAAAACAAATAGAAGGGAAGAACCTTTTTAACTCTGTCATACTTCTTCTTGCAGCTGTGTGAAGCTGGAAATTTTTCCATTCATGTTGCACTCAGTGACCTCCGGAGAAATGGTAAAAACTGCATCATTGTTTTTCAGATTTGTGCAGCTTTTCAGTACTCCTTCAGTTACTCTGCTTCAGGAAAGACCTGACCCTGGGGGCAGTTGATACTCCTCAGCTGACCGCTGTGGGAGCACAGGTTGCTCAGCACTGTAAAGATTGGATTATAAGGGAAATCAGACAGTACAAGGAATCCAACATCAGACTGTTGAACAGCACTTCTTATCTTACTGTGATCTTTTTTGTTTCGGGCCAGGTTGTGTTGGGGGAGCAGTTCCATTGGTTATACTGCCAGTGCAAAATGGAACAGTGCTGGTACAAGTTATGTTTTGGTGAGCAAGTTCCCTCACAGTTATCCTATTCCTTCTTGTGAATCCAGAGGACATCCTGTCTTCCCACATCCTGTTTGTCCCTCTGAGAGTCATGAGAGACAGCAGTAGGCAGAGTTGGGTTGTCTTTACAGGAAACAATATATTTAGGAGTGTGAATATTTTGTGATTTGTTTTCTAATCTATAGGATCCAAAACCCGTAAGATCCCATATCCAACAAAGAACCCTTTCACATGGCTGTTTTTCTTTGTATCTTGCCCTAACTATACATATGAGGTATGTATTTTCAAACAAAATATTCAGATTTTAGTTTTGCTGAATATATTTTTGTTTCTTTTAGACTGTTTAACATGGAAGAAACCTCTGAAAGCATTCAGCCCAATACATTTCCCCTCCTTCCCTAAACCCCATGAAATCAGATTGTGGACAGGAATTTGTCTGCTCTTCCTCCCCTCCCTTGAGTCAGTGCTGATGTGATTAACATTACACAGACAGCCCTGACCCTGGGCCAATGCTGCCGTGTGGCAGCTAGGTAAGACAGATACACTGTAAAGTGGGCAAATTTTGCAGCCAAGAACAGGGAGATTGCCACTGAACATGTATTGCAATGAGGGGATGGAGGTGTCTGGTGGATTTATAACATAAGAGCCCAGAAATATCGCTGCAGGCCGGAAGATAGTGGTCAGACATAGAAGATATTGTGATAGAGAAAATAAGCTGAAGTCTTCTTCCCTATTTTCTTAAGTTACACAATCACTTGTGTTGGTGGTGACTGCTTTAGAAGCTTGAATCAGTTTATCATTTCATATTCCTTAATCAGGAGCTAAACTCCTGACTGAGTTCAAAAGCAGATAAAGTCAGTGCAACTCAGTGTAACATTCATTCTTGCACACAAGGACAGTGTCAGGTTTTAAATTCAGTGGAGATTAACAGATGTTAATGAGAACTGCATTGGGCCTTGGACTATAGAAAGTTACCATTCCTAACACTGACAGAGGTCTGACAAATACAAATTAGGCAGAGAAACAGAAAGGACACTGTTTCAATGCTTAAAATTTTGTCATTGTAATAGCTATGGAAGCAAATATGAAGGTTTTGTTTGTGGTAATAAGGCACTGTTCACCTTTTTGGCTAAAGGTTATTAACAGTAGAAATTGATCTGGCTGACCTTGGTTTTTTTATTTACCTATACTAGGACAAAGTTATTTTGATCAATAGAGAGATAAATGCAAATGCTGTCACCAGAAATATTTTAAATTTCCTTGGCCAAAACAGGTGGGGACCTGGATCAGTTTCACTATCATGACTCAGTGTGTTCCAGGTGAGTAATGTTTTGGTACTTCAACCTGAAGTGATGTCAGCAGCAAGGGCATGTTTTAAATCTGATAATGAAATGTATCTTTTTTTTCCTTCCTTCCAGTGGGGCTGTTCACCTTGCTTTGCTTCATTCAGATGACAATCTGGGCAAAGGATAAACACTGCACCTACCTACGAGAATTCAAGGATTATCCAAGTCACAGAATGCCAATTATTCCCTTTTTGTTGTAAGAAAAGAAGGCTTAATTTGAATATTGCACAGAACTTCAAGAAGAAAAACCTCAAAAATGTCCTGCCAAATAAATAAATTAATTAAAAGGATTTTGGTGCATGTTAAATCTCCACTGAAAAGGGAAATTGCATGCACTTGAAAGCTACACTTCTTTACATTCAAGAATTCTCAACTCAGAAGCACCTTAAAAAATAAGGCTTCATTGCACAGCTGCAAAAGAAAGCCCCTGCAGTTCACTGTAACCTGACTTAGATTTTTCTGTACTAGTCTATTTAGATTGATGGATATTGAGAAGTCTGTGCTGAAAAGCAGCTCCAAATTTAGTGGTGGCATTCTGCAAGACAGAAGTACCCTGGAACGAGGACACACCAGCTAACCACTAGAGCTCAGTTCAGCCAGCACGGCCAGCTGGCCTCAAGACAGTTGCATGATCTGCCTTCTTTGACTTGAAGAGTGTGTGCTGCCTGGAGGCAGGTGCTTTGTAACAGATAACATTACCAAAGAATATGAATGGTTCCTGGAATAAAGAAATAGGCAATATCTCAAAAACCCTAATTTGCCAAAAGAATCTGAAATAAGAAGTATTTATAGTATTTGTGAATGTAATATCCTGTGCTGGGGGTTTTTGTTTGGTTTTGGTCTTCTTCATTAGTAAATTGCATACCAGTAAATAAGATTCAGAAGCAATCTAACCTATGCCATATCTTTGATATCTGGCCTGTTTTGATATAACGTCTCTTTATAATACCAATGGACCTTTTACCTAGCATTTTACATCAGGCTTCTCTGAATACACTTTGTAAATACATGAGGTGACTGCGAGTCCTCAGAATGCTCTTCCTATTTTCGGGGTCAGGCAGAAAAATCAGCTTCATTTTGGACTTCCTGTGTTTTCTTTGTCACAGGATGTTCCGTGGGACTGAGTTGAGTTTTGTGTAAATCTAGTAAAGAAATGCTATTGAAATCTATCTGAATGACATTTTAAAGAAGCTATTTTAGAATATGAAGTGAATGCATAGATACTGTTTTGTTTCATAATTAATTTATTTATCTATAATAGATGTATAGAAAGATTTTTGCAACTATTTGTAAGGGTGAAATATGCAATAAATTCTAGACTATATTTTAAAACCAGTTGAAATAATTATGGCAAAAAGAGAAGGCTACAGCTGGTTGCTGAGGTTTCATAGTATTTTGTACAGTACAAAGCAAGAGTGTCCTTATAAAAAAAATCTACATCAGTTGAAGAAAAAAATCTTTCAGAGCAAAAATACATGACCCAGATTTTAATTCTGTATAACATATTTTAGAGGGGATTTCTTAGAAATTGTTAGATCTGCTAGATAACTGAAGCAATACATCATTATGAATTTGTTTTCAGTATTGCTTTTCTACTAGTTAAACTGTGAACCAGAGGAAAGAGCTAAATGTCAAATGATTTCCCACTGATTGCAGTGTGGAGTACAAGCAGGTTGAAATTTTCCTTCTGAGGAGGTAGAAAGCACATACCCTATTCACATTTTACACCCACTTAATGTCCAGTCAAAGGAAAGAAGACAAATTTGTTTGGTCTTGTTTAGTAACATAAATATCTTTCCAGGTCTCTGCAAGAAAACAAAACTTCTGGCAGATTTGGACACACACTCTTTCTTTTTAATCTCCATTTTGACATTTGGCCTCTATTTGAGGCAACTTGAAGATGAGTATGAGATCATTTTAATTATTTTTTTTTTAAAAGCAAATTTCTTGTCTGAGTCTGAGATCTGAATTAATTTTTTCATTCTTGCTGAGACAACCGTCTGTTTTCACAGGCAGCCTGGTGAGACAGTGAAGCAATCTCCCAGGACTAGCCCCATCAGCCAGCACTGTCCTGACCCTGACAGTCCTCTGCACTCAGCATGGCAGGAATCTGCTTCCAAGCTGGGCAATGCTCTCTGCCTTGGGACCTGTCTGCTGACTCGTAGCAGTTGACACAAGGGTTAAACAAGAAAAACCTCCCAGCCTGAAAGTACCAGATAGAGAATCCATCTTTGATGTTATTTATATGTCAACAAGGAGGAATGAGAGTTCTCTTCTTGTATCTTATAATGGACTTAATATTAGCGGAAGATTTTATTCTATAGCAAGGACCTGCCTTTGACACTGGCAGCATGTAGTGTTACTGGTAGAGCAGTAGAAGTTGGCTGTTGCTAGGGCTGTTGTTGAGAGCACAGTGCTCAGAAAGGTGCAAAAAAATCAGTGTAATACTGAATGTGGGAACCTTTGCTTTATCCTTGCTCTGCTCTGGTATGGCACATATTTGCACTGTGCACACACTAAGCCTGGAGACTGTAGGAGTAGTCTATGCAACTGCCTGCTGGTGCAGAGCAGGGGACACCTTTGCTTCTCGGCTGGCTCCAGCTGCACGTGGGTGCAAAGGAATTTCCTCATCCTCCATCTGCTGTTTAGCAAAGTTCACAAAAACCTGTGCGAGGAAAGCAGAAAATGTCACCATGTCTTCAACTGAGATGAGTAAGTGGAATGACTGCTCTGCAGGAAACAGACTGAAAGGGGAATCCACAGATGTCAGCTGAACTGAGACGCTGCGTTATCAGCTGGGATCATGAGTTCCTCCTTTATTTTGATAAACTTCCTTGCAACTTCCTTCCTTGCAACTTCCTTCCTTTGGATGTACTTGCTTGCAACTAAAATCCTGCTTTTTCTTAAGGAGGAGATGGCTTCAGCCAGGTTTGCATGGTTTGCACAGCATGAGTTTGGTTGTGTTAGGAAAGAGGAGACAGAATATTTTAGTAGGAAGCTGAAAGGGAGCCAGGAATGTCTCTGGCAATCCCACCAAAACCAGCTTTGCACATGTGGACCCCTAGTTACTTAGGAAAGCAGGCAAATGGGGCCAATACCCTCAAGCAAGTGGGTGTTTTCAAAACTCCCAGTGGACTTCCCAGGTTTTGTGTGTCTAATTGCTTCTCACAGTATATTTGACACAACACAGTCCAAACCTCTTATTTAAAACAAAATGCTATTCTCAGCTCAGTCTCATTCCAAATTGCTGACCTTGCTCAGACTGCTGCTCCTGAAGGAATAGGTTGTGTGAATTCTGTCACCTGGGAAATGCTGTCTTACCAGCTTTCACATGGCACCTATTTACACAGGGAATAAATTATTGATTCATACTGATACACCCTTTTTGATGAGAGGCCTGAGAATCTTGCCTGAGGAGGAGGTGTGAGATAATTCTCTATTCTAAACAGTTTGGTCCTTCAATTGTGTGGATACATCCCCATTATGTTGCCTAATTCTCACCAGACAGGCTTTCTCATGGATGTTTTACTTTTTACTCACCTGATCTAACGTTGTTTGAGACACAGAATATTCTTCAATATGCAAATTTTCCTTATTGGAGATTATTAATCGAAAAATCTTAGCCAGAGAGGAAGAGCAAATCTGATACTGCAGCATGTTGTAGTGTTTTTCTCTCTGTAAACTCCCTGGGAAGTTGATGCGTATGAATTGCTCAGCAGGAGCAGGATCTGGAGGCAGCCCAGACTTTGGAGATTTGATTTTCAGAGTGACAATGTAGCCATCTCCAAACCTGGGAAGGACATGCAGATTTAGGAACTGGATGAAGAGGTGTTTTCATCATTTAGGAAGGAAATTCGTTTTCTGCAGCTCTGAAAACAATTACAGTATCTGAGAGATATTGCATAAGATCCAGCTTTTTAGGAAGCCCTGTATTTGCCCTGCAGAAGTGGTATGTACCATAATAGAGTTAAAATGAGATCTGGTCAGATTGTCTAATATATGACAGAGCTGCACCCAGAAATAGGTCTGGTTAAACACTGAATTGCTTGTATTAAGAATGGTACATGTCACATACACTAAGTTTTCCCATTAAAAACCACCATAAAAATATTCTGCTTACTTGTATTTTAGCTCCTGAATTGTGCCTAGGCATTTGAAGGTACCTTGTACCATGATGGCCAAACGAGTACAGAGGGCTTCACATTCTTCCATACTTTCAAAATAGAGAACAGATATTTGAGATAAATTCAGCAGATGAACTTCAGCTGCTTTTGGATTCTGAATTCTAACTGTTTTTACCTGTGTGAGGTTAGAACCACTGCTCGCCCATCTCTGAGCACGCCAACAATAGAGTCCCACAGGAGGCGCCGGGACTGAGGATCCATTCCGGTAGTTGGTTCATCCTGTAATGAAAATGTTAAGACAATCAGAATCAGATAAAAAAGGGAAAATCTGTTTAGAATCAAGTCATTTTTTGGACCATAGCATATAATTGCTTCTCCACACTAATCTCTGCCTTGAGAAAGCACATACACCTTGAGAAGTGCATGAGTGAGTGGGTACCAATGGACTTCTTGGCACAAAGCAGTAAGGAAACAAGTACAAGGACCTGCAGCTAAGAATACAATGCTGTCTGTGTAAGGCATAGCTACAGGGAAGGGAGTGCCTTTTCTGGGCAACAAGGAGTTCTCACCAAGCAGTCTTACTTGCATAAACATATAGGACATTGCTCAATCCAAGAAACTAGTGTAATCACTCTGATTTACACCAGCTAAGGATCTGATCCTGCATAAATCAGCTAACCCAGTAAGTAACAAAAAATGTAAAAAAAATCTAGGATAGAAAAATTTTCATTGAACATCTTGTCTTAAGAAGTTTTGAGAAAACATTTTATCTGACTGTTTACTACATACAGGCAGAATACATGTAAAGGCATATTAAATGGTACAAGGAACCATGCTACTAAAATGTATTAAAACACTTCTTCATAGACTACTAATTAAGGTGGTAGAATACAATCTAAATAAAGAATTTTTGTAGTAATTTCATATAGAATTTCCCTTTAGATATGCAATTATCTGATCACTTATTTTATTTGGCAAGAACTACATTTCAGCATTTGTGTAGTTTAGTATAAATTTGTATAATTTATTCCAGAGATATTAAAGGGTGCAAAAGGGTAGCTATCTTCCTCTGTTCTGCTGGATAAAGCAACCAGGTGTATATGGAGGAAGACCATCTCTTACATCAGTGGCTACACTCTTGTTGCTAGCGGGCAGAGACCAAGTAATAAAGTGACATGGACGATCCGATATGAGAATCAATCGCCTTCTCTATTTACAGAACTTGCTCATTTATACCTTAGCACATACATTGATATGCAGGTTATTGGTTCACTGACCAGCCACCCCCCAGAGGGATTGGCTGAATCCAATACACCTACTTCAGATAATTTTCCCTTTGTTATGAGAAACAATATCACGGTTTACATATTCTTCCAACTGTTTTCCTTTAGTGTCTGTGAGAAAGCAAGGCTTTCACACAGACAGTGTTAGAAACTGAGAAATCTCTCTGCATCCAGGTTTTTAACATTCACACACTCTGACAAGAAAAGGCAGACTGAAACTAAACAATGGTTTAAATTCAGATTTTTCTGGATTATAGATTTTATCTCAACACATTCTTTGTTGAAGGTCTTTCTTCTGTAATCACTTGGGGTTCATTGAAACATAGTTGTGCATCCCAGACTACACCTGAAATTAACTCAAAATTACACTGTAATAGCTGTAAGTTGAGGACAGAAAGGAGCTTGCAAGGCCTTTGCAGCTCTTTAGCATGTAGTGCTATGAGATGTTATATTGAACTATCCCAGGGCTGTGTTTCCATGGCACTTACTAGCAAGATGAGTGGTGGGCAGCCTATCAGCGCAATGGCAGTGGAGAGCTTGCGCTTGTTGCCACCACTATAGGTCCCTGCCAGGTGGTCTGCATACATAGGAAGTCCCAGCTTCTGGATGCCCCATTCAGCAACCTGTGAGAAAAAACATCTAATTCACACAGCAGCTAATGCATAACAGACTGGATTGCTGATACATCCCTTTTCTGGCAGAAACATCACAGTCCCCCGGGTTTTAGCACATTCATTTTAGAACTGGACCAGGGAAGTACAAAATATTTATGATGATGATGATGATGGGACTGCTAACTACATGAGGGAAAGCCATAAAGCAGCCTCAGCTGTAGACTTCTATCTGTGAAATAATTTAAATTATTTTCTTCTGGAATCTTCTTCATGTTTTCTTTCCTGTACATACACAACTTTAAAGACAAGAGCGAAACAGCAACCATTGCCATTCTGAGTCACAGGAATTGCATCTTTAGCCTTCCACTGTTGGTGCCACAGATTTGCAAGTACCATTAGTGCCTGGGAACCTGCATTTGATAGCATGGTCTTGTTAATTAACTGTTCAAATGACAGAAACCACTCCTAGGATTCAATACACAGAATAAAAAGTTCACTTTGGAAATTCTGGCCCTTGACATGTTAAGAGCACAGTTAATCACCACAAAAACCACTGTAACTATCAAAAGCAAGACTACTTTACCCTCTTGATTTCTTCTGCTGGAATCCCCCTCAAGCGTGCATATAAGTAGAGGTGTTCTCGTCCTGTGAGCAGGTCATCAATGGCATCAAACTGAGGGCAGTATCCCATGTTTTGGTGGACATCAGAAATGTGGGTCAATATACTGGGGAAACGAAGAAAAGAGTTGTAGTTCTGTCATACCAGCTCTAAGACAGAGAAGAACAGTTTGAATAAAACCTTTATTTTCTGGGCCAACAACTCTTGTAAGAGGAGAATTAATTCTTCCTGATGAAATGTCCTACTAAAATACCTGTCTGTACATAAGAGCAAGGAGTATATTGTTGTCTTAAGTCAGCTCAGTCCTGCTTAAGAGTGTAAGCCCATTTCCCCTCACCCATTTTCCTGTTAAAGTATAGGTTAAGTTAATGAGAAGTTCCTTAAAAAGCCATTCAGGTCTTATTTTTTGAAAACAGTGTTTATTTCTAGAACAAAAAAAAGCAGTTATTTCAATTCAGAGTGTGGTCACTAGCAACAGACAGGCAGGACACAAGGCTAACACTTCGATGGCAGTAGGAAAAGTACAAAATCACAGAATGGGTGTGGTTGGAAGGGGGCTCTGCAGGTTATCTTGTCCACTGACCCTGCTCGGCCAGAGTCACCTAGAATAGGGTGCTGGCAACAAGAGAGTTATTGTTCAAATCACAACAATGGACAAATGATCAAATCCCGACTACACCTAACAAGCCAAGGCACACAACCTGGAAGTAAACTAACATAAGTGCATACCAGATGACACTGTAATAACTTATGACATTATGCCAGCACTGTGTAAACGAAGATGCTAGAAACAGTGACAGAAAAGTCCCAAAGCTCAGATCAAAATACCCTGTTGGATGGGTTATCTTATGTTTGGGAGCTCATGCCACTAGATATGATTGCTTTGTCCCACTGTTAGCATTACTACAACTTACCCACAGATTTTACAAGAGTGTTAAAGGTATCAAATGCAATTGTGTGTTAGCTGTGATCTCGGTGCCATAGAGCTGCTGGATCATTGAGAGGGTGATCTGGACAGTTCTATGCTGGTAAATGGACGGTCACAGGGGTTTTTTTAAGGTACTTACCTATTGCCAGCCACTACAGCATCTCCAGATGTCACATCAGTATCTCCAGTCAGCATTTTGAATGTTGTTGTTTTGCCAGCGCCGTTCACTCCCAAAAGGCCAAAGCACTAAATTGCAAAAGTCATCATATTTTTTATTATTTCCAACTTGCAAATCAGTAGGGGCATAAAATCTGAACTGATCCATGGAATGTAATCTAGTGCTATTGAACAACCTACCTCTCCGGGACGGATGCCAACACACAGTCTGTCCACTGCAGGCTTGCGTCGACCAGCATAAATCTATATTGATGGGGGGAGGAAAAAAAAAAGAAAGTTCCTATTTCAAGACATCTAAAGAAATGAAAACCATCTGAATTTTTTAGTTTAATGCTATTGGGATGAGGCAACTTTAGAACTAAGACAGGAGTAAATATTTGTTTCACTCTTCTCAAAATATTACCTTGGTCAGTTCTTGTAATTGTAAGATATCTGTTGTGTTTCCTCCATTCATAATTCTTTTTCTTTCTTCTGCAACATCCTCATCTTCGTTAATAATAGGTGACATGGCAGTCTCAGCAAACCTGGAAAACCCAAGATACTGAATTGCCCTGGATTCAGTTAGAATAATAGTGTAAAACAATGGCTAATCTGCTGCCAAAAATGCGACTGGTGAAAGCAGTGGGGTTGAAACGTCACAATGTGATTTTGGCTGGAGTATTCCTACTGTTGGGAGAAGCCTTGACCTTTAAAGTTAATCTCTAAATACCAAAAAGGGAGGAAATGGCTTCCTCAAAAGAACATGCCTTATCAGTCATTGATATGACAGTAACCTGCCCCTTGGCCACAGCTTTCACTATCTGGCTATTCTCAGTAGCTAGTGATGGTCCTTCTACAGAAGTTGAAGTTTTGAGTAGATCTCTCTGCAAGATGGTATTTTTATAATTGTACCAATTATTACGCTTGTTGTCAATCTTGAACAGGAGTGAATGACCCACTCACAGCTGGTAGGTAGCTGTTTTCGTCAAGGGAGAGGCACATTTGTAAAGCAGAGAGGGGAAGTTCACAGAGTGTCCAGGATACAGCTGTCCTGTGCCATGGACTAGAATTGCTGCCTTAGGATGTCAGGCTAGTACCTCATAGTACTAGCTAGCAGCTAGCCTGACTGGTACTGAGGACACTACAAACTTTCCTGGTAATTTTATCATCTCACTACTACAGTGTCTTAAACTAAGAAAAACTACATTAGAGTCTTAATTCAAGAAAACGAATTTCTTTAATAAAATATTCTTAAATCCTCTTAAGATAATGCAGATTTGTAAATACTTTCTTGAATCAGAATATCAGTAAATTAAGATAAGATCAGGTAGGTAAATAGAAAAAAAAGCTACAGATTTAGAGAAAAATTAAGAACTAAAAGAGAAAAAGAGGGATATAGAGAATAACAAAGATAGTAATCCTTTTAATACAACATTAATACAACTTTTAGACATACCATCTCGTGGAGAACAAACGGCGTTGCATAAGGAGATTCAGAACGAAGAACACAACTCCTTGAAGAGCCATGGCAACCAGGTTCTTTCCAACAAAGTCCCACTGAAAGGGATCAGAAACATGCTCCTCACCTTTGGAGAAGGAGCACCAGAAAGGAAGGTGAAACACTGCTGAAAAACCCCTCAGAACAAAAAGCATAATCATAATGATTTACTGTACTTTATTTGCTCATGACCAGGCAATGGTTTTAATTTCCCAGTCTTATAAAGATTCTTAACAAAATGCATTCCAAGTTCAGCTTCCTCATGGGAGTAAAAATAAATACAATCTCTCTGAATACGCACTGATTTGGATATCATTACACACAACTTGCATGGATTGTGTGAAAAGACACACATTTTCTGAATAAAAACAGATGAGTTCTGCTGTATGACTATTCTTTTAATAAGTTATCTGATATCACAGACAACCATATCCCAAGAGAATGCATTTGAAGAACAACAGTCAATTTAAACAGTAACTGAGGTATTCAAATGAAATGAAAAAATAAATCCTCCTGTAATGATTTAAAGTTTTCCTAACAAAGGATAAAAAGACACCAGAGTCTGACACTGAACGAATGGGTTCATTTCCCATGTGGACTACTGGTTGGGCCGTAGACTTCCAGCAGCACTATCAGAAGCTGTGATTCCTTCAAAGAGGGTGAACTTTCATACTCCTCATCCATCTGATGCTGGAAGAGGTGAGAATTTCAGAAACATCTACTACTTTTCTGAGTTAATCCTTCCAAACATCTCATCCAAGCTCAGGACATGTGACACCGCCAGAACTTGTTTCTTATTGGCTTTACTTACCAAACCTCGCGTATACTTCAGTCACAGCTTGGTTCATGGCCAAGTCGATGAGTCCACGGCCCAAGCAAAAATGTGGGAGGACAAGCAGCACATTTTTCAATGTTTTGTTAAACTTCAGCAAAGACTGTAAGAAACAGAAACAATATAAGCTGTTTAAACCAGACCTGTTTAAGAAAACATAGCAACCTAAGTGAAAAGGTCTTTGTCGTGTCAGAGAAACTGGATGCTCTGTTCTTAAAACAGAGAAAACAGAGTATTTATCAAGTTACACTCAAAGTGACATAGAACACAAACAGCAGAATCCTGGCATACACTGCACCAGATAAGGTGCTTGTGAAAAACTGGCAATGGGGGGAGAAACTAGTCTTTATAATGAAGTATTTCCCTGTGTAGCAGAGGTAATGTAATTCTGGTGGTAACACGTAAAGTTGCTACGGGGCTGTATTTTGGATTCACACTGAAAACACAGTTGATAACACAACAGGGATGTTTTAGCTGTTTCTGAGCAGCACTTGCAAAGACAACGCCTTTTCTGTGCCTTACCTTATACCACCTAGCAGGGAGGCTGGGGGTGCACAAGGAGTTGGGAGGGGACATAGCTGGTACAGCTGACCCCAACTGACCCAAGGGATATCCCAGACCATATGGAGTCATGCTCAGCAGATAAAGTTGGGAGAAGAAGAAGCAAGAGGGGAATGTTCAGAGTTACAGCATTTGTCTTCCCAAGTCACCATTATGTGTGATGGAGCCCTGCTTCCCTGGAGATGGATGAACATCCGCCTGCTGATGGGAAGTGCTGAATGAATTCCTTGTGTTGCTTTGCTTATGTGCACAGCTTTTGCTTTGTCTATTAAACCGTCTTTATTTCAACCTATGAGTTTTCTCACTTTTAGTCATCTGGTTCTCTACCCCATTCCATGAGGTGGGGAAGTGTGTTGCAGAGTGAGTGAGTGAATGGCTGTGTGGTGCTTGGTTGACATGGGATTCAGCCATGACAATAGTCAGGGCTGCCACAATACTGGCAAGTACTGGTGACTGGGTGTAATTACACATTGGATGTTGGTGCAATGTGGAGTTGCCTGAAACAGAGTAAGTGCCAGCAGCAGTTGAGCTGCATCAGCACTGAATCCAGAGAAAGGCCATCTTCCCTCTGGAGATAGTGTCTGCAACAGAGACATGTTTTCAAAGGTAACCATGCTGCCCTGATGTCCCATAGTCTGAATGGCACTACACTGAACCCTGTGCTATCAAGAACCATAGCTGTGAATGCAGGACAAGCAGAGACAGAAAGTATTGTCAAGTTGGTCCTTGAAAACATGAATTTAACCCAGATCTGTTTCTCCTTTGCAGCAAATAACAATGCTTGATCAGCACAGAGTGTTTGAAAGTGCACTATCAGTAATGATAGCTAATTGGACTGCTGTCGGATTGGGTGTCAAATATAGTGGCCAGAGCTTCAACAACTGTGGAGGTGACAACATATGAGCACTGTGGGGTGCATATTATCCTGTGGGATAGTAGAGCATACAAGCCAACAGCACTTCGTAAATGATCTCTTAGCCTTTCTAAGAACTAATTTTAGCACTTGCTGTATTCTGTCACCTTTCTGGTGGTGTTAAATAATTTTCAAGCAATTCTCAAAATGCTACTATAAGCAGAACATCTCCTCTAAAACAATAACCATCAGGAGTAAGTGCCTACCATCTACATCGTCCCATACAACACTAGCTGCAGAAGAAAGCACAAAGTGCCATGTCTTGACCTCCCCAACTGTGAAAGTATACAGAAGTTTGCTCATAGGTACAAAAACCACTCAATGTCATTCCTTGTGTGTGCAGCCCTAGATATTAATTTCTCTGAGTCACTTCTCTGGGTTACTCTGCTCACCTGTACCTGCAATTACTCAACAAGTTTCTCACTTGTTCACTGCCAGACAAAATGGCAAGGTAGAGAAAGACAGTTACTGTTAGGGATGGTTATGCTTGGATGTTCTTTGCACACCTCTTTAAATCCAGAGATTAATAAAAACATGCATTGAGTTTGCATGGCCAAGTTTTGGTAACGGGGGGGCTACGGGGGTGGCTTCTCTGAGAAGCTGCTGGAAGCTTCTCCCATGTCGAGCAGAGCCAGTCCCTGGCACCTCCCAAGATGGATGTGCTGCTGGCCAAGGATGGGCCAATTAGGAAGGGTGGTAATGCCTCTGTGATAACATATTTAAGAAGAAATCAAAACAAAAAGTGATTCTGCAGTTATAATTGCAGCCAGAGAAGGGCAAGGTGAGAATATGTGAGAGGAACAACTATGCAGACACCAAGGTCAGTGGAAAAGGAGGGGGAGGAGGTGCTCCAGGCACTGGAGCTGAGATTCCTCTGCAAGCCATGGTGATGACCACAGGGAGGCAGCTGTGCCCCTGCCATTCATGGGGTCCACGGGGATGCAGAGATCCACCAGCAGCCCATGGAAGAGACCCATGCCAGAGCAGGGGGATGCCTGAGAGGAGGCTGTGACTCTGTGGGAGGCCCACGGAGAGAGGAGTCCATGCTGGAGCAGCCTGTTCTTGAGGGATTGCACCCTGTGGAAGAGTGACCCATGCTGCAGCAGTCTGGGGATGTCTGTTGCCTGTGGGATAGACTCACATTGCAGAAGTTTACAGAGAACTGTTGCTCATGAGATGGACTCAAGTTGGAGAAGTTCATGGAGAACTGTATCCTGTGGAAGGGACCCCACAGTGGAGGAGGGAAAGGACTCCTCTTCCTAAGCAGTTGGAGAAACAACGGGTGATGGACTGACCATAACCCCCATTCCCTGTCTCACTGTGCCACTATGGGAGGAGGTAGAGTTGGGAAGGAGGGAAGGCTGGGGAGAAGATGTTTTTTTCAGGTCTTATTTTATTTCTCATTATCCTGCTCTGATTTTTTAAATAATAAATTCAACTAATATCTCTAATATTTGCCCATGATGGTAGTTTGTGAGTGATCTCTCCCAGTCCTTAACTCATGAAGCCTTCACTGTATTTCTCTCCCCTGTCCAGCTGTGGAGAGGAGTGAGAGAGAGGCTTTGGTGGGTGCCTGGCATCCAGCCACCATCAACCCATGACAAAACTTTACTTACCGGGTTATTTTCAAATAATTCCAGGATGAATGTAATGGCACTGCTGTTGATTCCCACAAAGAGATTAATACAAGACAACGCAACATAAGCAGTGCTGGGGATACTGAAGAAAGAAGAAGCAGGGTACATCATGGGAATTACTGCCCACCTGCATGCAAGAAATAGAAAAAACTATAACTTCTCAGTATTCTCATGCCGGTTGGCCTAAAGAGAATGCAAAGCTGAGCTTTCTTCCCAACCCAAGTGTAACGAAATGGTGTAACCAACCAGCAATCCACCACAGTATTTTCTCCCTGGTTACTACATAGGATTTTTTTATGCTTAGTCTTTTTTTGCTATTGAAATGCAGGGCAATAGACACTGCTAAAACTGAGGAAACTTAATGCTAGCAAGGTTGCTATCACCCCAGGTATCCTTGCACATCTTAGTGGATTGCACACCAAGAGGGAGAAACAAAGAAATGTTGAATGCTGAAAGATACTTTAGTATTGACTGTGAATGTGGTAAATGAACAACTACTAAATTCCTACATGGATTGTACAAGTAAGAGAGCAGCAAACTGAACAAATATATTTTCCTGTATGGGTCACATTTAATGCTTAGAAATGTAAGGCAGGAAGTGACAAAAGAATGTCTTTTGCAGCATGTGGCCAGACAGAGTATGTAAATATCCCACAGAAGAATCCAGTTTTAACCAGTTTTGGATCCACTCAGTTCTATTCTTCAAAGCTGGATTCCACTTAGTACTGAGCTCAGTAACATGAAATCACTTCCATGTGAAATACAGGGCTCACCTGCAGGAATAACCTTGAACACTCACCCATACAGGAGCAGCAAGGCAACAAGCACAGGGAGATTGGTCGGAGAGGCGTATGCTTTCTTGTTGAATCCAGCAAATATAGCCACAACCATTCCAGCACTCAGCGCATAATTCACCTGCCACAGCACAATGTGTAAGACCTGAGAAGGGCTGCCAACACATCCAGATCCTACACATTCTTCCAAAAGGATTTTATATTGAGGAACATCAGAATTTGAGTTAGACTAGTCAGACAGAACCTTTTGGATAGGTCCCTGCAATAATCAACATTTCTCTAAGACATCTTTTATCAGACTGTTCATCAAAAATACAACATATATTGTTGTTTCTTAGATTACGGTTTGTGAATCAATTATTTCCTAGTCCTGCTTCCAGGCTTCCCATAAAAAAGGGCCATGGGTATGCAAGGGAAGTGCAGTTTCTGGTGATGCAAACAAAAGCTGTGTAGGATGGAAAAGCTAGTTACTTGAGCCACATTCCTGGGAAGACGCTAAAGCGAGTATGCTTGGCCACTGCTCCATTTCTCTCTTCAGTAGCAGTAGTACTAGTCTACTGCAATGCACAGAATTCCCCATGTAGAATGGAAGGTAGCACTTCACAGAACTGCTAACACCACTTAATGCCTTTGCATCATGCTGTCAAGGGCAACGGCCAAGCAGAATTGCTGTCAAGAAAGCTGCTGTGAACAGCAGGGAAGAAGAGCTCTGAGATCTGCTTCTTTTCACTCATTTACTAACATAATGCTTTGATTTAACTTCCCTGAGAGAACACCTTCCAAATCCTGAAGAGTTTTGGGCTTTTCAAGTATTGATTTTCTTTTCTTTTTAATTTTTTTCCATTCCATGTTCATGCTTTTCTTATTGCTTAATTCCTTGGCTGCTTTCTTGGTTGCAAAGGCATGGCCAGAGAACCAGCCCTTGTTGTGTCTTAACCAGGCAAAGAATTTTCTCTTTTATGATGAAGTGGCTGGGAGAGTAACAAGAGGGAAGCTGAGCACTGTCTAAGCAAGTCTGGACCTGTGGTATAAAACTTTTTGGAATAACATAGTGACCACGATACAGTGACCTAAATGAATATGTAATTTTATACACCCTAGAGTATTTTGTCAGGCCATAGATACTGTTTCAACAGGCTGTGAATCTTCCCCATTTAGGTTTCTTGAATATCTTGAAATATGTTTTGGTTCTTCTAGAGGACAGGAGTGACTAGCACCAGGCAACGAGGTTTTTCCCTGCTATAGTAAATTGTACTTTATTATATGTTCAGTTGTAAGGACTGGAAATCCTAAGACTATAAAAAATACAGCTTCATTAGTTGACTAATGAGTTGCTCACCTGAATTAATTTCTACATCCGTAATTAGGTCAGAGGCCAGATCCTAAGCATGCTCTCTGAGAAACACTTAAGAGAAATGGATGCTTTGCAACACTTAGAATCACCTTCACTTGATTCACTGGTTAGCCCTCAGTTCATGCCCACCCAGGATAATCAGAGGCTGTCAATCAGACCAGCAGTTACTTACTATGTCCCACATGAAGTTAGTTAGCCAATAGATAAGAGGGCTCACACCACTGACAAACTGGAGATGCTTGGCTTTTGTTACACGTTCTTGGATCAGGTATAAAACAAAACTGGCTGGTATAAAGGACATGGCAAAAATCACACAGATGGCAACAACAGCATCCACTGAAGTGGTCAGTCTACAACAGAGCACGAGAAGGGACTGTGAGCAAGGGAATGGATGCAACGCAAAACTATATTAGCATTCGGGGACTCTGGAGGGTGCTTTAAGATCTCGAAGTAGCAAGGCTGCTTTTTAACTAGAAGATTTCCCTGGTTTCAAAATGGGCTAAAAACCAATTTTTTCCAGGTTGTTTTGGGGACCATAGCTAACAAATATGGCACCATTCCCTGATCTTGTACTTGCTTTATGTATCTCAGTTTAACAGCCTTTCCCATGTGGGGCATCTCAAACTAGACATTTAGGCACAATAGCCAAAGTGCTCTGGAAGCAGGGAAAAGAGAAAAAGGCAAGTTGAAGAGAGTGAGATGAAGCACAGATTTTGCCTCTGTGCTATAAAGTAAAGTTTTCAGTTTCATTGAATTATGAACTTAACAGGAGAGTGAAAAATCTTGTCTTTTTAGGGATATCTTTTTCAAGAAATTATGACTTTCGGATTCTGGAATACACCAACCCTACTACATGCCATTGAAAATCTACCCACGTGCTGTCCTTGGCACCAGGAGAGCGGTTGTCAACTACTCAACTTGTAGTCAATTATGGACAAGATCTCATTCCATTTTCTATTACGTGTTTTATTTCAGGAGTAAATGTATTGGATTTGGAGCATGAACAAAGATTTCAGAATCTTTGTGCTTGGGAATCAACAGAAACATGCAATAATGTATAACCAATGTTAATAGTTCCTATGTGGGATGGGAATGAACTCTTGTGGGAATATAATGAGACATGAATACATTCATGTTTAGAACAAAACTTCAGGGAAGGGCCTCCACATTCTGTCAGTTGAACTCTTTCTCCTCAGAGTGTGAGTATGCTGGAAGTTGCAAGCTGACAGGAGAGAGAGGGGTAAAAGCTAGAAGCAGAGCACAAGCAGACTTACACAGTGACTTCAGAGAGTTGCTCCTTGGTGAGGTTCAGAGGATGGTTTATAGCAGTGATCCCATGTTCCTCAGGAGCTTGGCCAGTCCTCAGATTAGCTCTGAGGATTGCATTATTGGCTACATTGAGGAAACTAACCATAGCATGCCATCCTTTATTGTTAAACCACACCTAAAAGAGTCAGAAATCACAGATTAATTTAAGAAGCCTTCACTGAGCTATGGGAGAAAATCTGGCTGCCTTTTATCAACTTTGGTCGGCAGGGGTGAATGCAGCACCAGGAATTCATAGTTCCTAGGCACAGTCCTGCAGGAGGAGCTCACATACTATGCTTTTAAAAGCATTGGACAACTACTGTCAGGGGATTTTATAGAAGCACATTTTAAGATTTAGTGTTACTCAAATATTCAGGACAGCAAGTAGTACTAAGAATATGATTTTAAAAAATCTCCCATTTGAAATACTATGAATAAGAATTACGTATAGTATGAGATACAGTGTAATACCAAGTTATTTCTAAAGTATATCATTTCAGCTCTTCTTCCATCTGGGAATACCACCAGCAGTATTCTCATAATTTGAAGTCTATGTCAAGAAAAATTTGTGAATTAGCAGACTAATTCCAGCAAATACCTTAATATTATCTTCAGTTTCCATATATTTAAGGAAATTTGGGATTTCTTTAGCAGCAGCCAGTGAAGTTTGTCCCTAAAACAAAAAAGAAGAAGCTAAAGATAGCGCTCTAGGTGAAATCTAATTTTGCAATAACTATGCTTTAGTAAGGGACCAAAAAATAAACAGACAAAATAAAAAATCTTTCTTACTCCTGTCACATTCATCATTTGGCCAAGATCACTTAAAAAATTGACAATCTGATCTCCAGAAACATGAAGGACTGGAAGTCTTCCTCCTACAGAAATTCCCCCATATCTAGTAAAGAGAAAAATATCATCAGTAACTCATACAACACACCCATAACCTAAATACTAAAACCCCACTTAATGCAAGTTTTATTTCTATACATCACATATTTCAGGTATAACAATTTCTACTCTTTTTCTACCAAATTGCTTTAGGTCTTTATAGGGCTTACAAATAATAGAAGCTCTATCAGTTTCTGAGAGATTTATGCCAGGATCCTGAGAAAATTATTTAGAGAGAAGATTTGGAGAAAACAGTGATTTCTACAGAACAAAATCCTTAAACCAAGATAATTGCCATATGACGGTTTAGACAGCATGGAGTACTAAGGACAGCATAGACCTCAGTTAAAATTTCAGATAGTCTGAGAGAAGCTCATTTCATTTCACCAATGTCAGTACCAGGCAGCACTCCATAATGATAAATTCTGTTGAACAAGATGAACTGAAGCCTAATCCCACAGAAAGCAATGCTTGCACATGAACAAACAGATATTCAATGAAAAAAGGCAGTCATCCAGCTGCTATCTTTGAAGTGAACTCCTACTGCTGGTGAAAAATGAAGTAAGTTTGCGCTTCAGGCTAATCAGTTTCTTTCTAAGCTTAGTAACTGCAGTGTAGACATCACACTGGGCTTAGCTGATGTATCTACCTAAGTGAAGAGAACTAGTGGAATCTGGCTTGTAACTACTGCACATGTACAGAGCAGGCGTGAGGAATTGTGGTTGTTACTTCTATATTTGATAGGCTGGTGTCTAGGTTTCATCCAACTCAAGTCCTTTTATTGGAGGGTTTGTATTTTTTCTGCGGCACTGAAAGAGATGTGTCACAGCACTATTACAATATACTGTACTATTGTGTTGAGCCTTTTCACCACACAGTTCTCATGAGTTTGACTCCTGTAGGGAATAGAGCTCTGATAGTTCCATTGTGAGCCTCTTGCCTTCATCTCCTGTGGGGAGTTCAAACAAATATAACCCCTTGTCTTTATAAGACCCTTCCTGATCCGCAGCCTGTTTCCCACCAAAGCCATCTCTTTGTTCTGCACTATCTGCTACAATTCCCCTTGTCCATTTGCAGAAACATTGTGAGGCTCCCAGTTGAACAGAAATATATTGTTCCTTTATTTACCACCTTAATCTGTGAATTGGTTTCTTACCTCTGCTCGTTGACCCAGTATTTACTCTTCAAGCTGAAACAGACAAAGAGAATCCCCTCTCAGTGCACAGAACCTAAGTCAATGGTATTGTCAGGCTTAAATAAAAATTAAATTTGAATTCCTATACTTTTTAGACCTCCAGTCTGCTGATTATTACTTTGAGTTGTGGGGTTGGCAGGACTTCTGGCATTCCTTGCAGTGTGTTTTTAGCTTTTTGTTTTCTGACATGATTCATCTCCAATTCATACACAGATCAGCAAGATTCCTAAAGTGACAAATACTGGGCAATTCTAATCCATAATTAAGTGATGTAAAAAAATGTATCTAAAGCAATTATGACACGTGCTAAGAGGAATCAGTCAAAGGCAGTCAGCACATAACTAATATAAACGGAATTTCAAGAACTCTGCTGGGAACTGAAAAAGTAGCAAGGCCTGATCAGAGATAATAGACCGTGGATGCTGCAAAGCTAATTACCACACTCAGCACACAGGCAAGCTGAGGAGCTATCAGTAGGGTGGATGTATCTGTGCAACAGTGTCCTTTCGTTGCTCTTTAGCGCTTCTGGGAAGCAAGTGATAGTTAACTCAGGCAGATGGTCATGTTAGTGTGGCTACAGCTCTTCAGGGAGACAAAGTAGTATCTCCGCAAGGCAGTTCACCAATGCTGTGCAAAGGCACCATTTTTCTCACCATTAACATGGCATTCCATCACCACCGAAACTTAGCTCTGCCTATAAAGGAATACCTGATTATACAAATAGTTATAATTGAAAATACTGAGCTCCCCTAAAATCAGCCTCTTCTAGTATTATATCAGAAATATGGACATGGTGCTCAAATCTACAGAATACTGTGGCAAATCAGGTGTTATGTCATTATTAAATAAGAATTTCATTGCCAGGTACAAGATACCACATGTGAAAAAGAAATAGAGATTCACCCCTACCTTCCTTTTATCAAAGTGGGATACGTTTTCACCAGAAAATCTGAAATATTTCTGTGGGTCAGATCTTGAAGAATTTCTGTGCTGCGCTGCACTCTCTGTCAAGAAAAAAAAAAACCCTAATCAATCACAATAAACTTTAGAGTGTCTTAAGCTATTAAGTGTTTGTCAGGAATAGAGAAAAAGTAGCTTTGGTTCAGAGAAAATGCTCAGTGGTTCACAGTACCACTGAAAGAGAGTGGGTCAATCACTCATGGGTCATTTATAGCCCAAACATCCTTACTTTACTAAGATTTCAGAAGAAATCAATAAGTTTGTGATGCATGACACAAAACAGTCACATGTCACTCTGAAACAGTTATTTGCAACAAAGGTCAGAGTTGCTCAAGGCTTTTTCTTCAAAATGAAATAAGGAAACTTTTCAACAAACAAACCGAGGCCCCAGTATAAAAAAAAAGGTAGTTTATTATGATTTAGCAGCTTTAGGTAAAAATGAATACAAGAAATTCACCTTCACTAGCACATTAGATCGTTTGAATGAAAATTACTTTTTCTTAAAATATGAAAATGGTGCCACATGACAACTTTGTTGAGTCTTTTACAAATACAGTGTCGTTGTGAAATGCAAGACCTCACACTCCTGAGTTTATCCCAAGGTAGAATATACTTTAAGAGGTTCCTGGGCAGCTTCAGATGGCAAAGCTTGCAACCTGGAATGATCTGATAATGACCTAGAAAGTAAGTCTAATGAACTTTCCAGAAGTTCCTACATTTATCCACAGAGAGTATTGGATGACACATAGGACACAGTACAGACGTCCAGCTGATTCTAGACAGGAAGACTGGCAGCATCCCCATAGTGCCTTCATTAATTGAGTTGTCTATGCTTAAACATAATTCTATTGACAATTATTTACACACTGTGGCTTTTCTGAAGACTCAAATGTGAACTGTTTCTTTCTGACAAGTTATACAAAACTATAATATCCTGCAAAATTTTCAGGATAATATTATAATAACCACGTTTTGTTTAGAGGACTAGAATCTCCACAAACAAAAAAAAAAAATTGCCTCTTACTTGGAATTGAAGTTTTAGACTAAAGTTCCCTGAAATACACTAGCATGCAATTAGCAAAATTCAACTTAACCTGTTGCACAGGGATTACTCGGAAATCAGAAATAACTTGGGATGCTGTCAGTAAGGTCAGAATCTAACCTCTACCAAATTTTTTTTCTTCATAAACAGGAATTCTGTAGATATTTAAAACAACTTTGTTTTGTGAACAGTGATAGAGAAATCAAAGTAAGCTGAATCAGTGTTTTCAAGAGATTGTGTCATGGAAAGTGGTATAGTCACCATCCCTGGAGTGTTCAAAAATGTTGAGATGTGGCACATGGGGATGGCGTTCAGTGGTGAAGATGGCAGTGCCGGGTTAACAGTTGGACTCAATCTTAGAGTTGTATTCTAAACTCAATGATTCTATGATTCTATGAAAATTAGAAATATTTTAGTAATTTTTCTGATGTGTTCAGCCTGGCAAACAGGAATATTAAAGATGAACAGTGTGCATGGTGAGACATTAAATTAGTGAGTTACTACTCTGAGAGTGGCTGCAATTCTGTTTAACTTCTTAGAAAAACATTTGTAAAATGCAAACACTGACAGGCTGTGATTTTCCTTTGCTCTTCAAAAGAGCAAGCACATTTTATAAAGAGCACTACTAAGATCATTCATTCATAGGAGAGGCGGGAACGTAGCTCTGTTTTCCTCCATACAGCATCAGTGGTTATTAAATTACTCATCTTCATGCATGTGCATACAAACATTCATTTTGCTAGCTTAAAACATCTTGATAGAAATGAAACTGAAAGACATGTAAAAAATAATAATTCGGGGTTCTATTACCGAATAGTAATTTTTCCCTTTTAATAGAGGACCATACTCCACATTTTTTAAATTGTGACTATTTTTCCTTTTTTTTCTTTCCTCCTCCCCCCTCTTGCCCTTCCCTCCTTTAAAGAAAGGCAACCTTCTAAATAGAATTGTTCTTTGAGGCAAAAGAAAATAAAAATTATTTTAAAAAATTGTGACAAATTGTTAAAATTTTTGTGATTTTCTTCTACATGAAAAGTTTGCAATTTGGATGAAAAAAGTAATCAAAATTTATTTAAATGTGCAAGCTTTTCCAATACCTTTGAAACTGAATTCCAAATTCCAGCAAGTCTTGCTTTCCTGATAAAGAATGTACTCAACTCCTTCCATGTATATTAGCATGGCAACGTACTTAGATACTGGTCCCTTTTCCAGCACTTGCCATGAAACTTTTCTACAAAGATTTATGGCACAAGGACACAACCTGTGGTGGTGGGAGGCCTCCTGCACCTGCAGGGCATTCTGGCAGCATAGTGAGTCTCTTTTGAGTGCTGCACTTGCAGGAAGGTGATGGATTCTCAGGGCTCCACTCTTGGCTCAGCAGGAGGCTGCTTAGGTTAGGATGAACAGCAGGGGTGTTCCAGGCAGTTGGCATATTACTGCATGGGTAGTTCCTGTGCAGAGGAACAGAGCTTTAAGCTGTGCAGAGATAATGGTCCAAGAGAATCCACAAATCTACAAAATCACAATGCTCTAAGCAGATATTCCCCCCTCAGCCCTCATCCTGTGAGTTTTGAATAAGAACAACATTTTAGAGTACTTGGTACGCATGAATAAATATAGTCTCCCCCCCATCTCTGCCAAGTTTACTGCCTTCAGCTTGCAGATAGGACACTGAAGGAACAAGGGGACTGTGTTTGATCCATTAATACTCATGAAATCTGCAGAGGACATATCTTTGTGAAGAAACTATATTTTTTCTTTCTCATGCAGTATCTTTTCTTTTTTTTAAAGTTTCCTCTTTGTTTCTGCTATACCAGGTAGAGGAAAGGAATGGGAGAAGAGAGGACAACCAGAAGGATCAAATTGCTGGATATCATGGCTGGGAAAGTCAGGAGAAAGGGAACAAATGTCAAAGCATAGCAAGCCAGTGACAAATGGCTCCAAAGCAGGACTCACAGGTAGAGTAAGCAGGTAGGACAACAAAACTCGGAGCTCTACTAATGTTGCCCTCACGTCAGAATGAGAATAATTTCTAATCATAAACATTGTCCTATTGCTACTTCACAATCTGAGCAATTGCTGAAGTTATTGCTTCCAGACACACCAATGGGAACAGGAGGAACCTGAAGGGCCTCAGTCATGGAAAGTGCCAGGGAAGCTGAGAAGATTTGGGCCTGAGGTCACTGACTTACTGGCATAAATTTCAAGGTTGCTTAACACTCAATACCAAGCTACTGGTTTCCAGTCACTCATACTGGGCACTGTGAATCATTCTTAATCCATTGGCAGTGCTATCTTGCTGTCTGTCTGTTATTTTTGACCCAATATTAGATATAGCCAACAACACACCTGAAGCATTGGCTCTTGTGAAGAATCAAGCCAATTCATTCTTGTTTGACTACTCAAATTCCACTAGAATTACCCTGCTAGGATCTCATTCAAGAGAAATTAGCTAGCAACTTACAAAAGAGGCTGATTCTTCATGCAGCGAATTCCAAATCCTGGTTTATTCAAGAAAGCATGAGTAAGGGAGACCATCTGCTCATTGCCAGGACGTTCATTGCTAAGGGAATAAGATAGAAGTTTCTCTATAAAATATTTTTTCAAACTACTGTACTGTAATACACATAGCAACTAGAGAAGGACAGCCATATGGCAGTACCAACTGCCCCCCTGCAAATGTTCATAATTCAATTGTTTTATTTATTTAAAAACCCAGAATGTTCCGAGACAGTTGACAGGCTATGGTTCTTTTCTCCTAATACTAAAGCTGACTTCTGACAAAGTCCAATAGCAACATTCTCCAAAAGGCTTGAATCCTCATTGCTATTCTCTCAGCATTGTCACAGTCAGTAATCAGAAGATGAAAAACATACTCTACATTTTCATTTGCTGAGGCCTGGATCTCCTGTTAGACAGGATATATAACTTTATAAGTGTTGAGGTTCTGAGTTCAGGTAGGAAGAGGAAAGTACCATAGTTAGAAAGATATTTGAAAGACTATTTGTTAGATCTACTAGCAGCTCTATTCTCCATGTGCATCAATTTCAAGCTATTTTAAGTCTGCTGGTTCAAGTGAAGTGAATCTTTTCTTATATCACATAGAGTGAGAAAAGGGCAGTGAGACAGAGCCCCAAGATGCTAACTAAACTATAGGGAGAAAAAGGTGTATGTATGACAGAGGTACTTTAAGTGATTCCCCTTACCTGAAGAAAGTAAACTGTTGCCCATAGATCCAAGGATGTAATGTTAAGGCGGGATATTCTCCAAATGGAGGAACAATGACTGTAAGTACTAGAGACAGCAACACAAAACTAGCAGGGAGAACAACCTGCAGGGAACACGAAAACTTCACTTTAGGTTATCATATTGACATTGTAGAGTGACACTGTACACACCCCATAATATATGTAAACAAAGGAAGGACAGCAGGATCACACAGATCCAATCTGGTTTAACTCCTGAACATCAACAACTTAATTTCCAGTGCTTTTGCTTAAAATTCTGGTTGTCATAGAACCGTATTATGTTAAAAATAAAACACTGGGCTAGTAGTGATAGAATCATGAACTTGGTGCAGTTGATAGACTCCAGACAGAAAGACATAAAAGAAGAGGGAGAAGAGCTGGAATTATAATTGCAGTTACGCATTTGCAGCACCTCTATTGCTTTCCACAGAGTCATCATTGCTGGAAAGACCGTATTGAGAATGTTGTGGGAAAGAACCAAGCACAGCACAAGTCAGTCAATACCTGTGCTAGGAAGTCCTTGTGGCTGCGGGAGGCATGGTGGAAGCGTTTGATGAGCAGTGCTTTGATCTGCTGATGTACAAGCTGAAAGCCTTTATACTGTCGGGACCCCTTGCCTTCATTTTGATCTCCTGTTCTGCCTACTGGCATTCGAGAAGTGTCATTAGTTTTCAGTGCGGTTTGTTCAGCTGGTTTGTTCTCAGTAGAATTTTTGCCAAGAGCAGAACCATTTTCTTGAGTATCTCCTAGGTTAGGATGAGAAGCATCAGAGAAGACATTTTATCCTCCATACATGAAGTAGCACAGACATTTTAATGAGGTCCAGATTTCACCAACCTTATATACCATATCTTAAGATTGTTTTAATTACAATGGTTGCACTGTGGTTGTATTTAGTGACATCATACAGCTAAACACTCCTCTTACTCAGCAGGATGAACAATTTAATCATCTATGTAGTTTATGGACTAATAGTCAGCAAAGTACTTTTTATACAACTACTAAAACCATTGACATCTGGGTGCTCGACACTCCACTTTTATTTGCATAGTTAAGAACCTCATCCAATCTAAATACAAGTCTTTCTGCTGACTTCATCTTTTTTTTTTTGGATATGATGTCAGGCCCTAAAACCAGATATTTGCTGACCAAATTTATTTTGTCAAGAATACATAAAAGACTGAAAGTTCTGAAGCTCCTCTTTACAGAGTGTTCAAAATAAAAATCAGTCGCAAGAACAATTAATCAAATATGGATTTGTGGATCTATACCTGCTTTTTGCATTTCAGGGTCAGCTTCCGCTGTGACCTTTAGGAAAACCTGCCACAGAGAAATACATCTTCTGGTTAGGAAAAGAATAGTTACAATAACCTGACCTTTAGAACACCATACATCACCCTTCAACATAAAAGAAAAAAATTTTGATACCTTTTCAGTACTTCATTTTATTACACAATCAGAGGTCTTTTATGAAATACCTCAAAAAATAAATGAATGAACAAAGATACAAAAAAAAGAGGACACATTTCAGGCTAACGGGTCAGGCTCCACAAGGCTACAATGGAGTAAGGCTTGGATCCTCTCTCTAGGCCCTTCTCAAAGATTTTCTGAGTGTGCCACAGCTTATGGGACTAGATTTTGAAGGACATATTAGGAATTAGGAATCACATGTTTAAGAACAGGAACAGTCTCAGTAAACATTTTGGGTGCTTATGGTAACGTCAGCAGGTATTTTAATCTGTTTGGTACCTCTTCAAGTGGTGTGTCTGAAACTCCAAAACTGCTGAGTCCCAGGTCATCCAATGTTTCTTCCAGTTCTCTGAAGAGACTGGCATAAGATCGTTGTTTAAAGTTTTTATTGGGCAAAAGATAAATGAGTTCCTGACCAATGCTTTCAATTAATTTTGCTTCTGGGATATGATGGTGGATTACTTCGGCTAGCTCATTTAGATCTCCTGTGAAAAGTCAAAACAGTGTTCATAGAATGAATATTTAACCATATTAAGCATGATTTCAAAACTTGTTGTTTGCACTAAAAGGGTATTGCTCTATTACATAACTCACAGATATCTCAGTTAATTCTGCACTAGACTGGGCTATGTTGCTAATTATGCTTTGGAACTATGTAGCAGGAAAACTATTTCAGGTTTGTTAATAAAGCCCAACAAAATCTTCAGGGATATCTACTTAAATTCTTCTCTCATGCAGACAAGCCAAATTCACTTTTTTTCTATTTCCTTCCTCTGATATGCTTCGGTTTTCATTAACAAATTACAAAAAACTCTATACTAAACTCGTAAAGCACACAAACTTCCAGTTCATCATCTGTACCTGAAACCACACATACACAAAAAAAGGTCAATGGTAAGCAAAACTACAAAGAACCCTTATTAAAGTCATGTTACAGTACAAATGTTTGACACGAGGACCAAAGAAGTGGGCCTCAGCAGCATTGATCTGTAAGACAAGATTGCGGCGTAAGAGAAGACATAGCTATGTTCTGGAATGCTGAACCATCCTGCTTCTTACCATCCAGTTCCAGCTCTGGAGCGCCTTCTTCACCCCTGTGCAGACAGCTGGAGCAGGAGCAGGAGCACTGAGATCCACAGCTACAAAATGACTAGCATGGACAAGCAAGAGATAAAAAGATGAAAGTGCTTCAGATACACTCAAAACAGGACGTAAGGGTTGTCAATATTTGAACAGCTTGAGTCAGTGAAAAATATGTCATATCCAGAGCATCTTGAACATACTATACCGAAAATCATCTGAAGACTGGATTAAGCAATGCAGAAAACATAAATCCATCTGCACAAATCAGTTCTAAACTGCATACAAAATACCTGGGAAAATGCAATCAGCGGGGGCCATGAGTGTACAGGTTGTGTTGCTGCTAGGACTGGAAGCAGTACTTTCAGCAGAAAGAATCCAGAACCCTACTTTTCAAGCTGTGAGAGGCTGGTTTAGGTATGGATAAATGTAGACTCTTCCAGTGTCTGAGCTACTTACCAGACTACCTAATGTTTAAAATCAGTGTACTGTAAAAGCAACACTCAGAAAGACCTGTATAAGGACAAAGGCAGCTTGAGAGTTGGAGTTGTTCAGCCTGGAGAAGGGAAGGCTCCAGGGAGACCTTAGAGACCCTCCAGCATAGCTACAAATGAGCTACAAGCATGTAGTGATAGGACAAGGGGAAATGGCTTTAAACTGAAAAGGGGTAGATTTAGATTATATATTAGGAAGAAACTCTGTACTGTGAGGGTGGTGAAGCACTGGAACAGGTTGCTCAGAGACGCGGTGGATGCCCCATCCCTGGAAGTATTCAAGACCAGGTTGGATGGGCTTTGAGCAACCTGGTCTAATGGCAAGTGTCCCTGCCCACAGCATGGGGGTTGAAACTAGATCATCTTTAAGGTCCCTTCCAACCCAAACCATGCTAATATGATATTCATAATTACATCATCATATGATAAAATGCAGTTTTGTACACAGTCTCAAGCAGCACTTAATTGCTTCTTACCTTGGTGCAGTGCAAGCATTACTCAGGTTACATGTGCAGGGAGGGAGATACATACTTACTGTAGCCCTTCCCATTTTTGTGGTTCTCACTTTGCGAACAAGGGTGAGATAAAAGCCAGAGCCAAAAGAGTTCTTTAGGAATACAGGAGAGCCTGAGCAGAAGAGTTTCCCTTGGGATATGATGGCTACTCTGTCTCCAAGGATGTCTGCCTCATCCATATGATGGGTTGATAGGATAATCGTTCTGCCTAGAAAGAACAAGGAGGAAGTTCAAGACATGGACTCTCTCTGGAACTCAAAACTGTACTTTGCTTTTAGGCAATTATTTCTCTGCACCAAAGCCAGGTCCCAGGTTTGCCACAACCATAGGTATCTGTTCAAAGAATCTTGTTTGCTTGTGCTCATATCCCACTACTCATGACAGTTAACACAGCAGGCACATATTACATCTATGACAAGTTTAAAAAATCCTACCAAAAAAAAATCAAACCATTTCTGCTCTCAAATCTCTTAATCTTACCTGGGCGATATTTCAGCAGAAGATCCCAGATAGATCGCCTGGAATACGGATCAACTCCAGAAGTGGGCTCATCCAAGACTACCACTTTTGCTTCACCCACAAAAGCAATGGCAACAGACAGTTTCCTTTGCATTCCACCTACCAGAGGACAAACACATCCAGGAGTGTAAGATGAGTTATATAAGTGGCAGGGATGTAATTAACATTGCTTTTTGGTGTGGGGACAAACTGATACAGATAAAATCAAACCCATCCTCAGACACGTATTTGCAAAGATAAATTAATAGTAATTTTTCTTCTGAAGTTCAAAACAGGTTGTTCAAACGTCGTTTTCTTTAATATACATTTTCCATCTACATATTACATTTTCTGATTCTTGCCAGAAGCAAAAGCAGGAAGATATGACGTTTTCATGTTCTTTTGTGAAACAAACCAACTTCTGTAGTTGCAAGCAAGACAAAGTAGTATAGAAACAGCTGGCTGTTCGTACAAATCATCTTTTGAATCTGAAAGTGAGAGTTGTTCAAATACACTATGTGCATTTGTACCTTTAGAATGGAAGAAATTACTCCTACCAAATAATATAGTGTTATGGAGCACTGATCCATACACTGGGGCAGCATGATGGTATAGTATTTCATTTGCCTTGAAATAATAGAAGGTTGTATTTTGTTTTGTTCCATATATTAACCAATTATATATATTTATTTATTTAAAATGAATAGCTTTAAGCATATTTGAATTTGTTGTATCTTTATAAGACATAGAAGCTTTAGGAACAGGTTGTGCCAGCTTTACTACTTGTACAGTCCCATTTACTCTTGTAAAATGAAGCCTCCCCCCAATGTACATTGGTGTATCAGAGTATGGCCTTAAATATGTAACTCAAACAATAATTGCCCAAAGGCCAGGTAGGATGGGGCTGTGAGCAATCTAGTCTAGTGGAAGGTGTTCCTGGCCATGACAGGGGCTTGGAACTAGATAATCTTTAAAATCTCTTCCAACCCAAACCATTCCATAATTCTATGAAAGACAAAGAAAAGGCTGCAGGAAAAAAAACATCTTAGAAAACTCCTGTGGGCACCTGACAAATTCTGAGCTTCTTCATTCCTTTTATGGATGAGGCCCATGTCTTCCAGCATTGTTTCCAGCTCTTGCTCAGCTTCATCCCTGGATCTTCCTTTCAGTTGAGAATAAAACAAGATGTGTTCTGCTACGGTAAGGCTGTGAAACCAGACAGAAAGGCAAGAAGGCAGATTAAATGAATAAACTGGGTTTTTTTCCCAAGCAGCAATAAATTCACTCTAGCTTTATCTTGCTAAAAGAAGAGAGGTTGCATTACCCTAAATGATCTTTGGAAGTGAACACACTTCACTTGGAAGTCATAGTCTCTTTGCCTTTTCAAAGCAGAACCTGCTACTATAGGAACAGGTATAGCAGGCATCAAACCATCTATTTATGGGAATAAAATGGAAGACAGTCTGCTGTTGAGATGAACACAAACTAATGGAAGTGAAGCTAGAAATCACCAGAGAAGGCAGTAAGTGGTTGGGTGGTAGTGAGAAATTGGCATAAAAATATCCTGCTACTACACTGTCAATTAGGATTTTTTTGCTTCAGGAGTCCTAAATTATAGTGCATGAACCTCCAGGCTAATTTCTGCTAACCCACACTACAATAGAAAACACCAGGAGCACTGTCATTTTCCTAAGAAACTTTGTTCCCAGTGAAATGATGCAGGAGATTTCTGCTGCAGGATGTGATGTTAAGAGATGGAGAAGTTCCTCCGAAATACATCTACTGCCAGCACAGTAAGAGAAACAACACAGGCTTTGGGGATTCTCACACATGCAGACTGGGATGCTTCTTCTTAAAGGCAGTGTGGAGTGATACTTACTGATTGAATAAGATGTTGTGCTGAGGGCACATCCCTAATCTGTGCCGAATGGAGTCCGCGTGAGTCTGGATGTCCAGGCCGCCAACCAGCACAGTTCCAGATGTGGGTGGGAAGAGGCCTGTCAGTATCGACCTGCGAAAACAAGATGAGGAAATTCCCCCTCTCCTCTCCCTCTGTGCTAGATAAAGAAGCTACATTGCATGATTCCACTAGATGGAGCATGATGACTTCTTACTATAGGCCTTGATGAAATAACTCCAGCAAAAAGCATGCATGTAAGTACTCTTGATCTACTACAGAGAATCTCATGGATCGGCTAACATAATTTTTGATACAATTGTCTATATGGTTCTGTCTTCCATTAAGAAACTGGTTTAGCTCAGCACGTTATATCACCCCCACATACAAACAGGTCTAAAATGAAGCTCAGTAGGATGAAGATAAGAATAATGGTTTGAGGTCTCTGGCCATGCTGACTCATGCCCTACACCTTTATTTTCTGTCAACTGGAAGAACAAAGGTTATGTTGCAAATGGGTGGCATCTATTACTAGATTTGGGTGATTAGTGTATTTTTCAGTTTTAAAAAGTTCAAAGCATTAAAAATTTTTGGTTTTATCGTAAGAATAAACCCCCTCAAATTTACACAACATTTCAGCAGATTAGGATGCTTTTATTTTGGGTTTAACATATTAACTGTGAAACAATTAAAAAATTAAAAGGCAATTTGAAGTGCCTTTGATGTAAAGGTGTTTAAATTGAAAAACCCTTAAGTATTATGCTGGGAAAAGTCATAATGAAACACATTCAGTTCTTTCAATATTTGGTGAACTTGTCACAGATTTATAAAAGGTTTTATTCACCAGTTAATCCTATGCTGCCAAATAAGGTTCTGTATAAAGAAAGTTAAACATGCCTAAAGTCCAGCTTCCTGAGATGCTAGCTTTCTAGGACTAGAGGTACATTTTAATGTGGACATGGATCTTGCATGCGTGTAACCATTTTATTTAAAGAGGGCCTGTATTTTATACTCCTTTGCACACAGACCAAAAGATGTGGCTGACCTAGGGCCAGTTAGAGAAACCAAGAACACATGGAATGTAATAGCTTGCAAATTTTCAGCCCTTGCAGCCAGAAGATCCTTCTCTTTCTTCATCTATGGTAGTTTGGCCATGGGATATGAATTCTGGGCAGACAATTGCTTCCTTCTCTCTAGACTTTCACTTGTTTGTGTCACACATTACCTCCCTCCCAGGGCTTTAGCTAATCCAGGATATCTTCTTTATGGCTAGGGGCAGCATTTTCCTGTCTGGAAAAAGCCTAATGTTTCGTGTCAAGCCAGCTGCAGGGGTGGTAGAGAGACAAGGGAAGAGTGAAAAGAGAAGACTGCTCCAGCAACAGAGCACTGCCCTGGATTTGCTTCTTCTAAAATAAGAGACTTACATGGTGGTTGTCTTTCCTGCTCCATTGTGACCAAGGAAGGCTGTGATCTGACCCTCATAGAAAGTAATATTCATCCCATCTACTGCTGGTTTGGGCCTGTTCGCAAAAATCTTCACCAGGTTCTGAACGCATACTCCTGGAATCAATCCTGTTGGCTCAGGCTCAAAGAAGGTATTTACTTGAACGGCAAGAAATCAAGAATGAAAAGAGAATAAAAGTACCTGTTTTTAATCCTAGTTCTGATGATGACAACACATCAGTAAGTGCAGAAGCAATCACATACCCAGTATAATACAGCATCATGTTCCAGGGCCAGATTCTCCAAGTCACACCAGTACGAAACTGAGGCCAGATTTCTAATTGTAGTGCAATTTAATATCTAGATTCAGCCTCATGTCAATGACATTAGATTCACCCTCATATCCATGACAGGAGAAGCAGAGCCCAGAATTGTGGTGGTCTGTGGAGAGGTAACTCAGTGGATCAGGGCAAGCTGAACATGCTTTCTGTTCTCATTGTGTAGCAGGAAGATTATTTGGAACTGTTTTCTGGAAATACTTAGATAGGCTGAGAGATTACATTAAACAAGCAGCAGGTTGCCTTTCTAGCTGGGCTGAAATCTGCCATTCAAATAATCTGCCCAGCTGTGCATTCTTTGACCATGATGCTTAAAAAACCTCCCCCAAACACAACCAAAACACAACCAAAAAAAATTTGCCTTTAATCCCGGTATGTGAAATGTACCCCATTGTTGAGACCAGGTCAAGATTTAGATAGTACCTAACATGAGCACTACATGAGATGGCTTCTCTCAGGATTAAAAATGCATTATTGCAAATAGCATCATCAGGACATTTTATTGCACCAGCTTCTAGACAAAACAAACTTCCTTTGAAGTAAATTAAGCCCTTGGGCAATGTGAATTATGGGAGTTGAGAAACTGAAACTAAAGACCCTGTCCACTTTTGTTTACACAGAATGCTTTAGGCTTCATAGGAAGGCTTATTTTGCAATTGCAGTTTACTTAAATTGTTCAGTACCCAGCAGGCCTGTGTGGAGAGCAGCCAATGCAATCTGGGTGAAACCAGCCCCACCTCCACCAGCGGCTTGTGTGACTGTCATTATTGTCACTGACAATACTCAGGAAAAGGCTCCAAACACGCTGTACATGAGAGAGCTGTGTATACCACAGAACAGCTGAAATAATCAATATAGGATGGGTAGCTTTATTTTAAATAAATTTTTTTCATTAATAACTTTTCTTTTGCTTTATGAAAGGAATCTAGCTTTCCATTTACCTTACTGGGACAAATATAAACATCTCTGTATTCACAGAAGTTCACATGGAGTCTGGCTTGATAGTTATGTGTATACTGGCAACTGAGGCACCTTCCTCGGTTTTATATTTATCATAAGCTTAATTCATATTTGCCTGCAAGACTCACTGACAAATTCTGAGGCAAATTCTCTGATGATCTCCCCCAGTATCTGCTTTGCGTCACCTGAAGGACACTGGTGGAGGGTTGAGCTCCCTTTTTTTGTGATGCATATTTCTCCATTTTGATCCTACATCCTCAGTGTCACTGAACTGTACTAGGTGTGCTCTTGGCTTCTCCACATGTCTCCCAATTCCTGTGTGGGTGGCTGAAAGGGAAGACAAGCTTTTTTTTTTTGCAGTGACAGGCAGAAAGCCTTTCCTTTGTGGCCATGGAACAGCTGGAACCTGGGAACTAAGGAGTAAAGCACCAAAAAGATAAGGCAGGACTAGGAGAAGATTGGCTGAAATAACCTTTAACCTCTGCCTGTCTTTCTTCTTTTGAAGTCCTGTCCTGTTTCCATTCACCCTGAATGCATGTTTTCAGTGCCTACGTGAGGAGCTCTGATGACCCCACTTTTATCTCTAGCTTTTCAAGAGAGTCAGAATGGGCTCAGAGCTGCCTGTAGCAGTTACTTGTGCTACAGAATCCACATACATTCCTCTGAGCATCTCATATAGAAAACTCCTCTGGCTCACCACAAAAGAAGACATTGGGGCTTGAAAACAAGACAGATCATTCAGGAATTCTTAAGTGGTGGCTAATGTCAGCATCAGAAAAGGCTGCAGACAGACACACGGAGCACTTCAGATAAGTTCCTTTGAAACCGGCCTTTCCCTACAGATGTAAAACACACTAATGATAGGCAAAAAAAAAAAAAAAAAGGAGGAGAGCTGGGACTAGGAGGGAAGAGCATTCCTCTCAGTGTAAGTATTTTTACTGCAGTCATGGCTCTGTTTAATTTTAAGAAGTCAATGTATGTGTCTCTGAGTCTTCCCCCAGCATGAAAACTAACTTGCCAAAGAAACAGCCTGCATTTGCACGATAAAAAAAACAAATTAAGGAGCTCTTCTGGAAGGCAGCTGTCTTATGTGTAGTGGCTAAAATATTCTAAGGGATGATGAATGTAGAGGAATAAACAAGAGTCGGTGTCTCTCTTGTGCTCAGCTCTGGCAGTTACATGCTATCACCTACTGGGCTCCCACTGGCTCATGTAGCTTGGCTCCAGTCAGTCCTATGTCTAGTTTGTCATGAAGTACGAGTATAGTATCTTAGAAGTACTCAGGTTGCTCTCTCTCCTTACTATTAATTTCATCTTTGTCCTGGACATCTGTCTTAGGCTTCCCCTGCTCGCCGGGTTCTTTTTCTCGTTTGTGTTTACATTGTTTGTTTTTACCATCCTTCTTCCCCTGGCTGTCACTCTTTTCTTCTATTTTTTCAGGTTCTTCAGATTTGTTTGGTCTGCTTTCATTTTTTTCCCTTTCCACGGTCTTCTGATCCACACAGCCTTCTGACTCTGGACTTTTTTCTATATAAACCGAGAGTAACCAAGATTTAATTAATAAAAATTTAATATCCTCTTATCTCTAGAGGTATTTTGAGGAAAAAGAGATAGTCCTAAGCCTTGAGCTTTTCAAGAGCATTAACCATCAGTGTTTTACTCAGGTTAAGAATACAGCATTCAAAACCATCTAGCTTAAAATCTGCTTCATGGTGTCAAGATCAGATATTTATGGAAAATAACTGACAGTTTTGAAATTGTAGACTCAGAGCAAGATCCTGACTAATATGAGGTACATGTTTTACATTTTTTCCACGCAGTTCTAGACCAAGTTCTTACCACATGAAGAGAAAGGCCATACAAACATTTCCCAGATGTACAGGGAGTGAGAGGAATTAAAACAAAATCAAAAAGTTAAATGAAAAGCAAATTGCTAAACTGCTACTTAGATTAAGAGCACCAGGCCAGAATGAATGAGTTGGTATTAGCTTCTAAACAAGAATTTCTGGCTTTCCAGTTTGGTCTTAGACATTACTAGCATGAAGGAAAACAGTCACAGTGGGTCAGGCTTGAAGTAGGAAGAAGCAGGAGCCCATGAATAGACTGTTTACAAAACACAAATTCAAGCTGGCAGAGTGAAACTAGCGCAATTGTAATGTATCAGATAGCCTAGGACTTTTTTTTCCTGAAAAACTTTTTTTCCTGAAGTTTTCACCAAAAAAAAAGGAACCCCGAAATTCTAGCCCACAAAACTGTATAAAATTACCTGGTGCTCAAATAGCAACATGAACAAGTTCACTGTATTACCTATAATGGCAAAGTGGAGGGATACAAGAGTGCACTGATAGAAGTAAATTTTAAAAGTACCGAGATCATTTACCAGTCTAGCTTCATTTTCAGCCATGAATTTACATTATCTGACATTTCTTATCCAGTTTTCCTCCCAGTACATTAACAAGTTACAATAAATTAAGAAATTATTTAGTATTATCCTCAAAGAAAATTTATGAGTTGTGCAAAGTTCTACAGTTGTTCAAGTAAACTGATCCAGGGAAGTTCTTCAAATAGGTAAGAATCACAATCTCCTACTGAGGAATTAATCAGAGATAACCTTTCCAACTGTCCCTGCTTGAGAAAACCCAAGGCAATGTTTTGTAGAAGAGAGGATGAAATAATGACCAGCACAATGAGGCTACTTGAGATAATAATGGAATAATTTAGACCAGAAATTACTTCCAAAGACTTCCAATTCAATCCTCAAAAAATATGGCAAATTCAGGTCATGGCAACTATCCCCAAAGATGGAGATTTCACAACCTTTCTGAACAACCTGTCCCAGTATTCTAACAATCTTCATAATTAATTGTTTTTTCCTTATATTGAATCAGAATTCCCATTTTCCAACTTATATCCATTGCCTCTCATCCTTCCACTAGACATATCTGAGAAGTCTACCTCTTTCATAACTGTCTCTCTTCAGGCTGAGCAGACCCAGCTCCCTCAGCATCTCGTACGTTACATGCTCCAGCTCCTAATCAACCTGCTGGCTCTTTACCGAGCTTATTCAAGTTGGTACAAGGATGGTATAGATTACGATCTTGCTTAGAAACTGAAAGTAAATAGACTTAAATTAGTGTCCAACTAGATAGAAAAAAATAAGGTTTAGAAAGGTGGGGAACCTCAGTGTAAGATTAACAATTCATGAACGTTGTGCTGAGCAATAAGAACTCCTTGAATGTCTCAAAAGGTATTGGTTACAGAGTGGGGGGTTGATGCTGCTTGTTAAGCCAGGCTTTAAAGGCTCTCAGATGGAACAGTGACTCACCTCTAATGACTCTAATGAGAGCATGCCACTCCAACTTCAAGGGCACTTGTCAAGACTCCCAATGTATGGCAGTCTCTCACCTTTGCAGCAGCTCAGCTAATGGAAATGTTATGCAGTCACCTTTAAGCGGATCAGTGATTTCTAAAAACCAAAGTTTTTAAAGAACTCACCATCAGCAGTTGCTGTTTTCTCAGCTTCTGGGCTTCTAGAGCCAAGCCAATAAGATTCCAGCACAGGGAAATACCAAGGCTGTGGTAACCCATAGTCCCCTAAAACAAAAATAAGTAGGTAAAGTCCACTTCATAACCCCATTCCAGAGTAGGCACAAATTCATCTAAGCAAAGTCTGAGTAAAATTATAAACACTTGCAGTCCTAGCATTGCATATCAGAAGGTCAAACCATGCACCAAGTACCTGATGGAACAGATTTTGTTTACAGATGGTTTTTTTTCTTTTGGACATTGGTAAAATATTCAGAAAACGTGATGTGACTTGCCTTACCTTCTCTTAAATGGAACGTGGTTTAGTTACAGAATGAAGCTGTTCCCTGAATCCTTACCAACCAGGCAGCAGCTCACTGTTTAAGAGGGGATCCTACCCTCACTCAGGGACTTTATTTTAATGCCCACTTAACACTTGAGGGTTGACATGACTGAAAAGCTTTTTAAATTTACACTTATTACCCTGGGGCTGAATTCACAACTGGTAATGAGAAAACACACTCCGACTGTTATTTCAGCACACAGCCTTTCACAAAAGTGACAACAGAGTAATCCTCTTCTTAAGCAAAAATGGGCTTTTTTAGTTAAGGTTGCTTCAGTTTGGATAAGAGACAGCACAATAACATTACCAGTTCTTGTCAGGTCAGATCAGAGTTACTGGAAGTCAACACTGCTTTCCTGGATCATATTGATTTATAGAATGCAGGAATTTGAGCTTCTGTGTTTAAAACTGGCATCTTTGTGAACCCAGATGTTATTGGCCTTGTGCTACTTATTCAAAATGAGCAAGAGGAATCTGTGAAACTCATTGAAAGATGGTCAGTTTTCTTAATTGAAAACCACTTTTATGAAAGTGTCTGCTTATTTTTGAATTAACAGAAACTACCTGTGTTTCAGCCAACCCCTTGTACTCCTATTAATGCACAGAAATGCTCTGTCTGCATTCACAAACAGTTTGCCTTGTTATGGACTCAGTTATTCCCCTCTGAAACTGGCGGCTAAAACAACAGCTTCTCATTCAGGATGAATGCAAAACCCAAGTGAAATTTGTTACTGAGCAGAATGCTCAAATAGCCAAAGGACCACTGTGCCAGTGAGTGGTTGGCTTCAGAGCAAACCTGAGCAGGACTAGAACCATAGGGTTCAAAGGATTATCCAGGGAGCTCCGGTAGTAACCTCAAGGACTACAGCATTGATTTGGCAGGGCTGCATGTGTGTGACAGAGAAACACTATGAGAAATTCTACAGAAACAGAGCAGCAGAAAAACAGCAAGACACTCAGAGCAAATATTGGGAGGAAGTGAAGCTACTAACTAGAAGCCCTGAAAGGTGTTACTTTTGTGCAAAGTGCTGACAGAAAGAAAATGAATTTGTATCCATGAATGAAGAAACTCCTGTTGTTTAATTCCTGTTGTGTTCATGGAAAGAGACCATTGTCCACTCTACTTTAAACAGAGTTGCAAAAAAGAAAAAGAAAAAGGGAAAAAAAAGAGCCATCTGCCAAGAACACATTCTGGAGCTGCAGTTCACATGCAGGAGCAATAAATTAATGAAAAGAAAGCTCACTTGCTTGTACAGCATAAGAGTTTGCATTTATTCTATTGTAACAATATTGAATATGAAGCAAGATAACCATTTAAACTAGAAGGACAAACCATTTTTTCACACAGAAAGTTCCAGAATTTTGTAATTGATAACAAAGAAAATCCTTTTGTGAACTCACATTAGAATAATGATTTCCATTTAGAAATAAAATAAACCCACACAGGAACTTTTAATACTGCCTAGGACACAGCATGTGTCGTAGGGAACAGTACTGCCCTTTAAGAAACAGTTTGCCTAATGTGACCAAAGTATATCTGTGAATTAGAACAGTTAAATCAATATTCTTAAAAATTAAAAGAAATCTCTCTAGAAATGGTTGAAACTTCTCAAAAGAAAAGTATGTACAGAAATTGGATTTTAACAGATGATGTTTTTGAAGATTTATTCTCCATTTAAATTATAAAACAGGACTAGAAATTGCATCCTCCTTTTTACTCTTTCTTCCTTTTTCATTCTTTTCAGGAATAAAACAGGAGAAAGAAAAAAGGGAGAAAAGTGGAAGCCCTTAATAAACCACTAGTGCTAAACTGGATAAGATTCATAGTCTATAATGTCAAAACCCCTGTTTCTTCCAGTGAAATACACAGAGAGTGATTAGGCTAACACAGTTTACAGCAACTACCGCTAGTATCTATGAATAAGAAACTGACGTACCTGGAAAAACGTTATCGAGATACCAAGACAATATTCCATAGAGAAAAGCATCAAAAAGCATCATGTTAATGGAAAAAAGAAAACTATATTCATCTCCTTCCAAGGGACTGGTTCTGATGTTACCCCACTGTAGGCCAAGACCTTGTTCTTCATAGCGTGACAAGTATTCCGTACCGAACCCAAAAGCTACTTGAGAAAGCAAACTCTGGAATAAAGGAAAAATGACATTCAACCCTGACAGGGGAACGCTTTCTTAAAAAAACCAAAAACAAATAAGCAAACAAAAAACCACCACAACAACAAAACAAAAAACCTAAAACAAACAAACAAAAAAACCCCCTGACTTTTAGGGACTGGACTTTAAAACCTGCCTAACAAGTGACATGGGAAAAGTTCTTACACTTTTATATTGGCCTGTAATGTTTAATTCTCTGCAATTCTAAGCAGTATTAGCCATAATAGACTGAATTCAACCTCGGCTGTATTTTCTTTAGCTACTAGGCAGCCTTCACAGATTGTTTTTTTCTTCATTAATGTCTGTTCAGAAAATAGGTGCATTTAGAAGTTTGCAGCGTACACCTCTGTCTTTCTAGGAGAAACAAAATATTTCCTGAACATATGAGGCAGGACAGCGATGAGTAACATAACAGAAAGTATACCAGATGCGCAGGATATGGAAAACCACAACTGCTTCCCCTGCCATGCCTGCTAGCTGGTTCTCACACAACAAACCAATAAGCCAGTAGAGTACCCAAACATCCTCTTCAATGTTGCATTGAAAAAACAGAGGAAGAAGTGCTATAGTGCTGTTTCACAGGACATGTAGTTCAGGAATACCAGACCTTAGGAAAGTGAGGGGACAAGAGGGATCCCAACAGCAAGTCTCTGTGAGGTATCATCATATGGCACTTAGAGCACTAAGTAAAGAAACTCTGGTTTTCAGCGATACATTCTTTGTCCTTAAAATTTTTTAATTCATGCCCTCTACACATGCACAGCCTGCTCTTATTATCCCTTGTAAATAGCTCTTGTTCAGAAACTAACCTCTGAATAACAAAAGTAAGACAAAAGTATAGGAATAGACAGAAATATTCATGGCTCCTTGCCAGCAAATATCCTTTCTTACATGGATGTCTCCTCCTTCACTTTAAGATGAAGAGAGAGTTGCTTTTATCCTTAAACTGTGTGCTAGTTTAAAGATTTCTTCCTAAATCAGAATCTGTCAGAGGCCAACCTTACTCATTTCCTGACTTAATGACAGGATGAAGTTTTGTACTTTATTGCATAATTGGTAGAACTAAAAAGGGTATATATTATACCTATATAGTACATCTGTTAAGAAAGCTGATTCATAGCCATATTTACACTTAATTACAGCTTTTGAAGTATCTTGGTTTTTTTCCTTTTCCCTTATATTTCCTAGTGCAAGAAGAGAAGACAGTTCCTTTACCTATGCTGTTAGAAGGCTTGGTAAACTTGGGGAGACTGGACTCATACACCCGCTCCCTTTCCTGACTCGTTGGGCAACATAAAATCAGCCTGAATAATTTTGTAAGACCATGGTTCCATTTCAAAAAACAGCAAGAAGTTTCCAGCTCCCCCGACTTTTTAAGCATCTTACCTAAGACACAAGAGAACCAACAAGGAAGCACAGCATGGAGAATGTCTACAACTTCTTAGATGAAAGGTATTTCTCAGAGCTTTGGCACTTGGGTTTAATTCCTAACTCTATGTTTCAGGTAAAGAAGGAATGTGAACCTGAGGTCTTCTCATCCTTAGATTTAGGGTGTTAACTAGGTTATAGCACATGAGAAAATTAACTGTCCCCATTTTGTGAACTGCCTTCATATTTATTAAACATACAAGAAGTTAGATTTGTTTTGACTTATAAGGAAGTATTCAAAACATTTTAAACAGTATGCTAATTTCCTGGCATTCAAAACACAAAATAAATTTCATTGAATTTTCTAGAATCTATGAAGAGATCTTTTGCTCTAGGCCTGCTAAAGGCTTACACACTTGCAATCCTTAATTATTTGAGGGAGATTTAGAGGTCTCCCTCTCTGAGTCAAAAAAGCCAAGAGGAAGAGGTGTGCAATACTTTGTGATTCACATATGCACTCTGAGAAGGGGAGCAGAGATGCCATAGAATCAATGAAAGGCTTACTGCTAGGATCTTCAGATTAACAGTCAGACGGTCCTGCCAGGCAAAGCAGACAATGTGGGGCAGGTACAAGGTGAAGTAGATGACTCCACTGCAGGCAGCTGCCAGATTTGCTTTGGAGAAGAAGGTGCTGAACAAGAAACACTGCATTATGGTGGCTGTGGTGAATGTCAGTAGGAATAGAAAGAAGAGAAGTGGATTGCTATAATGTAGCACTTGTCCACGCTGAAAGCAAAAGGAAAACAGAAAAATTTACAAGTATTTGCAGCTTTCTGCTAGCAGAAAAGGTCAGAATTGCAATTGACATGGAACATGTAATGAGTAATAAGCCAGTCTTTCTTACCGAATATGACTTGTAACTCACCCAGGTATTGGTTTCAACAACTGTTACGATAACAAATCCTTCATCTAACTTTATCCCTGCTCTTGGATTGTGACTTCAGGTTAGTACAACAGACTGAATAAAAATCATAACTGATCATAAATAGACATTCTATCCCTGTCTTAATGAGTACATGATTCCAAGCAAGATCTGCCTGCTTGGAAACTCACGCATTTTAAATAAAACTATTTGAAATACTACAATAAACTTTTCAGTTATCTCTTCTCACCATCCCCTCAATCCACTGGCTTGATGTGCAGAAAAGACAATGTAAGGAACTGTTACAAAACATATCTTTAAAAAAAACCACAAAAAAACCACAGGGAAATTATAAAGCCTCTGCACCTGCAGGTTATTCAAACAGAAGTGTATCACAGCTGAGGAATCCAAGTGCAGTTTCTCAGAGATCCTTGTGTATTAATTGACCCACTCGGTGAACTTTTATCGACCTTTCTTCATTAGAGCTTTCGTGGATTAAATGCTCCCTCTCAAGAAGAGCAGGGACTGCTGCCAATTATCTATGTAGCCCTTAAAACCAAGGTCGAGATCCATATATTAGGACAATTTATATAATGCTCAAATAGGTCTTTAACGCTATAAATACATCTCAGCATTGTTGCAACATCCCACTGGGCCTTAGAGACTGATTTCTTTGTCAACAGTGATGCAATATCTCATAAGAATGTATTTACAAAGGTGCCTTACACTGACATAGTGAAATCTGGGAAAGAAAGTGAATTACAGGTACAAGCACATTCCTCTCTGACATTAAGTATCTCCAGATTTTTAATTAAACCAGTGTGGCAAATAAAGTAAGCTTTCTCTATCTACCCAAGCTGTAATGGAACCACCAGGAACAACAATTCATCAGGACGTGCTGATAAGACAGAGCAGCTTGAACTCTAACTGTGTATTTATACCAGTACCAGTCCCCCACACCAGAAAAGATACAAGAGCAGTCTTCCTTATCAAAATGCTACACATTTATATGATAAAATATAGCAGCAAGCTCTCAATATAGAGCTTGGTTCTCAGGTAGTGGAGACAATAGGTAGTCCTCAGAGACAACATCTGAAGTGTCCTGAAAAGTTATAAAAATTACAGGAATTCTGAATCACTGCAGCAAAAGATAGATTGTTCTTTTAGGTTCTTCTGTTCTTGCAGTCTCTTTTTCCATTGAAATAGTTGCACAGTTTCTAAGCAGGCAAGCACTTCATGTTAAAAATTAATTGAAGATTAGAATTCTTCAAATTATTATCTCTTTGATTTAAAGCAAGAACTATTATTTATTGGGAGATCTGCATCTGCCTACAGAAAATACAATATGCAGAGTAACCAGCCTGCAGTATTTACTATGAGGGACCTCACAACAAATCTTTACTAGCGATTTATTGTTCTGTCTCTGCCAAGTGCTGACACTGTTACGAGGTCTGCTTAGAAGAAAGTGCCTGCTACGTGCTGTGATCAGAACAGGCCTCCACCATTCACATCTCCCTATCAATGGCTACTATTCTTTCTCAACAGCAAACTGGTATCAGAGAGTATTTATCTCTGGTAACAGAGAGTAACTCTCTGTTACTCTCAAACAACAGAGAGTTTGACAGTAGCAATCCTTACCATAATCAGAGCTGTGAGAAGGAATGTGCTGAGAGCCATCATGAAAAAGCTGTCTAGGAACCAAGTGCACCAAATCACACCATTGGTTATACCCCTGTTCTTCATAGCTTCTTTCAGACGCATTTCCTTCTCCAGCACTATACTCTTCACGATCATGGAGACTGAGTATATCCAAGCCAGCACCATGAAGATGGGAAAGGCGCGGTTTAGGGTGATCATGAAGCTACCAAAGCAAGAAGGAATAAATTAAATTTAGGTAAAACAGAGAAGAATTAGATGAAAAGCAAAAATGAAAAGGAAAAGGAGTGGGGAAGAATGCATTAATTAAATATGGAACTGTAAATTCTCAGTCTAAACATCAATAGCATGTCACTAGTAAACCTCACAAGCATCCTAAATATTAATAAAGTAATGGTTTCTGCATTCCCATGAGATAGATAAACGTTATTTCTATTTTACAAAGAGGTTCTAAGGGTTATTGAAGGCTACAAAATATTTGGTGCCTCATGAAAATACATCTCTCTTCACAGTGAATTACCATAATGCTTTTACTATGATCTCCAAAGAATATTTTAAGACATATGTTAATGTTAACGATTTGGGAGTATCCCTGTCTTTCTGCTCTCAAGATTGACTGACAAGAGAATTAAACAAATTAATCAGATGCTGCCAGCAAGGCTGCTGAAGTTCATACAAACCATGAGTCAGGGTATTGGATTCAGCTGAGACAGTTTTCCCCATAGCAGCCCTCACAGTGTTGGGCTTTGCATGTGTAGCTAGAAAGGTGTTGATAACACACCAGTGCTTTGCTTACTGCTGAGCAGCACTGGCACAGCATCAGAGCTGTCTCTCCAGCATTCCCACTTCACCACTAGGCAGGGGGAGGGCAAAGTCTTGGGAGGGACACAACCAGTACAGCTAACCCAAACTGACCAAAGGGATATTCCATATTGTGTATGATGTCTGCTCAGATATAAAATCAAAGGAAAAGGAGGAGAAAGTGGGGGTTATTTGATATTTACAACATTTGTCTTCCACAGCAACTGCTATGCATGCTGAATCCCTCTTCCTCAGGAAGCAGCTGGACATTGCTGGATAGGAAGTAGTGAATAAAAATCTTTAGGATATTTTCTGTTTTAGCTTTAGTAAAGAGCCTTGTCTTATCCTAAAAGTTGTTTTCCATCTTAATTTCTTCTCCCTTCTTGTTGAGGAAGAGGGTGATGGGAGAGGCTTAGTGGGCACCTGGAATCCAGTCGTCAACTCACCACAGTCCTTGGCACCCAATGCGGGGTGAGCCAGAAGTAGTTTTCTATTAAGCACAGTATAGTTACAGTAGTTATTAAGTAGCGAGGTCCTGTGCAGGACACAGTTTGTCAGCTTCATTGTTTATCTCTTTATTTTGCTGAGTCTGGGGAGACGTTAACATAAAAAATGTCTCCCTGGCGTTGATGGCCTTGCTGTGCCAGGGGAGTTATCTTGTGAAGAAGATGAGGGAATACATCTCCCCCTCCCTAGTTAGAATTGATGTGGATGGTTTTGTTATTCAGGCTCAAGTACTTGTTCACGCTTATGTGAGCTGTTTAATACTACTAATTAACATTGCTATGTACTATGGGGTTTGTGGAATCCAGTGTTGATTGTTTTAAGGCCGAAAGCTCACAGCTCCCAAAAACAAGGAGTAAAAAGTCTTCAGCTTCCTAAATCTGAGCCCTACAGAACTACATTTTTGCCATATGCTATCATAGCTACGTCAGTGTCAAAACAAAAGGGAAACCTTCACTTTTTCACCAAAAATTCCCGAAGAGCAATCTGGTCTGCAGAAATAAAACCATTCTTTTGTGATATAGCCTGGGGCACACTGAGTTCTGCCTGTTGGTGGACACATGTAACCAGCACTAGGCCATGCACAGCACAGCCTACAGGTTACCATGAGGATGCACTTACTTCACTTAAGCAGAGTCTCTGTAGAGGCCATCACTGAGTCTGGATATCAGCCCTGAACTGCATGTGGCTACTGCAGGCTTCAGAGAACTTCTGCACTGAAGGGGTTTCTGCCTCTGCAGTATTCTCAGTGGGGAAGAAATAGACAGGAGGCTTGCCATGGTGATGTTTTTTCAGACCAACATGTAATGACTGATGGGAATGACAGGTCAATCTACGTGTCTGCAATCTGCTTTTATCAGAAGTAACAGCATTTGCCTGCACAGAGCACACTGACAGAACTATGAAAAGATTTCTCTAATGCCTTTTTTTTTTTAGTGGAAAGTATACCAGGACAGTTGGAGTATCACAGACTGCAGCATTACAGCAGGCACACTGTGAACAGGGAAGAGGCACAACTTCATCAAATCTGGAGCATGTGCTGGTTCAGGCAGTGCTAATGGGGGGCACAGCATCCACAGCCCCTCTGCCTCCATGTAGTCATGAAATCTCCACATCCAGGAGCAGAGTCTCTGTTTTCTTGTTACAGAACAAAAAACCAACTCTTTCTCCTTTAGCTTCTTTACTCTGCTTTTAACCACAGAAAGAAACTCCTGACGCCTGCAGTACTGAACTGCAGCTACAATCCTGGAATACTTTTCTAGACTCATATGAGACTTAAGACAAAAACTAGTCAATCTGCATAAAAGCCATGGACAGGAATTAGGGAGAAGGTTAAAGAACATCACATTATTGTTAAAAACTTGACATCCACAAGGGAAGGAAAAGGGCTGAGGTTAACAGAAACCAATACTGTGTATCCAGTTTGACTGCAGATACTAGACATGTAGCTACAAATGGAGTCCTGTTTAAGGATGGGGTTCAGATTTTGGAATGAAAGAGTTTCAAGAGCCTAAGTTGCTTTGGGATTCTGCAAGGCCTATAGGTGTGCTCAAGGACCAAAAGCCACACCTGTAACTAGATACAATTACATCTAGGGTTAGGGTTCAGTACCTAACCCTTGGGTACCCTTGTTGAAATCGATTGATTGATTGATTGATTGATTCTTCAAGGCTTTCAGAGATATCAGGAGAAGTACCAATTCCATTAGGACAAGCACATTCTGTTAAGTTTTTCTTTAAGAAATGATTCTTGGATATAAAGAAAGCTGGGTTTTAGAGACGTCATAAGGGAAAAGAAACTTCCTGCACTTAAATTGATTCTGCAGTTAACTGAAGGAGGCAGTGTTTGTTATAACACAGGGCAGGGCTTGTGTTCAGTTTTGCTACAGACACTGGTCATATGCTATAGCATAAGGCTTAGTTTTAGTTACATGAAACATTTTTAAAGGATCATCTTCTTGCTGGGTCCTGTGTAATCACAGGGTTAGTCCTAGAGCTGACACTGTTAGAGGTCGAAGCATTATAGCTGGGGTGCCCTGTTGACAACAGATTCTTGGCTGTAATCAGTGTGAAGTTTTAGGTTAGGTTATTATTATTGCCTGGAAAAGTAAGGCCAAGAAGTACTAGACTGTTTTTTGGATTTTGTGCAATATGTAAAATTGGAAGAAAATGGCTGCTTTTAAGAGGCTAGTGTTTTGTGTTCATTTTAGGCCCGGACATTGGATGCAACAAAGGCCAGGACTGGGATTAGGGGTAGAATCTTGGCAAAGGTGGCTTTTGGAGTCTGGGTTATGACAGAATAAGGAAAAACCCCAAATTTATTCACTTATGTCTCAGTTATTACTCTTGCTTTTATACCTTAGGACATTCACAACTTAGGGCTAATTCTGGTGCTTGAGACTCTTAAACCATCGAGCAATCCAAGTATTCAACAGAATTAAGACAAACTGCTTTTACTCACACATCATCTACAAAACATGGATATGGCATTTGCTGGAGATAAATTCCCACTGGCACTTCAGTGCTGGTCTGGGTCTTTATAATCCCACGTTCAATCATGTCTTGGAGATATGCAAAGCCTCCCCAGATATAACGTAAATCATCCACAGGATCAGCTCTTGGACCAGGATCCCAGTACCTCAAAAGAAAATTCACATGGAAATAATTTAAGTAAACAGTGACTTTAGGGAAGGGTGGTGGGGAAAATAAATAAATTAATTAATGAATAAATTAAATAATCTCAGCAACTGAAATTGTAGGGGCACTGTCTGGAATTGCCTTTTCTAGACTTTGGTCTATCAGACCATAGTGCTTAAGAAAGTGGAATGCTCTTTTTTTTCCTTTCATTTTTTCTGCAGTGACTTGGAATAGCAATTTTGGTCAAAGATGTACATAAATTAGTCATGTAGTAGAGTAACTGTTCTAGAATAGAAATAACTGTATTTGAAATATGGTATCCTTGGAGATTAAACTGGAACAAACTGGATTGCAACTACCAGATACCATTATATCCTGTAGACAATCCTGAGAAACAATATCCCTTTAAGTGAGTCTGTTTGGTGGGGACTTAAGGAGAATCAGCACAGAAGTTTTGCTGTCCAGGTGGAGGAGAGCTGAGTCACAATCCATGTAGGACTTCCTTGTCTGTCTTTCCCAATGGTGAGGCCAACTAAAAATTTAAGCAGGTTACAGAACAGATTCTGAGCAGAGTCATCCCTTTGCCATGTATTCCTGCACCTACCCACTGCTTAGCTTGTCACAAGAGTGATACCATTCATGTTAGCACCTGGTAACTGGAGATGGATTCTGTGCTGCACTACAGAGTGACTACTAACAAATACAGTTGGATTTCATGCATGTAACCAACGCAGGTACTAACATCCTTACGTCTCTCATATTCGTGTTATGGCAGGCAAGAACTGAGAAGGAACTATCAGATAAGTACCTGTCTTGGATTTTGTTTGTTTTCTCCACTGCGTCTATGTCCATTCGGATCTTGTATGTCACATGTGGTGGGAGATTGCTGGTGGTAGGTGCTAGGTCTGGAAAAATCACAGCAGCCCAGAATTTGTTTTCCTCCATCAGATAAAGGGCTTGACGAGTAAGTTGAGTTTCATTAAGATAACCTTCAAATTTATCCAAGGTCAAGCACTACAAATAATTACAAAGAGAAAAATTGCATGGGAATAAACTAGTAAGAGGTATACATTATAGCAAACATCAGTGGTTGAAAGCAGAAAAGGAAAGTAGGTTCAACTGAAACAGTTACTATTTTCAGCTTTAAAAGCTTATGATGAAACTATTAAAAGTTGACTCGCTCCTCCCTTCTTCAGCCTAGGAAGTGTCTGAGTGAATACTAGGGAGCCAAAGGATGACTGACCTGTAAGAAAAGCACATTGGCTGTGGACTTCAGATGAAAAACACTTTGTCAGGTGAAGCACTGGGAAAACTCAGAGCACACATTTAAATTTTAATGTCTCTTAGGTATTTCGACATTTACTCCTATGTAACACCAGACAAGTAGTTGATTTATCTTAATGGTCATATTGCATCCCTGCTGAATTCTGACACGTGATTTACCCGCTGGCAACATGTTAACATGTTTTGGCTATCTCAATTAAAAAAAAAATCTTCTTTCTTAATCTCTGTCATTACTACAAAATGTATTCTTATCAATCCATATACAAGACAAAAATTCATAAAAACCTAAGTTCTGTATGTTCCTCCATTTAGGTCCTACTTAGCAGGCATTGTAAGACAAAGATTGTGAATGCTATAAACTCTAGCATTAGTTGTCTTTAAAATTACGGATTTATGTTTGTATATTTAGCTTCTGCCCTTCAGGACTGGCAAAATATTAACAGACAGTAGAAGTATTCAACCCCTGATGGACTGGAAAGATACTTATTGAATTCCTTTGCTTCATAAAATGCCAACAGGCTTACTTGTTTGATCTTATTTTCTCAATCACTTCTTGCAAGCCAATAACCAAAAATTAGTCCACATCAAAGGGCTCATACTGGTAACTTGTTATTTTATCTTAAAGACTCCTTTACTTAACCTTTCCATGTGCTAAATCATGCTCTGTTTCCTTTAAAACTTGAACTATCACAGCTTAATGGGATCTATATGAAAATATATTTTTAACTCACAACAAAACAGTGCTTAAATTGATAATTTTATTTTGTGGCTTTACTCTTCCTGATTTTTGTAGGTGTTCATTTTCCATTTTGCTTCAGAAAAATAAAATATGCAGAATTTTGTACCAGAAAGCAAAATAAGGCAGAAAACTCTCTGATTTGCATGCCGGAAGAGAAATAAAATCAGACTAATGGTTCATGTTGCATTAATTTTTTTGGGATAGATTTATTCCACAGGGTGTTAATTGAGTTCAGGAATTCAGTTTAGTTCTTGCAAAAGTGGCAGTGTCTGCATAACAAACCCCTCCTGTGGAACTGTGTCTTTGTAGGGTCTGGAGGATTATTTGCTGTTTCTTTATCAGGAGGAATTATTTTCAAGATATTTATTTCAGCTGCAGAAGAACTCAGACAGCTCTTAATGGGGAATCTGAGGCAAAGTACTGACAAACAACTGAACTTGTCTAGATTTTCACCACAGAACAGACAGTGCCTGGAGTGGGCTGAGGAGCAGCATAGGCTCTTATCCAGGGGTCCAGGCAAGGAAGCTGCAAGTGTTCAAAACAGAAAACACAAATGCTTATAGGTCTTCTGCATGAGTAGAGTGAAACCAAAGCTTGCATAAGAACATAGGCTAAGACACCAGTGTTGCAATAATTCACACAATTTGAAAGTGAAAAGAGATTTTATATAGTAACCTAAGGGTCAAAAGCTAGAATTTATTTCTCTTAACATGAATTGCATTCAAATCAAAGGCTGTATGCTCTGCCTAGGCTTTTCTTTTTCCCCAGTGAATTTGAGCTCAGTTTGTGTCTTCATAAACCTCACTTTATCCAAATTCATTTATCAGCTACTTGAGGAAATTTATTCCAAATCTTCTCCCAGTAATTATTTTACAATTTAAAATGGTCCAATGAAAATGGGAAAACCAAAACCTAAATTATAATGGAAGACAAAACCAGAAAATAATAAATATGAAGAGGTCACTGCATAGCTCTCACTAACAGTTTAGCTGTTCTGTGGCCTGAGGTAATCAAAGGGAAGAACGGGAAATTCTTGGAATGGTGAGGAGGAGCAGCTACTGCATAATTTGTGGGATTCTCAACTGCATCACAATTTGCAGCAGAGACTTGAAGTCTCCAAAGATAGTTGCTGGCAGCACACCTCTCCTCATTGCATACTATGGCGGTAAGCAGCAGGCTATTCCCCAAAAGGAGCTATTTGTTGCCATTGTGTCTGGCACAGTGGGAAAACATTCTCAAGTCCTTCAACTCCGTGTAAACAGCAGACTTTAAAGAATAAGCTCATTAAAAGAACATTAGGACACAAAGATCTATTACCAGGTACAGTAACTGCTCTGATATTGATGTTCCAGCACTGACCTGCTGCATCCAATAAATTTCACTCAGTTTGACAAGAAATACTTCTGCTAACATGATCCAAAAAGATCATTAAACGAAGCAGCAAAGCTTTGTACAAAGCCTTTATTGTTCCTTCCTCTACTAGCTGTAGGAAGGCAGATACATTTTTAGTTCCTGCCTTCTCGCAGGAGACAAATGGTCTTTTAGACTGAACTGGATTGAAATTAAGAGTTAGGCTTAGTCTTGTTGCCAATAACTAGTACCAATTTTCTCTGAAACATCCTTAGAACCACGGAAAACAACACACTAGAGAAGAGAGGTACAGATTCCAGGAAAGAGACAGACATCTTGTTAGAAGTGACCACAGAACAAGTGGAAACTCCCTCATTGGTTTCTATGGAATTTTGACCAGGTGCTTAAAAATCTGAAAGGGGACTCACCAAAGAACTGTTAGTTTCTCTGCTCCTGATCTTGCTGAAATTAGTGGCCTGTTGGTTATTAATACTTACAAAAAACCTTTTCTTTGAGGTTTTGCATCCACTTTTTGCCTCTCAGCATTGAAATGTGTTCAGACATTCAACCAAAATTTTGAATAAAGCATTTGAGGGACATGGAATTGGACTTTTTTTCATAATAATAAGTGTTCATGTTCTTGTGCCTCTGTATTATTCCAAACACGCACTTGTAATAATGAGATTCAATTTGAAACAAACGAAGATTTTACGATTTTAACTTTCTTGTCTGTTACCACAGACCCTAGTACTGCGTAACTGGTTTTAAGTTATCCTCTACAACTACTCCCAGGAGGGCCAGGGCTGAATTTACCTCCAAATACTGACTGAGCAAACGCAGAACTTGGTCTACAGCACTGAAGATGTTCCGCCAGTCAAAGTCCACCATTCCCTTCTCCCGGCTCCTGGAAGATCCATTGTGGAGAAAGTTGATTATATGTTCCGCAGTGAAGCCTTCAGCACCCATCTGGCTGTTCAGGAAGCCCCTCACTGTAGGATGCTTCAGAGAGTCCTGAAGAAACATATAATGACAGCTTTGCTACAACGATTGTGTTTCCATGCCCTCTTTACCTAGGAAGGTTTCCATTTCTGTAAGTCTTTCAGCACATGAACAAGGACAAAAGGGTATGCTAAGGAATTTACAAATGGGTATTTGCATAACTGGATGTGTGATCTGAAGAATGGATGAAAAGAAATTTTTCCTTGACTATGTATTGCATTGTTTCCTTGTAAGCAAGAGGATAAATGTTATCAATGTCTAATTCAATATAGAAAAATGAGGAAACCAAATGTTTTTTCTAGTATGAACTGCTTTATAAACTTTAACTACAGATAGTAATTGCAGCTGATCAAAGTCAAATCTAAATGATGCAGAAATAAGCAATTTCTCAAAGTAAATTTCTGTTTGGCCCAGAAAAAGTATGGTCCTACTGCCTTCTTTGCCTATACAGAATGCAAGGAAATCAAGTTGTCTGTTCTTGAAAGACATTTTGGAGAGGCAGGGAAGCAGTAATTGCTGCCTTTATTAAGAAGTCATTAGCCAAGTTCTTGACTGCACAGATCTGAGGTTTTGCCTCAGGGATGCTGTAACGCATCTATGACTTGCCTTCCAACCAAACCCCGCAGCCAAGCCAACAGCCTTAAAAGCCACAGTTTCCTTGCTGCAAAGGCTGTGCTTGTGGCCAAACTTCTCAAATTAATTGTCTTCTCCATTAATAAAAATAAAAGATGGTGAAAGGCTGTTCTTACTGAGGATCTTTGATAAGTTATAACATACACGGATCATATTCATTTGCAGGCTGTTTTGAAAGAAGTACCACATCTGAGGTCCTACTTCCTCCCAAGCTTTGGTCAACAGTCGGAGACGTTCAAGTTCCTCAAAAGTGGAGTTTGCCTGATTAAAAAAACAGCAAAAAAGAGTGTTAGAATCTAAGGAGAGAGACAGAATTTATGATCCATCCGGTATTCGGTGACAGGGGAACCCCTAACTTAGAAAGCCGTAGTTTTTACCTTCAAAACTTAATCAACTTGTTCAAATAGCGGAAATTTTAATAACCATCAGAAAAAGCATCTGTAAAATCCAAACAGGATCAAAGTCACTTAGGATAAAATTCTGTTGTATATGTAACGGAGAAAACAAGTGCACTTTAATCCTAATTAACTTCAATTCCTTTAAATACTCAGATTTTCGGTAGAATTATTTATAATTTTTCCCCTTGACTATTTCTCTCCATTAAGAACTAAAAAGAAAGACGATGATGTGGGTAGATGAATGAATAGAAGGCAGCTGGAAAAGACAGATAATCCCATAGCTAAGATATTAAGACCTGAAATGCTGAGCTGCTGTAAATCTGATGTTTTCCTGTGTGAACTATGAGCAGCAGTTCTGTGCCTTGTACAGATGTAGTGAATTGCTACAGTAATGAATTGCTGGTTATAAGGTGGCTAAAACCTGGGTGATATGCAGCCTTGATCTAATTGCTCAGATTAATTTCACCCAACTTCAAGCATTTTGCTGAAGAGTCCAAGTTCCATTCTATTTTAATGAAGTGAAAATACTTTATGATTTCAACAGATATAATACTAAACCATGGTGTTACTATTGGTTTGCAATATCTCAGTGTCAGGTCTCAATATGCTTCACAGTTGCCCCATTTAAATATTTAATGGCACAGAGCTGCTCGTGTTCCTATCTCTGTAAAATAAATATAAATATTACTATATTTACTAGTGTAAATGTGGAATTGTGCCAACAAAAAGCTGCTTGAGCAAGCTGGAAAAACCATGTAGCATGGACCAAGATGGGATGAATCAGTGAAGACCTGTCTCCTGTTTTATAAACAGAGCACCTGCTCTTCCCCTGAGGACCATCAGAACAAATGGAGTTTTGAGAAGAAAATCTGATTAGGCTGAGGTAATTGGGTCACTGTTTTTCAAAAGATATTTCTTGGGATGCAATTTTTTAGAAATATACATTTTTGTATTTCAGAACTTCTTACATTTTTTATGATTTTCCGGACAGAAGGTGAATCGGGAGCAAAGAGAATTTTTCCCATCAGCAGGGGCTTCACAGCACTCCAGGCTATTTTGGTTAAAGGGTTTGATTCCAAGTTCTGGATCAACGCATTACAAAAGGGTGCTAAAGACAGAAAGAAAGAAAGACAGTCTTTATGTAACCCTCCTCAAATCCTATCATACATAACATCTTCTAGGGCTTTTTACTGGCAGTACAGACAGTTTGAATCTGAATGAGTTAAAGCACATTCTGCAGTGCAGAAGTACAATGTCTGAATGGATAGAAAAGACCATTAAGTCGATATTGGAGTTGTAAAGTACACGGTATGGAAATTGGAAAAGCAAACATAAATAACCATGTGAAAGTTGCTGTTAGTTACATGGTATTTCAAACGGAAGGAAACGAGACAGCTCAGAACTCACTGAGCAGTTTGAGCTTTATTTGCTTTACTCCCAATGACTTAGCTCCTTTGTATTGTAGTTGATACTGATACAAAGCTGATCCTGTGGGTTTAGATGTTGAACTCCGGAAGACTTCAGAATTGTTACTACAATAATTTAAAATTAAATATTTTAATGTAAATATTTTTATCTTACCCCTGCACTATGAAGTAATTAGTTTACTGGGATAGCATTCAATTAATTTGTTTCCTGGCTGAAGAGATGGAGTACTGGGCCTTTTACAGGTCTTTGGAAGGGTCAGACATAAGCAGAGCCAAGTATCAACACAAACAGTGAAATGTAGGAGTCTCTGTAAGCAAATCTGTACTTTGTAACCATGCAACCATATCTATCACAGCAGAAGGAACACAGAACTACCAGCTACAAGATGGGTGGTAGTACAGAAAAAGCTGCTGGTGAGCTCAGTGTCGAGAAAAACTAAATAGCAAACAGAAGGGGACATAATAAAAATATAAAACAGCAAAGGGTAAAAAAGATAAAATTGGTTCCTCTTTGCATTCTCTCCTAAAAAATAGTAAGAAGTGAGGAAATAAAAGCAACAAAAATTGTTAAATTGCAATATTTTCTATGTAAAAGATAAACATGCTGTAGACCATTACTGCTACAAAATATATGTACTTTTATGCAGGAAGATAACAGCCGCTGTGTATCAAATTGAGTACTATTTGAAAGGAGAGATTTTAAAATTCCTGTGCCCTAGGCCATCAAACAAGCTAAGAGAAAAAATAAAGTTTAGAAAAATATTTTTGAGAAAAGTAACTCCAGAATGCCACACCGTCTTTTCCTGAACCTTCTTCAGGGACATCTTGTTCTTCCTGATATCAGTAGCATATAATAGAAGACAAAACAGAGGGGCTGTCTTAATTACAATCATATGTTTATGCCTCCGTATTAAAAGAAAATGCATATTTCTGTCAGTTATCAGTTCCTGGGCTTCTCTGCTTCCAGCTATGAAGTAAGTGTGAAGTAAAATCATTTCACCTGTCTCTAATTTCCTGAATCAACTGTTTTAAAATGTTATTTTATAAAAGCAGTATTCAATGCTAGTATTTGAACATAAGGTGCACCTGTCGAGAGCCTCTTAATGGTTTGGTGGAAAAACTTACTGGTTGTATTATCATAAAGATAACCAGATTTCTTCCTTGTTGAGTCAATCCCCAGGAAAGCTTTGTAGTTGTTATCTTCGTACCAGTTGAAGGAAAGCACTCTGGATCCACCTCCTTCTGGGTAGCCACAGAAAAGATCCGACAGGGAACTCACCAAGTGGCCTATGGATTCTGACCTTCCATCTTGTAGAAATGGTTGTAGAACCATCAAAAGGTCCTGAACACTTGGCTTCCTGGCTAGCTGCAGTAAGACAAGACTTGGTTAATTGCAGCCCCCAAAGCAGGTAAGTATCTGGTGAGGTCATAGTTGTGCCCAGATGGTAAAGTGTGAATGCAGTCAGAACCTCATCCTTTTATCTCCTCTGCCCTGGTCAGAGGCACGATTTTCAGTTCTTGTTCTTTCATATCTTTTCTGAAGAAAAGAATACACTTCATAATTACCAATGCTTATGTCCACATTTATTTTGTAAGGAGAGAAGAATGAATTTTTACAGAATCAGCTCTTCCCCAACAAGTCTATTTTCTTTCTGGTAAAGCAGGTAACTGGAACATAAAAACAACAAAAGAAAACCAGGACTATGAGCTATACAGAAAAGTGATGTCATCTATTATCAGACCACTTACCTTTTGCACTGCTTGGGAGACATTAGACAGCACTCTCCCCCAGGCCTTCAGGTCAACACCTGGTGAGTTTCTGTCCAACACAGTGGGAAGCTGTGGATACATGAAAAATAGAGATGAGTTTCTACATGACAACTCCTATAACACTGAGAAGAAAATCCAAATGGCATCTCTGTAGCTCAAATACTTTGAGCTATTTGGAACAATATCTTATAAGCCTGTCTTATGGGACCACAAATCCAGTACCCATGTGCAGACTCACAGGCTGTGTAAATGTTCTTTCTAATACATGGCTGAAACAAACATGGGCCACTTGAAACATATTTTGGGATTTGTTCTGCTCATCTAAGCCCACCATACCAAAGATGCAAAAATGGAGGAGGAATGCAGGAACTAGGACATTTGAGAAGCTGCTTCTCACAGAGGCTATTCTTCCAGTAAGATATACAGACTCTCGGTAACTTCCAAATTTAGCATAGGTTTGATACAGAAGCCCCCATTTGTTATGGAGGTAAATAATTCATAGTACTTTATACTTCAGAGATTTCCTGATTTTGGAGACAGTCTGGTCCTCACTGTCTGTCAAACCTGACATAAACCATTACTTTCCCAGGCTCCTGCAGACTGACCAAACTGCCTTTCCAGCAGAAGTTAACATTTTATTTATCAGTGACTTAAAAGAAACAGGTGACACCATGGTGTGCTGTCACATACCACTTTGCACCACTGCATCCTTCTTTGTCGGCTGTCTAAAGAATCACATATGCATTTGGAGCTGGCACTCTTGAGGCTTTCTCAGGAATTTCTTCTGCTATTACAACAAAATATAAAGCTGGACTTGTAGATAACTAGGCCGTGATATTTAGGAGACAAGCCCCTAAAAAGCCTTCCCCAAAAACACCTATATACCCTGCTGATTGCCTGCCATTCCCTTCAGTCAGTAGGTGGTTAAGAAAGCAGAAGACAGCTGCACTGTGTAGGTACCTGGCAGGGAGTCACAATGGCAAGAGTTTTTATGGGAAGCTCATGGCAGCATGTTCTGATCTGTCACTTGTGGTTCAGGCAGGAAGAATACACACAGGGCTTCAAAATACACTCTTCCTTGTCCCCTAAGGGGAACCAGTCTGTGCAAAGACTGTACAGGGTTCTTGGAGCACCTGCCTTAACCTGACCTTTTTGAAACTCTGAGGAACAGGAATTGTAAACCTGTAAAAAAGCTGGCCAGTACTTTGTGAATAATCACATGAAGTCCTTAAATGCTGAAAATCTACCTTAGAAATACTGTAGCATTAATTCTCTGCTACTTCCAGCAAGCATAAGATATATGAAAACACAAGACAATATATTTTTAGAAATGGAAAACAGCAGCTTTCAGAAGCCTGCCACAAAATTCTTATCAGGATTGGTACAATCACATGGGCCCAATGACTATCAATGCTACAATAATCCAACTGTGTTTTGCTGGTGTGTCAATTACAGCTTCTGGCATCCTCTGTTCCCAGTTCTGGGCAACTCAGAGATGAAGAAAATCCATGTTAAATTAATCATGATGCTACACTGCTGTGGCAGAAAAGTCCAATCTATACTTTCTATTCAACTTTTGGAGTTTTTCATATATCCCGCCTGCTCCTATAAAGAAAACTGATAATGTGATGGTTTCATGACATTAAATTACAAGGTGAAAACCAGCAAATTAAATTGAGTGTTGAAAAATGCAAAGCATGATCATAGGGAAAACAAACATGAAAGATACATACACAGTGATGGACTCCAAGTTTGCTATTATGAGGAAAGAGACCTTGGAGTTTTTATGAACAGTTCTCCGAAAGCACCACCTCAGTGTGCAGAATACAAATGAAATACCAGAAACATATGCCATTTAATATATATATATTTATTTGATATAATTTGTATTTTATTATATATTTTAAAGTAATAATATTAACCTATGTTTATACATATATATAAAGTGGCATAATATCTCCATACTAAATTAAGGGTGTAGATCTGGTTAATTTATAGCAAGGTCACTGTAGAAACAAGAAGACAAAGAAGGGCAATGAAAATGAAGAGAGGTAAGGAAAAGCTTTTATAGAAAGAGTGATGAAAGCCAGTACAACTTCCTAATCTGTTTGTTTTGGGTTTTTTAAAAATGGCTCACATGGCTATGCAAACTCAAGCTACATCAGGACTTCGACTGCAGCATAAAATTCTATCATGCTGGAAGGAGCAAAGACAGAATGGGCTGTGTTGGGTATTTTCAGAATCCTCAGCAAGGTCCCTGTAGGTTTTGCCACACACAGTTTTGCTACACAGACTGGAAAGACCAGATAATACTTCAAAACAAACTTTGATTTAAAAACTGCGTTTGAATCTTGTAATTCTGCTGTACTGTCGATTTCATCTGTTTCATCCCAAAACGTACTCAGAACTGCCTAGTGTCCTGCTGATGGTAGGTTAACAATCACAGATCCATAACCTTACATTTACAGGGGTAAATCTACTAAGACCACTTAGAAAACTGGTGAAGCGTTACAAAAAGAATTCTTGGAGGGCAATGATATATTAGCCAAAATAAAAACGACAACATAAGGCAGGATAATTGTGTTAATACTTACCAGCCGAAATAGCTTAAAGAAATCAACGTTTGCATACAAGACATCTTCTACTCTTTGTAGACTGTCCTGGGACAGGGTACACATGGCCTTGCGTACCGAAGGGAGGCCTTTTCGGCTGCTGAAGATAATAAAGCGGTCCAGGAGCATCTCACTGCAAGCAATGTCCTTCAGAGTCAAGCTAGGGACACCATAGGCAAACTGCAACCAAAACCAATGATTCACTTATTGTTACAAAACTTTCATACTGCTTAGGAACAACAGTGTAAATCCCACGTAAATCTACTGATTTCTACAGAGTTATTCTGCATCTACATTTGCTTAACTATAAACTAATGTGTTCCCATTGGTCAAATATTAAAGATAAAAATTTGGGCTTTTTCTGTTCTGTGTTTATATTACAAGTGGTAATCAGTAAACGGGTGTGTTTAAGGTAAAATGGCTTTGTAAATCCTGGCTGTATGGCTGTGCAGAGTGACAGTGAATAATGCCTGTGGGAAGCACAGAATACATGGCAATATCATAAAAAGTAGCACTGGAAATTGCTCACAAGCTAATGTTCCCATCTTCTGTCCATCTCCTTTCACAGTACAAATTTAAGGAAAACAGCTCAGAACACTGTGATGACTGTAAATGCCTACTGTGTTTGAGACGAACGTAGACTTTTAGACAAGAGCCACGCACTGACATAATATCATTAGACTAAATGAATTTAATAAGCTGCACAATAAAGAAATTGTCAAAATCTACCCAGAAAATAATTTACTTTAGAAAAATAATCTGCTGAGCATTCCAGTCTTTAAGACATATGGATTGAAAAAACACACCACGCCTATACGAGGTCAGACATAGATGCATATTTATTTCTTATCTAAGCAAATTAAGAAATTCATCATTATCAAAATTTTATATGTGAAAATCTCCTATAGCTAACAGCTAAGACTTGTTTGGTGGTGCCTGTAAACAGAATATTTAAAACCACAGACGAATGAGAAAAAAATTAATTTAGTTGCTTTGGAGAGTAGATTCAAAGTACACTGAGGAGTTGTTCATTAATTGCTTCATCTGTCAGAAGCTATCAACCAAAGGGCAAGTGTGGCTATGGAAAGTCAGCATCCAGAATACGAAAGGCAGAAGTAGAGAGGTCAAGAATAACATTGTATTTTATCTGCCATGACTGCCCTGAGTTTCAGCTTGTGGAGCTGCAGTTGACAAAAAAAGAAAGGCATCTGAATTACACATAGATTGTGTTTTGGAATTATGATGCAAAAAAGGGATGTGAATTTCTAGAAGTATCTGAGAGGCACTATCAGCACTAGAGCTGTACTTATATAAAGGCACTGTTAACACAAGTTAGACAGTGTGGAGAGAGGCAGAATGCAAAAGAAGGAATTCAACTGACCGATCCAGTCTGTCTTGCAAAAAACCTCCAAAACCACACACCCCTGCCCTCCCTCAAATTGGAACATTTGAATTGGAATTAAGTTAGTTTATGTCAGTGAAATAATTTGCTTATTTTCTCAGTCACTTATGTCCTGGAGATGTGTGAGATACGAACAGCATTTTTAACCATATACACCTTATTTGGCATGGTCCTCGTCAGGCAGGGTCAACTGCAATGAAACTGGGCTGCACAGGGAGGCAGCCTGGAAACCTTGCTCTGACTTGTGAAATGAGGAAACAGTGACATTTACATCACTGAGAAGGATAAACACAGGAAAAAAAAAAAAAGAGTTGTTATTTACAAACTGTAACTGCATTTCAATAATGTTCATGAACAGATGGGATTAGAAAAACATCAAACCTCCGCCCTTCCAATTTTTCCGGTAGGGTGTGCTGCTGCCAATCTTTCCTGAACTTCTTATTGTGTTTTAACATCAGTTTCTTATCTTTAGCTTAGAATGACTCAAAAAAGCAGGCCCTCAGAGGGAAACTTCAATACTTTTTTTTTTTTTTTAATCAATGTGTCACTGTTTGGCCAAAGCTGGCAAGATGAAGTCCAAATTATTTTTTCAGCTAGTTGGCTGTTTGATCAGGTTTAGCTTTCAGCTCTGTGTGTCATTTCCTGACTCCCAGGCGGCTCAGACCTAGATCTCCAGCCAGCTGTTGGCAACAGTCGGGCTTTTGTAAACAAGTTGCTTTCAGGTTGATCAGCTCTGTGCCATCAGAGGCAGGGGGAAGGGGTGTGCAGAAATATGCAGGCAAACAGAAGGCAGAGCAGCATGAAGAACTAGAGATGAACTATCACAGTTGAGGATTAAGACAACCATAGATCTAGGGTCTAGTCACGGCTCTGAAACTTCTACCTCAACCATGTGTAAGTCCAGCCCAAGCAATTTGCTCATCAAGAAGGGCTAATGGAATGAAGCAGTTTATCTCCCGCAAAGAATGAAGTGTTCAATTCCTTCTGAAAATAATTCTCTTGTGTCTTTAAAATTATTAGGTTGGTTTCTCTGCATAATTTTCACCTGAAAGAAGTATTCACAGCACTTTCTTTCCTTATAGCTGTAAATCTGCTCTGGTGAGATGATCTTGTATCCCTGTAATTACTGCTAACAAGAAAACTGTATAGAGGGCAGCAAAAGTGGTATTTAACACCAGATCTCCTCCAGCTTCCTCTAACCAATGCTCAATTTCTTTAATTTCCAGCATACAAAGAACTACATCTCTTTCTACATCAGCACAGAAAATACAGCAGAAAGACTCTACATTCCAGCAGGTTTCAATCATTCTTTTGGTGATGGTGTTGAAAACTTCAGTCCTACATACACCGGCAAGCAGAATTTTTAACAGCAGATGAATGAATGCCACTGGGGAGCTAATAGTCTAACACAGCAGCACTCAGTTCTCCTGACACAGCAGATCTGTGGTGTAAAAGAGGTTAGGGATGACCAGAAAAAGAGAAACCCGGCAGGATATTTGTATATATTCTCCTTGTCACAAGCAGCAAGAAAGCAAATTTTCAACATCTCAGCTGACATGGGAGTGTGAAAATACATAGGATGTGTCAATTGACACTGGCTGTGGTATGATCTTGTGGTATTGCTTCATGATAAAGTGAGGAGAGGGGAGGGCTTCCCCAGGTACCAATCAAGAATACAGCAGATAAATAATTCGGCTACTGGTCACACCAGCTGGAACCTGTGATGCAGAAGAGGAACTGCATGAAAGGTCATGAGTGTCCTCCCTCTTTCTGCCCACACACAGTTTCAGTATTTGCATTTTATGTGGCAGTAAAACTGAGGAATTGTGTCTTTCAGCCTCAGTTATTCACTTGCTTCCACCCACACACTAATGCAGTGTAGAAATTGTTCCAGAATTCCAGTTCAGCAACATCCATTCATTAATACAGCATTCCTCACAGAGCTCCCAGACACCAGTATATGCAGAAGCAGGGACAGCCTGGACTTGATCAAACATAGTTCCCTGCTTAGCTACTTCAGGAGGGATTTGACCTGTACTTTTCACTCTGAATTTTCTGAGTAGATCTATTATTCAATCAGAATCTAAGAGAGTAGGTCTGCTTCTCCACTTCCACCTATTCATGTGAGACAGTACCGAAAAGCCACCATGCTGACATCAGGGTAGAGAATTTAAATTATAAATTAAGAACCTCCAATACTTCTTCTCTCATCACTATTATCTCAAAAGGATGCACAGCTGCATTATGCTTTTAAGTCAAGTCTTCAGGCATGGGGATGGATGCACTGCTTGCCAGTACTGTTTCTTCATGCTTCTCATTATTTGGGTGCAACAACAGCATTTTGCTGTTTATTTAATAATTTATTAATATTTAATGCATATTCAAAATGTTTTTTAAAGACAAATCAAACATCTCTTCCTCTGGATTCACAAAAACAAAGGGAGAACTTGTACATACAATCCATAAGGCATCAGTTATTCTGGGCCCAAGGCCTTCACCGAGGCTACTTTGCACATACAACTCAGGAGATTCTTTCCTCACAGGTAATGACTCGGTAACTGTTAAACTCTACCTACCTGTTCAGGGCGCACTTGAGCATTAATAAGCTGGTAAACAACAAAATCTGTGAGGCCCACATTTTCTAGCAAGTAGGAAGTGAGGGTCTCCCCATCTTTCAAAATGTCTAGAATTCGTATTCCTCTTCCTGGGTGAAGAAAAAGGAATGCACAGATCAGTGAGATACCAAACACAGGAAGTTAAAGAACAATTCATATCCTGGCTTAAACCTGCAAAAAGAATGTGCTTTGGCTCTTATACCTAGTCGTGACTAACTGGGGCTAAAATTATTTTTGCAATTCAAAATCATTTTAATCCTCTGTTGGGAAATGATAATCAGAAAATGCTGAGTGTTCTGACTCTGCATATCCGATCTCTCAAAGATGTTTCAGACTAGGGCTACAGCAATGGACACATTGAAAGCAGCACTGACTGCATTTGAAAGTGTCTGCCTTTTTCTGATGTAATGCTTTATTTTAAATGTTCAGATTCAAGTATGCTACTGCTCTTAGTGTCCTTTCTTCTCGGCCTTGTGTAAATAACTTTAGTCAACCCTTTACATTTACACTAATTTATTACTCGCTGTCAATCAATTTTAGTTAGTTAACCTTATTCTCTAGCACTGCAAAAGTGACCCTTGAAAATCTTCCATTAGAAAAAAATCAATTTCTTTGGAAAAGCATAAAGTGTAGCTTATGCTTCATATTAAACTAGATTAACAACTGCTCTTCAGGCAAACCAGTGAGACCACCCACTGTTAAATTAGACACATGTAAGAGGCCACCAAATTTCCCTAACACTGTCTGTAACAATACTCAAAATACTGCTGCTCCAGAAGTCAAACAGTTCCAACCTTTTTAAACTTGTGTCTGTTACAAATCTTATCGGTGAGAACTCTGCCTCAATATGGTGCAAGACAAAGCTTGGAAACTTAATGTTGCTCATGTACATGGAATACTTATTATAACTTCATTAAATGATACCTTTTTTGAAGGTACCTCACACAGCATCAACAGACTTTGGTAAAGAATGCTTGAAAAGCTCTAATTCTTCTAGTTTTTAGAACAGGCAACTGAAACTGACAGGAGCAGTGTGTATTCTACTGACATAGGGAATGTAACTTTAGACATTTCTGATAAACACGCACTCCATTCTGTGAACTGAGTCGTATCAGAGTTTGCCAACTGACTTCCACAATTCCATCTGCATAAAGCATATTCTGGACGAAGGCTGTAGGGCCTCAGGACTTCTTCAATTGTTCCTCCACATATTTATTCAAGCACTAAACACTGAAAACAATAGCAGGGGTCTGTCCCTCATATTTTCACTGATGCTTTTCCTGGCATCCAGGCAGTGTGGAGGAAAAAGCACACCACAAGAACACATCTCATCAAAAGGGTCAGTGCTAGGGGAGACTGGGACAAGGAAGGAGGACTCAAGAGGTAGATCTGATTTCAGGAATCAGCAGAAGGAGCAATTGCATCACTGACATTTGCAAATTTTTCCTTGCTCAACTTTGCAGCTATTCTATTAAGGTTGTTACTTACAAACAATAGCAGTAAGCTATAAACACAGACAATTTAACAGCCAGTCTTACTTTCTCTGTATGAAGAAAGATGGTAATTCATATTTTACTAGTTAAGCTCCAGAACTGACTTTTAAATTTTCTTTTATGTAATAGGAAATTCCAAACTTCTATTTTTTTTTAAGTAAAACACATTTAAAACCTCCAAAGATTCTTGAAGGAACATTAACATTATATTTCACAGGATTGGAGGCGAATGTACTCTATTTTTCATGAGTAAAGTTGATATGGCATGCAAAGGCAACTTCCTAAACCATGGTGTGTGGTCTCTTAGCAATACATAGCAAACCCATGGCATGACAGGCTTTTCCTCACCTCTAAATAGTCAGGTTTGATTTCTATGGCTGCGTACAAACAACAGCTCAGATTATACTTGAGTTCTCGTTGTTTACATTCTGGGCCATTTGGTTATCTCACTGTTATTTACAATGAGATAATCCCTTTTTTACTTCTAGTTATAAACCTCTGATAGGATAGTGGAGCGTGTGTATCAGATGGCTTGTACACATCTTATCAAAAATATATGGAGAGTGACTATTTAATTTTAATAAGAATACTATTCCTGTGACAAAGGATTTGCAAATGGGACAGATCAATTCACAAAGCCAGACCATTTTCATACCTTTAGTTTTAGGAGTAGCTTTTCAAATTCTGTACTTCAAGTCCAAAACCCTTATTATTATATCATTCCCTATTTTCCCCGGGACTGTGTTTTGAGTTTGGCAGGTTGTTTTAAATAAAAGTTAATGCAATGAATTTGCAATTTGCAATCATGTTTAGAACAGTTCAGTGCTTTCTCTTTCTAAACAGATTATCAGGAGTTTCCTTCTTTATTGTTCCAAACCTGTTTTAGCTAACAGTGTGAAAAAGTACCTCTAAGCATTTCTCTGAGTTAGGCTCTTGGCATATATTCAGACATGTTCCTAATTTTCCATTTCTTCTGTATCTTCCAGTGACGCTTTCTCACTGCTTCTGCTTTTACTGAAATAATAATTAATGAAATTTCTTCAGCCACGTTTTACTTGGTGTGGTGAGATATCCATTATCCTTTTGTGTTGTGAGTTTTGTCCACTATTATTTAAGGAAGATGGTTGTAGAATGAAGCTGACTGCCTCTCTCTTCTCTTAAATGACAGGTGTTTGTCACTGAACAGATTTTAACTTACCCTAACAGTAAGCAGAGTAACAGCTACATGTGAAATATATTATAATGTTGCCAGCCTACAAAGTAACTACTATCCAGCTCTCAGAAGGAAAAAATTAAATAGTCTGAAGGATATAGACATAACAATTACCTGCAATTCTTTCAGGATTAGTTCTCATTGTTTCCATAAACTGAGTCATAATGATCAGTTCTTCCCAGATTCTTCCAAGGTCATGGATTTCAGGGGCTTCCAGTAAAAGCTCCTGAGCATCTTTATATACCCTCGCAAGGCTGAAAGGAGAAATAACGAAGAAACAATAATTTAAGAGTGATGACTCCTGCAAACCTTTCAAGTCAAAAAACCCCAAAAAACAAACAAACAAGCCTAAAAAAGAAAAAGAAAAGAAAAAAAACTAAGAAAGAAAAAAAATAAAAGAAAAAACAAAATTTAATTTCTCTGTATTAGGGATGAGGAAAAAAAAAGTTGTTTTGTCCTCAGTTTCAGGTAGTCTGGGATTCAGTTAGATTCGAAAATCCACCGAAGGTTGGCCATTCACACATTTTCTTCATTGGCCATGCTGGTCTTGCTGGGGAGACAGGGCCTTCCCCAGACAGCATGCATCTCACAGTTACAGTGCAAATCTGCCCTGGTTCTAGCCCAGGCCCAGCTCCAGCAGTTGAATGGGGCACTCTGGGCACATGCAGCCCTGCTCAGTCTAGCAAGTGACGGAATCATTCACAAACAGAAACATCCTTTCCCTCTCACATCAGTCCCTTCCAATTTTTTAGGTGCCTTCAGAATATTTCTTCAAGGAGCAGCAGGAAAACATAAGTAACAAATAGTCACAGGCAGCTGTTCAACTACCGGTTCTGGGTTAGAACATGCAGATCAGGCAAGGATGCAATCAGTTCCTGTATTTATGAACAAGCATAAAAAATTCTTATTATGAGGTAAGGCCATTACACTTCTTCAACAGTGTTATGTTTTTCCATGCATGCAACAGTATATCTCAGTCCACATGACTCATTTTAGGTTACAGGAAACAACAAACAGGAAGGACCAAATTATTTCAGAAAACACAATGTATTTGTGCTGTAATGCACTGAATTTACTGGGATGGCCAAAGTGACAGTTTGCTCTGTAACAAGCAACCTAGAAAAGCCAGAATGTACAGAAAACAGAACTTTCTAGCTTCACTGGGTGTTTGTACCCCACCAAAAATGTTCATCTGACTATTTAAAATCCTGTTCACTAGGAACAAAAGGTCAAATGGTAAGTTAAGTCCAAGCTACAGGCTTTCACATAACAGGAGCTTCAATAACCTTCACATTATTAGCTCGTGAATTTTAATCATTGGATGCTCCAAAGTGGACTTTCCAAAGGGAGATTTGGAGCATTTTTTATATTTAGGCTGACAGGGGTTTTTTCACTCTAAGAGTCTGTGTTTGCTATACTTTCTTTCATGACTCAGCTGTAACAAACAACGGAATAAAACACTCCTACAGCACTTTTTCAGTAATAGTCTGGAAATCTCCCATACTCCTTTTCTGCAAACAAGCTTGGTATCTGAAGGTTATGTGCTGATTAAAGTCTCACAAGTATATAGCCAAAACAGGTGCTACCTAAGAAGTGGCAGCTCTTATTTGCTGCTACTTTATCAGAGCTCTCATTCAGAAGGGACAACTCTAGTGATGAGAAAAGAAGGCTTAGGGGTTCCATGGTCTTTTATCAAAAAGGTTTGTCCCAAGACATACAGTAAGCAGTCAACAGTAGAAAGCATGGATTTTATTAAGTGAACATGTGTTCCCTAGAGACTAGTACTGAAGTCTTTCTGTAAAAGGCCCAAAACTATCACTGTGAGCTCTGTTTCAACTTTGCTGACTGTTGATAGCATGAAACCGAAGTGCTAGAACTGAAAATTTTTGTCTTCCACTGTTTGCACACTGGTGTATTATTATCTTCCCTTTTCATTCACACCACAGAACAATTCTTTAAAATATTCCTTGGTGCAGTGAGGGACCTTTCTAAGCATGGTGAGGATACTCCATCCTTTCTCCTTGCACCATTCACGTCCATGAACACTCAGCAGGTGCTAAGAGCAAGCTATTAACAGCTCCTTAGCAGGCCTGTGTTGCTGCAACCCAGTCTCACACATACAGCTCTGCTTACATGGAATTTTTGTAGTTGGACACTACACCTGGACCCTCTCCAGGGGTTGTGCTGCGGAAACAGGGATTGTTCATGTTACAGAAGATGCCATGTAACCATGGCAGTGTTCCTGCTGATGGCATTGCCTTGTTTGGGAAGTGACCTAGAGTATCGAAATACAAAATATAAATTGTTAGGTGTCTTTTCTAATGCAGCCTTTGTGAATATAAATAGCAAGATAAGTTGGCTCTCTACAGAAGGAATGTGATAGGAATCATAAAGGTTTATCTTTTACTGAGAAAAAAGAAGTCACCAATATAAGCAATGCGGCTATTTTCAACAGAAATGAATTCTGAGTAATGCGAGGGGTTTTTTGAATAGGTAGTGAGGTAGTACTTTCTCAGTAACAGAATTACAGAAATCCAAAACTTGATAGAACCTTGAAAGCTCAGGTAAGTCTTACCAGAAAGCATCTGACAGGAAAACTAGACTTTTTTTTTTTATCTCCTCACTGGTAATTCTTACACTACATGGCTATAAATAACTAAGCTACTCAAACCAAATTCTGTTCTTTTGCCACTGGACAGTAACACTCCACAAACAGGTCCCAGTACCTCTGTCTAAGAACACCTGGCCATTACCTACAAGAAGTCAGATCATGATAACATCTTAAACATTCTTACATTCATGTTGACGATACAGTGGATTAGCTTTCCTCAGCCAGACAAGTGCAAGGAAGAGTGACAGAGGCCATACAATCTCCACTAGAAAACGAAGCTGGAAAAAAAAAAACAAACTTAAAAATTAATTTTACAAATAGATCACCATAGAGTCACCAGGTGGCTAAAGGGATGAGACCTCTTCTCACAGCAGAAGTGCCCAGTGCAGCATGTGCCCATGGCTATCCTTTGCCTGTTTCACCATTTAAAAAGGACACCCAAAAGGGCAAGGATTTCATCAGAATGCCATGAAGCATCACCATTAACTGAGTGCTCAGTGGCTTTTCTACCTCTTCTAAAGAAATATCTAAGCATCCTGACTGAGGTAAAAAGAGACAGCAGGTAGTGCTTGACTTTACAACAAGGATTAGATATAAGAGAGAAAAGGGGTTTTTTAATCCACACTTTAACACTGCTAGGCTCATTAGCAGGCTGTCAGTACACTGTGCTTACTCAAAGGTAAAAGACTTCAGCATAAGCTTTACATTATTTGACCTTTACTTTTGCTTCTTTTTGTCATCATTCATTTCACTGTCACTAATTTCCTAATACCTATAGAAATTTACGCATTAAGATCAAACACCTTATTCAATAACGTAGAAGACCCCATCAAAGGCCACTTTATTGCCCAGATCTTTCAACACACTTAGAACAGCCACTGGCTCCTCTGTCGTGATAGAAAATCAAGGGCGCTGCTTTACCACAGAGCAACATCCTGCCTGCTTTTCAGTCTGTTTCCTCCACTCCCGTGTTTCAGTTTGTTTTACTGCCTCTGTGTGTTTTGGCAGAGGTTTGAAACGACAATCTTTTGATCCTGTAACACAGGCCTTGGGCTCTGAGGAACAGCAATGAGATTTTTGTGTCCAGACACATGGCACTTTTTTGCTTCTCCCTGTAAGAGCCAGGACAATTTACCTTCAGAACCAGGGTTGTAGCACATGCACAGGAAAGCCCTCCTTGCTTCTTTACCTTCGCTTCCTCCTCCCAGGAGGAGATACCAGGTACCAAATATGTAATAATAATGCACATAGCAGCAGAGCCAAGACAAGATGGGTTACACATGAATGTTGTTTTGGGCAAAAGGCACTCCACAGCATAAGAATGGTTTTTTTGGAGCTGCTGTGTTTTTCCACTATAACTTTGTCTAGCTTTAGTTAAGCACAACATATTCTTACAGGAAAAGGGTAGAAAGCTTTATACCAGGCAACAATTTGCTACTTCATATTTTTCAACTTAAGAGTTTCTTTTTTGAAACAGAACAATAACAAAAAAACCCACCCACCACCACCTAGGAAGCTATGCATTCCCGATCTTTTTAAATCCAGACAAAATCTTACCAGCAGCAAGGATTACACAATTATTAGAGAGGGAAACCTGACAGCTGCTGTGTACAGCTCAGAATACAGTGTTACAGACCCTTCCCAGCTGGGTCCACAAGGTCTGATCAATGTCCATTGCCATCCATTTGGTAAGCCATTTCGGACAAGCGCTACACACACATAAATTCAGAGGGGCAAGAACTGGCGAGACTCCTTGGCCCATCTTTGCTGCAGAGTTAATCTGTGTTAATGCTCAGATGTTGATTCTTTCTTCATCCACAGGAAATACAAAATCCTCAGACTTGAATTTGTTAATTCCTTTCTGTCTGAGTTAACTAGTTTGGACAAGATTGAAGTCTAAAGCCCAGGGGAAGCTTTCTTTCAACCTGGTACACAATGTGTTGTGTGGTAAGGATGGACCAGTGCTGTCAGCCCTCTGATTCTTTCCTGTGGACCTTATCCAGAGCGCACAAAGGTGTCTCAGAATTCACTAGAAGTATCAGAAAGCAGCCCATAAGCCTGCAGAACCACAAGATAAGTAGCCAGAAATCCCAGAAACATGCACAGAGAAATGTAATATCCAGACAGAGATGTAATGGAGCAAGCACAGTGGTAAGACCATATAAATGTGACAAGCTTAAACTGGCTGCAGATCAGCTGATGACTCTGCAATGAAGTCTTTCCTCTTGTGAAGTAGATTAGACTAAATGATGAACTGGAGTAGAAGATTGCAAATATCGCTGTTTATGGTACTGCATGATGGTTAACAAAAAAACAGCCTGATTTTCCCAAAACACATTTTATAGCTATCTTTGACAGTATGAATTTTTGTTTTGGCTACTTTGTTCCTCTGTGAGGACAAACAAGCAGGCAGGTTTATATTCTTAAACAAGAAGTTATTTTAAATGACTCTGCTGTAAAATATTTTACTCTTCAGGGTGGAGAAAATATGTCTCAATTGTAGATTAAATCATTGTGCTTATAAGCTAGGAATGGTCATCAGAGAAGAGGATCTCTAGCAACACCTGGAAACACCAATTATAATTTTTGAAAATTCTATAGGAAAAATTAAACAAAAAAAAGAAGACAATTCCTGAAAGCCAAGCTGGCACTTTGTGTCATATATCCAAGCAGATTTGCACAAATAACACAGTATTTCATATACTGAAAACACTGAAGAATTCTACAAATATACATTTGTTAAAAATTAAAAACCAGTGGCTTCCACTTCTCTCAGTACATACATTTGAAGATCAGAAAGATGTGGATTTTCTGTTTGGTATTGTTTTTTCTGAACTTGAGAACCAAACTACCATAGTTTCTTGACAACCAGTAACTGAAGTCCAGCTTCAAAAATGGGTCCTTAACTCAAGTATGAATCGGCACCTTTCATGTTGCAATAAGTCATGAGCTGCAATGTTATATGCATCAGCTCTTGATGACAACAAACATTGTGGGAGAAAGTCTGCTAGGAAGCTATGAAGGAAAGAACATCCATATCGTCTATGAAGAAAATGACACAATCCTTTGATCCTGGAAATTTCAGCATGTGAGCCACTCTTATTGACTAAAATCAGGTCAGCATAGGGTAAATATTTCAGCTCATCCCATGGGTCAGTTTGACCCTATTAAACTTTTATTATGGCAAAATTGTTTGCATGACTGTTACAGTCTCACAGATGCTGTAATATACTTTGAAAATTATTTTTCATTTGAAACAGGTAGTCTGTATCTAGAGGACCTCAGAGAAAAAAAATGGAAACCAGGTAAAGAGAGTTCTTTTGCTGGGCAGAAGTAGTTGAAGTACATCAGATAACTAAGACCCTACTCTGAAGTTTTGTTTCACCCTAAGAAAATAAAGCTTAAAGAAAATATAAAAAGAGCAACGAAAATAAGGTGAATTAAGGTGAAAAGTATTAGGTAAGTTTGCTGTAAGACAAAATATCACAAGATCTAAGAGGATTTAAAAGTACTTAAAATACTTCTGGCTTTTGCTTTACTTATGTCATTCAGCCATACCAAAAAAGACAAAATCTCTGAGAACTGTAAGGTCCTACCTAGAATCATATCTAAGAGCAGCTGAGTGTGAAGAGCAAATCTAAAATTAGGAATCAAACCTCCATGAGCTGAATGGTGCTCATGATGTTTTCTAACAACAGATCTTTTTATGTGGAAATAAATGAATACTACTACCCACAACTCTTCTGGTACACAATATTGCTTGCCAAAGAAAATCCCAACATAAGTATTCTACGTTCGGTCTGTAAAGAGCTGCTCTGCAAACCAGACAAGATGCCCATACAAAGACCACATGTGATTCTTTGGGGGACTTGAGAGTTTTACATGCTGATAAATGTACCAGTCACTCCATCCAGTGGAGTGCATGGTTCAAACCTGCAATGCAAAGACCAACACTTTACCTTTTGTCTTTTCCGAAGGATCCAGTTCTTCCAGAGTAGAAGTCTGACTTGCCTGAAGAAGCTCATTCTTCTGCATCAACACTTCTGGTTAACCTGTTGCAAAGGATGTATTGCCATTTCTCAGCTTACAGCAGAAACAGACCTTAGAGCAAAGTAACAGCTTTCTGTTCTTATTTTAAGATTATGTTATCATAGAGATCGGTTCCTTTCATCGTCTGCACCATTTAATTTTGCACTTGATACACTATCATGTATGAAAAATCGTGAGTTTCCTTTGTTTGGAGGCTACTTCCTTGACATATTTATCAGCACCAAAAAACAGTAGAGAGGAAAAACATCTCTTTCAAAAAAAAAAAGTCATTAACATTGAATCTGGCTATTAACTTGGACTTGCATGTAATGAAGGCAGTTAACTGTTCCATCATTTATCACAATACTGTGTTTTCAAACTATTTTTTCCAAGAAAAGATGGATTTACTACTAGACATTAGTTGATATAAAACCGTTTAGTTATGATACAATTAGGTTTACCATTCAGACATGATAAAATATATTGATTATCAGAGACTGAGATGGATTTTATAAAAGCAAATCCATTCCATTGCCATTTCCTTAAAAAATACAAGATCTCCTACTTTTATGTTTTTAAATTCAGCAACTCCCATTACATTTTAGTAGAGATACCACAGAATTTAAACCATTGTATGCTCTGTTTTTCAGGTTCATGACCCATTATAATCACCAGGAATTTCTACCTTCAAAAGGAAAAACTTGACATTAAAATCCAAATATCAGATACACGTGCCTGTTAAAAAATAAACAAATCATTGAAATTTACTACCTGTGTCAACTTCCTACTTTATTGCTGCTTTATGGGATTTAAATGATTGAAGAGTAGTTTCTTTATGAATGATTAGCAACTGGGTGAGCATTGAAAAGGATATGGAAGTCAGATATTGGAAAGCACACTCTGATTATAAGAATGGTGAAGTAATAGAACTGATTTTATGGGAAGACTGGGGGGCCTCCACTGCAGATGACTCAAACCTCTACAAAAAATTACACAGGTAAAACCGTTCATGGACTAGATAATTTTTTTAAGTCTCACTTGTCACTATTCTTCTAGAATTTTGTTTCTGGAAATTATATTAATTGAAGGAGATTTTGTCCGATTTTAAGAGACGAGGTTTGGAAAACATGTCAGGATATTTTGGCCTAATGTGTCAACAAAGCAGCAGTAAAAAACATTAGATTAGAGATTTGATTGTTTCAGAAAATCATCTCAGGTCTACATTTCATGAACTGAAAAGGAATTTCAACCTCAAGGGAAGAGGTGGCCAGCACTAGGGAAGGGTTGGCATCAGCCATTACTAACCCTGGCAGAAAGGGATCCTAAAGAATGTGCAATCTCTTCTGATATACCAGGCTTGAAAGTGATTGAAGCAGGATATTTAAGGCCAAACAGCAAGAATTGGCTGTGCTGCTTACTGGGGATCAAATAATAAAGCAACAGTTATGCATAAAGAATATTCATGCAAAACCAAACTTGGAGCATTTTCCATATTTTGCAGATCAACAATTTCATGCTATTTTCATTATCTCTCCATCAACTCTGCTGAAGTTACAGAGCAAGAAATAAGACTAGCTATAAAAAGCTACTGCTGTTGTGAGGAATAAATGGACTAACACCTGATGGTTTGAAGAAACACACTTCTGGGGCGTGACAGCCTCCCACTTTGAGTTGCCAACAATAGGTAGTCAGCTTTCTGACACTCTTGTGTAGCCCAGGGCTCTTGAACCTGTTGCTACTCTGAAAAATGAATCCTACAGCTGAACAAATGAGGAAGAGATAGTTTTGCACTTCAGCTTCTCTTGCCTTCCTCTAAACCCCACATGGATGCTGCAATCTCTCTGCAACAGCTGTAAAAGGAAATCCAAGCCTTCGTGCAAAGGCCATAAAATCCACAGTCTGCCAATGGCCCGGCCTCTCCTCTTCCTCCTGATGGTTCTTTACTGAGCCACTCATCATTAAGAGTTTCTGTCTCAATGAGAGATCCCACAGTACAACAGAGAGTCGTAGCTTATGTTTCTAAGTATCCTGCTATGTATGACTTGCACTACTCTTGAATTAGTAGCAGCTGTACTACTAGTAGCTAGAAAATTTGTTGTGCAAGGCTATAAATGAGATGATGACTCCCAGATAAAATGGCTGCTACTTGAAATAGTTGTATTTGAAAAATAAAACTATTTTTCTGAGACTAAAAATATGAGTAGTAAAGAAGCCAAATCCAACAAACCTTGGTGGGAGAAAAAGGGCAGTAAGTCAGGTTATACAGATTGTGCTTGCTATGTAATCTTGTAAGAGTAGAACCATGATAAAGAATAGTACCTAGTAATAATGTATGGAGAACTCCACTTGGACTGAGGAGGTACATGAACTTCTGGAGTGATCAGTCATGGTGGAGATCTATATCTTCACTCTTTAGAGGCAGCGCCCTGCTCATGAAATCAGTGGTGGCTTGGGACTGCTGCAATTACAAAGAGCACAGGCACTGAAAGAAATTCAATTTCCAAAAAGGAACTTTATTTACACAGATAACAACACTCTCCTAAAATCAGAAAAAAACTTCTACACTTATGAACTGAGTGAACACTGAATTCCCTATAGATTTTCATCTGTAAAGGGCATCTGAAATGCAATGCAGCAAAACCTCCCACCAGTGCTCATGCTGGGCAATGACTCTGTATAAGCACTATCACAGCTTCCCTGTGATTGTTCTTCCAAATAGAAGCTGAACAACAATCCAGCCCTCATTATTCAAACAAAAATTCAAAAGGATGTGGCAGTGCTTCATGTTTCTTTCCCCTTCACAGGGCTTTGGGGACACCTTTGAAACTCCTCCACAAAACTGCTTCAGTGAATTTAACACTCTCTAGATTTCCCCCAGAGCCCACTGCAGCTCTGACAGCAGAGCACTGCCACTGCACACTGCTTCCTTCCCAGCACCACTGCAAGGCCTCTGAGCCCCTGCACACAGGTGCCACCTAAACCACCCACTTTAACCTGGCTTCTGGCACAAAGGAGAACAAAGCACAGGATCAGGCAGTCCCTACGCGCTGAAAGGTGAGCCAGCAAGGAAGAAGACCAGCCTTGGCTGAATAGGGCACTTTCACTAGAAGTTAGGGAAAAGTAGAGAGTTTATGACCTTTGGAAGAAGGGGCAGCCAACTCAGGAAGAGTACAAGGACATTGTTAGATCATGTAGAAAGAAAATGAGAATGGCGAAAGCTCAGCTAGAACTCAAACTGGCCACCGCTGTGAAAAATAATAAAAAGTGTTTTTATGAACACATTATCAACAACAAGAGGGCCAAGGAAAAATCTCCGTCTTTTATTGCATGCAGAGGGAAACACTGTAACCAAGGATGAAGAAAAGGCCATGGTACTTGATACCTTCCTTGCCTCAGTCTTCAACATGAAGATTGGTTATCCTCAGGGCAACCAGTCCCTTGAGCTGGTAGATAGGGATGGGGAGCAGAACCCCCCCCCCCCCCCCCCCCCCCTTCGGGGGGGGGGGTAGGGACTCGAG
>VZRV01003482.1:1946936-1971871 GCA_013398115.1 Falcunculus frontatus
CCCCCCCACAATCCATTAGGAGGTAGGTAGTGACCTGCTGGGCCACTTAGACACTCACAAGTCTATGAAGCAGGATGAGATCCACCCAGGAGTACTGAAGGAGCTGGCAAAAGAGCTCACCAAGCCTCTTGCCATCATTTATCATCTGTCCTGGTAAACCAGGGAGGCTCCAGATGACTGGAGATTGGTCAGTGTGACAACTATTTGCCAATGGTCATAACAATTATAGGCAGTGCTACAGGCTGGGGGAAGAGTGGCTGGAAAGCTGCACAGTGGGAAAAAGCCTGGGGATGCTGGTTGACAGCTGCTGAACATAAGCCAGTGTGTGTGCCCAGGTGGCCAAGAAGGCCAATGGCATCCTGGCCTGTATCAGGAATAGTGTGGCCAGCAGGACCAGGGCAGGGATTGTCCCCCTGTACTGGGCACTGGTGAGGCCACACCTCGAGTGCTGTGTCCAGTTCTGGGCCCATCACCTCAAGGAAGACACTGAGGGGCTGGAGAGAGTCCGGAGAAGGACAGCAGAGCTGGGGAAGGGTCTGGAGAGTGAGTCCTGTGAGGAGCAGCTGAGGGAGCTGGGGTTTAATCTGGAGAAGAGGAGGCTCAGGGCAGAATTTACCATTCTCTACAACAGCCTGGAAGGAGGGCGTAACAAGATGGGGGTCGGCCTCTTCTCCCAGGCAAACAGTGACAGGACAAGAGGGAATGGCCTAAAGCTGTGCCAAGGAAGGTTCAGGCTGGACATCAGGAGGAAATTTTTCACTGAAAGGGTTGTTAATAACGAAAACATTATTGTTAAGCATTGGAACAGGCTGCTCAGGGAGGTGGTAGAGTCACTATCCCTGGAAGTGTTCAAGAAACGACTGGACATGGCACTTAGTGCTATGGTTTAGTTGATGTGGTATTTTTGGTCAAAGGTTGAACTCAATCTTGGAGGTCCTTTCTAAGCTCAATGATTCTATTCTATGCTTCTATGGCACCTTCCTCTTTTACAAGTGGCTTTGATCTAATTTCTGTTGAGCATATGTTCATATCGCAGGTGAGACCCAGCCTGCTTCAATCTAGACAGAGAAACAAAGCTTCATAAAGCTACAGATAGAAGCCAACTCTGACTAATGGCAGTGCAAAGCAGAGAAACTAGCACTGCTCCTGCTGCTGACCTGCAGACTGCGTTTAAGCCCCACCACTATGTGTGAGACAAAGAGATAATTTAATAGTTTTATTCAGCAAACAAGCATTTTAATGCTAAAATCCTAAGGCAAGTTATTTTAAGAAAATGGATCTCTTTTTGCTGTCTGTATGTTTGACAGCTCTAACAGATTAAACTAATCTCCTAATTAGATTTTTTACATCACAATTGGATGATGGTAGGGTATATTTTGCTTTCCATGGTCAACTACATCCGCTGCTCCTGTGACCCATTTTTGCTTTTTAGCTTTACAAAGGGATCTTCAGAAGTAAACAGAGAAAGCTTATGCGGGGCCTATCATTTTACATGGGAGGGGAAAATACAGTTCAGTTTACGGAGCACACTGCACAATTTCACCTTACCTCTATCCACAGTTTTATGTATCAGAATATAAAGAAAGCAATAAGTGGAAATAGATATTTGGTGATATTTCTTGCATTATGCCTACAGTAGATATCTGATAATATAAAAGTTCCTTGTGACGTGCTTCATGAGCACTTATGTGCAATATATGGGCTTATATGGCATGTGTGTTATGTTATCCCCTTACCTCAAACACATATGCCATAGTTTTAACAGCTGTTTTAAATATCAGAATTTTGTTTTCTTATTTCCAGGCTTATTCCTGACTTTTGACTAAAAAATCAAGTCTGATTAAATGTTATTTTCCCAGCAAATTATAAAAACATCCCCAGTAATCTCTCCAGTACCACAAGCAAATATTTCTCTAAAGCAAGGAGAATTTAAAAATTACCTGAAAAGATAGCTTTCAAAATATGCACACTTATATGTTTTGGGTGTGCTCATGGGCCAGCACTTCTAATGTTCAACAATGCTTTCCAGCACCCAAACCATTTCTTAACTTGTGAGACATTCTTACACATGTGGAAGAGCACATCCCTCAACACAGACTCATCAGAAAGCTAAGACAATTAATGCTAACATGATTGTGCCTAGACTAACTGTAGGAGAGGATGCATATAAATGTATCTTCTATCCATAAACAGGTGTATCTATGTGTTTGTAAAGAAAACTGCACAAACACAGGATGGGGCTTTCTGAATTAAGATAAGTTTTGCACCCAGCCATCTCAAACTACTGGGGAAAACCCCAGCTGAAGCTTTTTGGGTGTTTCCTACATATTTCAGAGGCCTCCCTCTGAAATAAGTAAGGAGTAACCTGAAGGACAAGAATGGGAATTTCTGTCAAACCAGGATCAAATGACAAAAAAAATCAGAGAGACTAAGAAAGGGCCCCATGAAACTTCTGCTTGAAAGATGTATTTCTATGAATCAAAGACAATCACAATCAGATCCTTCCATGTCAAACACAGAGATATGTGGAATCTTAAACAGATCCCATTCTTGTGCAAACCCAGGAGTGTGGCTAATCACCCCAATCTGTGGATAAACAAGCACAAAACAGTGGAAACACACAAGACATGTTTTCTACTTCAGGTGCAATTCAGTTTACTTCATATAGATACTGTTCTGTCATCCAGCTGCATAAGGGCTGAGGAGTGAGGACTTTTCTAGCATTCACCTTCCTCAAACATTTGACATTCTGGAAGATTTAGGATAGCTTTTTCTTCTACCTGTGAGTGAAACACTTCTCAAGGATCCCTTGGATCTCTAAATTAGAAAAATAATTCCCCTCTCTCTATGAATGTAAATGGGCATGCAGATAGAACATTTTATTCAGAAAGGCTTGTCTCCAAAGAATCCTCCTGTAAGACTTATTTCCATGATTATTCTAAATAACACCATTTGTAAATATCAGACATTCCCTGTCCCTCCTCCCCACACTTTGCTAATGGAAAGCTGAAACACTGGGTTTGTTCCATTTCCCAACATATTATGCATACATTGACAAGTAGGATGGCCCAATAACAGCAGCTTTATAGTGAAACAGTGGGAGCTGAGGACCCAGGACCCATTCACTACTTGCCTAAGGGTTGCTTCAGATGAGCTCCAGGCACGGACTGGACATCCATTAGCAGCTGCAGCACATCAGGTATGGTGCTGAAGCACACGTTCCACTTAAGTTTCACCCAAACAGAACTGAGTTTATGAGCTCTGTGATCACTCTGTACGGTGAGCCACAGTGGTACGTAGGCAAGTCACTCAAGCTAAGTTACCAACGTTACCATACGTGCGCTGCCTTCGCAGAGCGTTTTGTGTCAGCTTCCAGTTTAGCTTCATTAGGCCTCTGCTACACAGAAGCTAAAGAGTTCATGGATTTGCAAGCAAAACAGAGACTTCTTACACAGAAGCAACAGAAATGTTGAAAACTTACCACAAAAGCTTACCTCATGTGTGAGCACTGCTGAAAGAGAAAGGTTTCTGAAGGAATGTTCAGCTTGGCAGCAAAGAAACACATACCTTAGATACAGTTAGGACTCGCAGAATAACACTGCTCAGTTGTAAGGAGATTGTTTTAATCCCCTGCTTGATACAGAACAGCTCAATCTGTGAGTTTAAGGACTCATGAATAAAATCCTCCCAAATATCCAATATGACCAGCACAAGCACAATCAAGTATCTACTAGGATGCTGATATTTCTGAATGTATTTCTTCAGATCTGAACAAACCCTGTATTTGAAAAGATGGTTTCAGAAGGGTAGTTCTGGTAGCATCAGGGGCCCTACTAAACAAACAGCTGTCATGACTAATTAGGTCAGCGACTTACAGAAGTCGGTACTCTGCCAAAGCTTTAAGAGGGATGAGGCAGTGCATTACGACTTCAGAAAATGCAATTACCAAACAAATCTGACAGCAAAAGGTTTCCTCGCCAGAGTTCAAGCTGCAGGGTTCTGGCACTTTGCATGACCCACAGCCTGTCACCTGGAGCAGGTGGGTAGGATTGCTGCAGTTCCGTCGGAGTGAAGCCATTTCAAAACAAGACCGAGGGAAATCTGTATCTGAACCGAAAGAAGCGACAGGGGCTCTTCGAAACTTTTCCAGTTCCAAAGGACACCAAAGTATTTTCCACTAGGAGTAAGGCTCCGCTGCCGCGGCCAGCTCCTCACGCCCCCTCCGGCGGCCGCCCCTCCCAGCTCCCTCACGGGCGGGCGGGCCCGAGGGCCCGAGCACAGCAGGGCCGTGGCGTCACCGTGCAAATGTTTACGAAAACTGTCAAATTCAGAAGTCACAGAGTGGCCGTGGAGCCGCCTCCCAGCCTCCCGCGCAGGCCGCGCTGGCCCCGGGCTGCCGGCAGGGCTCGGGAAGAACCCCCGGGCCCCGGACGCCGCCCGTCCTGCGCTGCTGCCGCCACGCTGGGCAGGGGGGTCGTAACTCTTACATAGGCTAGGCTTCAAAGGTTTCCATTTCCAAAGACGTGCTCTTACTACTTCGGTCGTGTTACATAAAAACAGGCGAAGGCATTATAAAGTCATCATTTAAGATTTTCTCCGAAATAACGGGGGTTTGTAAGACACCTACGCAATCCCCACCCACAGGCACCAGGCCCTGCTGCCTCCGGCCCAGCCCGCTGGAACCTGCGGGGCTGTGGGAAACACCTTCAAAAGAGCAGGAACTCGCAAAATATGGAAGCAGATGTTACATAAAAAGGAGTATGGCAACAGCCAGTAACTGGTATTATGACTTGATTAAGAAACGTTTCTGTCTCTCAGTGTATGCTGTATTCACTGTTGCAATTCTCTATCTCGGGAGCCTGCTCTGGGGGGTACTAGAGACCCTCCACCACACTATGTGAACAACTTTATTGAATTAAGAAATTATTAAATCGAGAAGTCTAATTACCACATCTAATGCTAGACATACTAAAACATAGTGAGACAATAAATTTAATGATAATTCACAAATTATTTTGCTATCTTGTGGTCCTAATTAATACTGATCCTTTCACAACCGTGCTATGAAGTTATGCTACACTGTCTTTAATGATTCATTAACCAGTTGTGTGAGGTATATATAGTTCACTCTTCCATTGTCAAAGTAGAACAAATTCCCACCCATGTCAAGAAGCCTTTCCACATATTTTGTTATGCAACTCCCAAAACCAGTCTGGGCAGAGAGCAGCATCTGAAACCTTCAGCTTTTCTGTAATAAGAGGCAGCTCCCCCAAAGAAATGACCTGGAGCATGGGCCAGAACCATCCAGTGATAGGATGGCCTTTGCCAAGAATGCAAGCCCTGCTTCTGTGGAAATGTGACAAAGAATCAAAGTTCAGCATTCTGAGTTCTGGAAATAAAAATCAGATTATGTCCACCAAACAGAGTGTGGGATTTCATCTGTGGTGTTTTGGGACGATTGGCAAAGGTAATGGAGTATTAAAGCCCAGTGTATTTAATGTTGCAAAAACAGAAACGTGATTCTTTGTCTTTGCTGTCCTTTGAGAGTCATCTTGGTGCTTGTATCACTAGAGAGTACCAAGCCAAAACAACTGTGTTCTACAGTATGCAAGAAAGGGTCATGCTAACTGTAATCCTATTAAGAAAAGTGTGCCACCCCCTAGCCCCAGAAGACAGATGCAGGAGAGTACTACACTACTGCAAAGGCCAAACATCTGTATTTTAATAAGTTAGAAGAAATCCAGATATAGAAGCCATAGAGTCACTGAAATATTAACACGTTAATATATTTTAAAGCAAATATAACACAGTGTACACATAAAAACAATTTAATACAAAGTGAAAACCATTAGATGCACCTACTAATGCTGATTTTTGGTTATTTTTAGCTGTTTCACTGAAACTTGGAAACAAGGCTCTTCATTTCAGTTACACCTGGTTAAGTGGTGAAACTGAGCTATAGCAAGCAAATCACTGCCTCTTCATTCACCTGGGAAAGACAGCACCACAGCAACTGAGTGTCTCCAGAAGGGCACCCAAATGAAACAGGCTATGCACATTTGCCCCACCCACTAAGCTACACAAGAAACCAGATGTGAATTGATTGCTGCCTCTGAATAGTAAAGCTCAGTAAGTGCATCCTTGCTGTACAAAAAAAAAATTAAAGTGACAACATAGAAAACTGACAACAGATAACCATGTCTGCCTAAAATATACACATATGATACATAATTATGGCCATGCTGGCCAGTATGTAAGCCTGTTCAAGAGCAAAGCTTTAATTGCACAGATTAGAAAAATGAACAAATGCTTTTACAGAGCAAAGCACAAGCTTTGGTTTATGCTTAGACAGTGAACATTAAACCTTCCATTTTTATTATAACATCTATTAAGAAAAATAGCTGTTTCTCTATGAATAAGCACTCCATTCCACACAATGAAATGAAGCTCAGTGTCTTATTCAATGAACCCATTAACTGTCTCTAGACTGGGAATGTATTACATCTTCATTGAAAGCTACTGAACTACAAACAGTTTGACTTATATAATTCACAGTTCCCCAGGCCTCCCCCGATTTTTAAAATGCTGCATATATAAAAATAACTCCAATATGGCACAAAAGTGGGATTCTCAAGGGAAGGCAAAGAATAAAGGGGCAAAGGGAAGCCTCCACTGGCAACATCAACAAATTGCATATAGTCCAAAAGGAATTTGCACCCTATACAAAATGAGCTTCCCTGTGTTCCAGTTCTTGGATCCTTTTTGGTCTCAGTCTATGGTAAGCAGGCTTCAGATCTGTGGGGTGAATATCCTCTGAACTAGACTTCTGTTCATTTGTGTTTTGTTCAGGATCACCTGATGGAAGTGCAGAGCTCCTAGCCAGTTTCACAGTATCATCCTGGTGGAGCACAGAGCTAGCACTGGTTGGTGCACAAGCTTTAGCAGAAGAATCATCTCCATTTTCTTTTGATTTGTTAGAGGGTGGTTTATAAAACGTCCCTGGTGGTGGTTGCAATGTTCTTGGTGCCCTAAAGGCAGCAAGAGGATTAACATCAGGACCATTCTCTTCTGCTGCTGTCCTTCCTGACCCGACAACAGAATATGGCTTATTAGGAAGAATGGCATTAGCTGAATTGTTACCAAGGCTGCATGATGATGATAAAGCACCTGCAGTTCCACTCTCAAGTGCTCGGATCTCCTGGGGCACATTAGTCATGATCATTGCTGTCCTTGCTGTGATATCATACTGTTTGTACTGCTTGTCCCAAGTTTTTCGCAGCATCTGGGTGTCATAACAAGGAATTCTGCAGCAGGTATCAGCAGCAGGGAGTGCCTTTACCTCTGAGACTTCTTCGATAGTAGGGCTTCTGCCCAGCTTCTCGGAACTTACTGCTCCTGCATTTCGTGAATTTCTTTCATTCAAAACACATGGAGGAAGTATTCGGTCTACAGGCAGGCTCACAGGGCGAGACGTTGGTTTTGTCCTTGGAGCCCGCAACGGAACTTTGGCAATCTGACGGTTAGGTTTTACAGGAAGTAAGTTCATTTTACAGGCGTCTTCACCTAGAGAAATGAATGGATCACTGTCTTTCTCTGAAGCTGGACTCACAGCATCACCTAGAAACACACAAATAGATGTGACTGGATCTTTGCACCAAGTATAAAGACAAGTCAGCAAGACTTCAGTGGCCCCTTGGAAGGTAGTATTTTAATGGGATAACAGTTTTTTGGGATAGCTCGTATACATACTAGGAATATTCTACTCTAACCAAATGTTAGCATTTCAATAGCAATAAAACACATACTGTACAGCTGTAACCAAAGAGAAAACAGACAAAGAGACACTTCACTTTTTGGCTGTTGCTTTGCCATCCCTGAATTTTTTCAGTTTTATTATGTTTCAGGATGTCGCACTGTTGATGTATGGGACATGAATAAACTGGTAACATCAGATGAAAATTAGTACAATTAAAAGGGATTATGTATAGTTACTCCTAAATGAAGTACATGAAATCATACCTACATTAAAACCAACCCTTGTAGTAGCATAGGCAGATAAACAGAAAAAAATGTAGAGTTAGAATTAGGTTAGCAAACCTGGGGGTTTTTGAGCAGAAATATTGATATCCAAAATGCTCTGATGATTCTATCAGACAATTACTCTTTCCAAAGCTTTCTGGTTTAGTTCCAGTGAATGGCATACATATTTTGGGGGAAGACAGTGGTCAAAATACATAAATTGCTGGGTATTCATTTACAGGGGTTCAGAAATCCACAGTCACACCATAATTATGCATGTGTTTTGTTTGCTTTTTTTAAAAAAAGGGAGAAACCAAACCACTATTATATTCTCTTATCAAATACTTTAAGCTCCAATTCCATAAACAGATGTTTCTTAAAAGCCTTTAAAAAGATTTAATTCTCTGTTCTTCTTACAAAAATAAACAGTATATCAAGCAGTGATGAACAGGTTTTATCACTTGCTTCTGTCTGTATTGCAGAGCTACATGCACCATAATCTAATGCATCCAGGGCTCCTTATACACCCATACCCAGAATTAACAGCATACTAACCAGTTACAGATGTATCTGCTTCTTCTTTTGTATTCTTGCTATTCTTCGATTCCAAAAAGAGTGCAGCTGTTTCTGAAGCTCTTTCACTTGGAGCTATTTGAATACCCTGCTAACAAAAGTCAGAGCAGAAGTAAATGAGAACTCAAGAGAAAAAGCACTCCTTATCAAAAAAACCCACAAAGATTTATTAGAAATGTGCTCTGGAATGCTGCAGCATTTAACACAGAAGTTAAGATGGCACAGGTAACATTGGGGCAGCACAAGAGTCACTCACTTCCTTTACAGCAACAAATGATTTCCTCTGCTGCTGTGGCTCCCTCTCATCTGCTGATAAAGCGACTCTGACCGTAACAGCTGTTTCTTCAGAATGAGAAGCGCTCAGAAGTGGTTTCAATGAAACATCAAATATCTTTTCATAGTATGTTATGAGCAGCTCCACTACCCGGGCCTGGTAAGGGTAGTCCACAAGTGACGACAAAGAAACCGTAGCATCGGTTTGACGCGGTCTAAGCAGAGTTGGGCCAAATATTATGCCAAGGTTGCTGGCTGACATTTTATTTTCATCAGATTGTTCTGTAACTCTGCATAAAGAGGGGGAAAAAAAACAAACCAAAAGAAATCCCCAAGAGTTAGAGGGTTTTATTACTTCAGAAATACTTTCAATATTAAAATATTATGTCTAAAGAGCATAATAGACAATAAAAAACTGGAAGTGGGTTTCATAGGCAGGCAGAATCTTCAGTGCAGACCACATTTAACAGGGGCTTGGACTTCCCACACAGGGTGTTTTTACATCCTATTTGTTGAAGTTATTTGGGGCCATTTGGCATTTCTGGGGTTGGGGCAAAGAATGTCTCTCATTCTAAGTAATAATACAGCTATAGCCCAGTATTACCCATTTTTATAGGTAATCATCAGTTTAGTACATCATACAGACCAGCATTTGGAGGACAAGGAAGTGAAATGTGACTGAAGAATGGTTTTAAGAGACATGATACAAGTTTCAATTTTCTGTTAATAGGCACCAAATCACCGCCCTTTGTTACATCACAATTTAAATCATATTTAGATCCCTGCATGTGACACTAATTACTACTGACTCCAATGCTAGCAGAGAATCAAGAATTATGGAGAGCAACACTTCCCCTACTTTATTTCCCTTTCATATTCTTCTCTCACTTGAGAATTCATTACATGGAAAAAACCTCAGCAACAGAACAGTGTCTTCAAAGGTATATGTGACTTCTTCCTCTACAGTCAGCAAAAAGGCTCAAGAGATTCCTAGCATGCAGCATGTCGCAGTTAAGTTTTCAACATCAGCTTGCCTTTAAAGTATTTTATTACCTGTGAAGGTGTCCAACAAGGTACTGAAGGGTGTTATAATTTGGTACAGGCAGTTGTTTCAGAAGATCTTTAATTTTAATGATGATCCTATTCAGTTCAATACAGAGTGACTGTCTTGTCTTTGCCTTGGGGCTAGCTTGTTTAGCATCCAACTCCTCATTAGCGTTCTGGCTTTCTTTTGCAAGTCCAATGAACTCATTGTAAAGCCGAAACAAAATCAAGGGCTCTGGAAGCTGAAGAAATACAAACATTTCAGAAACATACTTAAACCTGGATTTTAACTTGTTTCCTTTCTGTTTTTCTTCAACTTTTTCTGGTCTAGCATCTTTTCTTAGATGATGACATGGTTTAATCCTTGCTCATTAGCTCAATCCCCAATTCTTTCAAACCCCACCCCAGCTACCAAAAATACGCCTTCCTACACCTTTTTCCACAAATCTTTTGCTAACCCTTTCCTACAACAGCTTCAGGACTGAGCATTTATCAAAATTTGTTGAAATAAGAAGATTCCAAGAAAACAAAGATTTTTTTTAAAAATCACTTAATGGTGATGATCATAGGATTGGAATGCTCATCCCTGACAGCCAGTGTGAGTAAGAGGACAGGGCCATGCAGCTAAGGATTATTCCTTTCAGGGTTAATGAGTTGTCAGAGTGACTCAATAATTTCACTAGGCAATATCCCAGCTTCATTTCTTCACATACATATTGAAACTGTTTTAGAAAATTCCATCATGAAGCTTTAAAGCTCTATTTTAGAAGAAAAAAATGGATAATCTCTCCATAATGTACACATCATGACCACTAAGTGTTTCATGAAATTTTTGTTAGCAGGTATTAACAGCAATATCTGCATGAATAACAGCATCTGTCTGCATGAAGAGGCAAGAACATCAGAATCTTAAACTCCACATAAAACAGGCAAATTCACTAACCAGAAAGGTTTTAGAAATTAAATTCTACTATGAGTAGACAAACAAAAGCTTGTTCTGCATATGGCGCTAAAAAGAGCCACAATATCCATGGGGAATACATACTGTAATCCCAGCAGTTTTCCCAGGCTCCACATGTAAAAAAAGAAGCCACTGCAGTTATACAGGACACTTGTTTAATCTGCTGCTGTAGGACTGCTGAAAAGGGGTGTTTTTTCTGTATTGTACTGAAGAAATACTACCGCACTTTGGTTTTCCATCTGACCTCTCAATTCCATACCTGGCGGAGATACAGCTTGAGAACATTGCTGATATCATGTGCATAGAGTTCTGAGAGCTCGACCAAATCCTTTCCATTTTCAAAAGCTTGACAAAGCTTTTCAACTCTTGATTTGGCTCCATTCACACGATAGATGCCCTAAAATTAAAAGGCCAGCACAACTCTATTTCAATTTGAAAGGAAATTGTAAAACACAGATGATACTGACAGCATTAAAATCTTATGAGAATTTTTTTTAAGATTGCGTCTGAAACTTAAGCATGAACAAACTTAAACATACCTTGACATTGAGTGCTCTGCTTTCAATTTCTGACGTACACTTTTTGATGATGAAAGGAACGCCATCAGGAACATTTTTAGCAGCTTGGGCAAATTCCACTCCAAATAAGTGAAGCCTTCCATGAAGTTTTTTGTGCCCACATTGAATAGCTAAAGTCTCTAAACATTTTTTATGGCATGCAAGTGAACACTACAGGGGAAGAAACAAAAAAGCACATGGCTTGATACAATCTGACACCATAAGAAATATCTCTGCTGTTTGTCACCCCATATGTGAGCAAAATGCAAAATTTATTAGTATGGTGTGCCTCTGCTTCACGTTCACAAACGTGATTATACTAGCCACAAACTCCAGTTTTTATATAGAAACATAATCCAATTTTCCAAAACTCCCAACTTTACATAAATTCCAAGCACCAATTTAAACTAATTTTTAACTTACCTCCTCACATTCAGCTCCGTGAAATACCACTAAGCTGTCACATTCTCTGCATTTAGATGGAGCTCTCAGCTTCCGTAGTTTGTGTGTTTGTGCTGCTTTGGACATGTTAGCATTTCTAAAAGGTCCTGGAGAATTTGCAGTTTCAGATGTGAGATCATTTAAACCTGAAGAGAATTTCTCTGTTATAGTCATTTTAATATCTACTACTGAGATGCTAGTTATTCTCATTTTTCAGAATTGTGTTGCAGAACACAAGTCTGTAACTAACGGCAGCTATCAAAGTAATCAAAAGCATTTCAATCACAAGGAGGCAAAACTATGTTACAGTTCACACAACAGACACATTAACTATCAATCTTATGTAAAAGTGGGATCAGTCATTTTTGCATTTTTAAGTATTCCATTTTCTCCTGTATTGTGGCAATATGAAAATATTAGGACATTTAATTCCAACTGCCCTGCATCTCAGGCAACAATTTATGGAAGTTCAATTTTATACATTTCTAAATCTTGTACTAGAGGATGAAAGATGACTTGTTTTGGCCTGTAGTGTTTCTGAAATACTTAAGAAAAAAGAATATTTTGCAGCAAGGAAGAATTAACATATGCTCATGGCAGAAGCCACATAAAAGAAAAATAAATTTTTTTAAAAAATCGCTTATTCTGTTTCCTCTAACAACATTGAAATATTTTGTAGAGGATTCTAAAACGAAAAAGAATAGCAACTGGTCCTTTTTGTGTCCAACTTTTCTCAAGAAATTTACTTAAAATGCTATCAACAACTCTGTGAATCAAACTCCTTTGTTTTACAGATAACTTGAAATTAGCACGTTCAGTTAATTGCCCAGAAAGCTTCTTAAATGCTCAAGCATTGATTAAACAATACCACTCCAAGTGAAAGCTTGCATTCATTAACACACTGCCATGCTTTAAGCCTAGATCTGAATTAATACTGTTTACCACAGGTTCATTCCTAGAAGGCAAAGTATACGTTTAGGAAACAAGGACTAAGTAAAGAATTTCCTAAGGGCTTTACTGAGCAAGTGCCACAAATTTTTCAAAATTAGTTTGTAAGTACTGTAGACATACCATAGAACTATTTCTGATAATCCAGTTATTCAGGTTTCAATGCCTGTGGCAACATTGTCATTATACAGTCAAAATTCATTTGAAAATTAGAAATGGCCTGGTCAAATCTGGGACAGACATTACTGAATTCACTTATCTTAGTTGAAAAGGGTAAAACAACAGTTATTACCCTAAACATTTGGATCCACTTTTTTCCAGTTTGCCACTTATCAGCTCTATGTATTTGTGCATTTCATGTCAAAGTTTAAAAGTGATCTTACATAACTCAGTGCCATGCAGCTAAATTTAAATGCAAATGTCTGGAGGGAATGGTTAGTGGATCATTTGCTTTACCTCAAGAAGGTGAAGACATAGAAACGTTCTACGGTTGCCCATATAGTAACCTAAACATATAAAGACAATTCTGCACCACTTCATTAAAGTGACTTGAACATTATTCTTCATCTCTCAACCTCAAGTGGATGCACACTGTATTGAAAAACAACACTGCTGGCAATCACACCTTGTTAAAGTACTTTTCTTAAGCACATTAAAAACAAAAGCCACACACTAACAAAAAGCATCTTCTGGGGACTTCAGGTATGGAAACAACATTACCACAGTCTGAAGGAGATGGTGGCTCTCTTTCATCAAGATCATCTGCAGATGACATAGTCCCAGTGGAAGGTGTTCGGGGAAGTCGTCTTTTAAAATCCCCTAGCAGATGAGAAATTTTCAGGAAGCTGTAAGTATCAGTTCCACCCCACTGTTCATTTTTCATTACATGCTCTGCTCAGTACTTGCTTTTTAAACAGTGATGTCTTCACTAATGTAAAACAGTGCAGGGAAAAGACTTCAGATTAGTATAGCAGTGAGGGTAGGTGTACCTGGGCTGGCAGATGGAGAATCCATGGATCGTGACTCGCTGCTTCCCCCAGCACTTTCAGAATCGCTGCACATTCCTCCACTCTGGTTGCCAACTGACCATGATCTGAAAGGTGGCGGCCCTCGCACTGCTTTTGAAAAGAAAGTCTGCTAACTCCAGATGTCAAAGACAAAATTTACTTTTTTTTTACTGAAGACTAACTATAATTATATTCAAAATAGGAAAATATTGCACAAGTTACATGAACATGCAATATAGTGAAAAAACCCCAAGGCATATATTCCTGTGAAAGCTTCAGGAGCTAAGAAAATTATTTTCAGAAACTCGACAATTGTGCTTCTGCAGAAGACCTGCAACCAACATGGAATTTACAAGACCAATGGATTTTCAATTGCTAAAGCTAACTGAAATAGTTTAGTCCACTGAGCTTGACAGTACTTGCTTTTTGAATTGTATCTCACATTCTTGTCAAAGGATCTAGGTACACATACAGACAGTTTTCTATTTGTCCTTATTATGCTCAAGTACATGTTTTATAGGCTTTGAACTTTATGATACATTTTTAACACTTCAGTGTTACATTTTTGACTGAGACACCAAGCGTATTTTTTAAATTTTCATTTTAAAAAATTTATTTATTTAGAGACAGAGCTCCAAAAGAAATACAGAAGAACTACCTTGAATATCTGTGTTGCTGGAAGATCTCTTCTCTCTAACTTTTTGTGAACGATGATAAACTGGGCTTCCCACATCATCTAATGTCTGAGCAGGAAAATCTCCTGAACACTGAGATAAGTTACCATGGGATGTATGGACGCTGTTTGTTGATTGCTTATTAAAAACCCTTCAGAAAGAAGAAAGTAATTTGAAGAATGAGTAAGACAAAATTTAATGAAAGGTAATGAATTTTTTTAATCCCTGGGCACTAAAAATGCTACATTTAATTAATATTCATGAACATACATTTTTGACATGTTATTCTCAAAATTAAATTTAATTCCAAAATTATAAAATAAAAATATAAAAAGAAGGGTGGCCATTTATTTTCAATCAAATATGTGAGATTTCCCAGTGTTTTCTCTCCACACAGAGAGAATCAGCTTTTCCACATCTCTTCATGGTATTATGAGCATTATCTTGCAGACATTTAAAAAATAGCCTATCTGTTCATCTGAAGATAAGAATAATTCAGAAGCCATTGCATTCTATGATTATGCTTTCCCCTCCAAAAGATTCTCTGACCAGCCATCAGGACCATCCACCTATAAACATACAGGTGTTCACATGCTGAGCTTTTTAAATGTGTTGAAGCTACCAGAGTGTAAGAGTGTCCATTTTGAAAATCCGCTCTCATGAGAAGGACAGAATACTGTTAACAGTAATTAATGTAAAATGCTGAAGCACCCTGAGGGCAAAATGGCCTGCTGGCCAAGTTTAGCAGTCAGAAAGCTGTTCCTTAATCAGTTCTACCCTATCAAGCTTAAGGGAAACAGACTGAAAAACATTAAAATTTGCATTTGTTCAAGGAACTGTCCCTTAAATTAATGCAGACTCAAACAATAAAAATGATCAAGTACATGAAGAACCACAAGGCTATGACAAAGAAAACAAAAGGTGGGGAGAGAGGAGGAGAAAACAAACACTCCTATAAATGTCAAGCAGTAAATAGCTGGGAGAGCACACAAAGTGTTGGAAATTTCACACTCATCAGTTTTTCAGGGAGCTACACAGTTAAATGCCCTTAAGTCAAAGTTTATGAGTATAGCCTAAATCAGTCTTAAAAGGCAGGAAATTTACAGACAAGAATTAAGAATATCAGCTTTAACTTTGAGTTTCCTGCCTTTTGTTGGTAGAAGTCTGACTCAAGCATTCGGTTTTTTGTATTTAGTTTCCTTTTGAAAAACGATGACGATGCTTTCCTGTAGAACTGTGAAACACACAGATTGAAATGGATATTCTGGTGCTTTAGTGCCAAGATGACTATTTTACAACAAATTAAAGGTGGAAAAGCATTTGGCATGCTGACACAAGGAGCTATCTTTGTCTTGAAGTCTTTACTTCCACATTAGCTGGATCTTTCATAGTTTAACAGTAAAAACTTCCATTTCATACAGGTTGGAAAAAAAAATTAGGTTATAACATGCCCCCACAAATGGACTCTGAACTTTTTTTAGGTACATAGCATGAGATAGAAATCGAGAAACACTTCCTGCCAAAAAGTTGCCAAATGTAAACAGTATGAAAGAACCTACTATATGTAGCAGCAAGACCTGTAGAAGAGGAAAACTACCTCTTCAGATTTGCTAAACTGATTATCAAGTACCACTGCCACACAACACTACCAAGTCCAAAATTTACATTTTTCATATTAACCAGTATCTACACTAAAATAGTAACAAGTCAAGTTTTGCACAACAATTGTCAATGTTTTAGCAAGTTTTACTGCATAAAATGACATTCTGCTTTAATGTCAACATTATATATAATCTACCATCTAAAAGATGAGACAAAGACAATACTAAAGCATGGTAAAACGCCAGGATTCCTTCAGTTCCTCCAAAAACACTGTTTTATTGTTAAACACATGTGCCTAGTGTTCATTCTAAACCAAGCAGTTGTCACCTGTACTTTGGCACTTACCCATCAACCTGGGAACTCTGGGTTTCAAAACAACCTGATTCAACAGGAACACCATCCTTTGGCAAACTTTTCACAAACTCTGAATACTGCTGACCAGGGTCATAGAGTTTGGCACTCTCACAGAGGGACTGGCAGTTAACTGGAAGAGATACAACCTGAGCATGCTGCAGCTGGAACAGGTTAACTGTTGCCTGTTAAGAGAGAAAGATTTTCATTATTTGTAGATCATTTACTAAATATTTCACCTACAATGTGCTCAACCCAAATTGATACTGCAGCAGAAGATTATTTGAACAATAAGACTAGAAAACTTGTAGAAAATAGTAACATGTTACTTTGTGCAAGTCTCCTGAAAACTGACTGTAAAAACCTCATCTGTAATAGAGGTACAAGTATTTCTCTCCTGTCTGGGTTACTGAATCCTCCCAGTAGCAAAGGCAATTCCAATTGCTTCTTACTTTGGGTTAATCAAGATAAACAGTAAGGGCTTTTGCTATCAAAAAGGCTTTTTTCATGTTCTGGAGGGAATTTTAGTCATCACTACAATGATGAAGTAGTTGGAATTCCAAACTCAGGTGAGCTTCATATTGTCTTGAGACACGAAATGGACAAAACTCTGTCTAAATGATTTTATCACATGCCAGAAACCAGGAAAGGGGGACACTGCATAACTGCTTTGTCAGCTTTCAGATTGCAAAGTAGTTTGCAATTTAAATATACATGAACTGACAAGTTTGTCTATGCATTCTACTCTTCTTACAGGTTGGGTTTGGGCTTGGTTGTGGAACAGGCTTAAGTCTGATGTTTTATATTCCCTCCCTGGCCCAGCATTAAATTGTCATTGTCTCATCTAAATAAATAAACCAAAAAACCCAAACAGCCCCAAACATCTCATGGCATAATGCGGTCTTCTATTCTTCAAGCTTTTTTTAAAAATTGTGCATGTAATATGCAGTTTTGCCATCACTTCCCTATTACACACAATAAATTAGTACATTCAACTAGTCATAATGGATCCTGCAGTAACTGAGACTGCCATCAAGGCTGAAGGATGTTAATGTCAGTTCTGGGCTTGATCCAAATGTCTTTGCTAATGCACTAATCAAAGCAAAGAAAGCTGTACTCTTAAGCAACAGAGGAACACTACTGTCATCAAAATTTTGAAAAGATATTTTATAAGGATCGTGTAGTCAGGGTACTTGCAAGGCAACAGCTCATGAAACACCCAAAAATGTTCAAGACCCCCCCACATACTTTTTTAAACTCCTACCAGAAAGAGAACACAAACAGATTAAAAGTTTTCCTTCTTTTTCTGTTGGCTTGACATCCATCCTTTGAAAGCTTTCTATTCAAAATGAGGCTTATGGGGCTTTCTCTTAGTTTTAACAATATATAAATATCTGTGCAAAACGTATTTTAAAAACCATGCTTACAGCTTTAAGAGTAAGATCACACTGGTAAATAAGCTCCCGAAGCTGTGTTAAAACATCACTTTTAAAGCTTTCCAAATCATTTCTTTTTTCTTCAACCTCTGCCATGCTTGCTTTATAGTGTTCATTGGCTTCTTCAGCCTAAAGAAAACACAAGTATAAAGAGTTGATGGACTACAGGCCTGGATACTAGAAGCAAGAAAAAACTCCACTCAATATGCTTGTATTTGAGATTCTCTTTTACGATTAAAAACCAAAAGCGCATAGCATAATTAAAATTAAAAATGTGAACTGAACTTACTCGAATACCCTCATTGGGAAAGCATGAATAAAACCAGTATAGGCTTAACTTTAAAAGCAAGGAATAAAACCTCTTTACTTTTTGCAGAGCTTCCTCTTCTAGCCTTCGTTTTTTTTCCAATTGCTTGCTGAAATCTTTCACAAAGCTTCCACCTGAGCTAAGATGTTCCTCCTCAGCACGAGCAGTACAGGATTTTGCCTTTTCATACTCATCTTGACGCTGTGTATACAGCAACTTGGCTTTTCTTAGAGCAGCCTCCAGCTCTTGCTACAAAATGCAGCAAAAGAAAAAGCATAAGAATGAACATTATTAATTTTTCAGTTATTTAATGTAATGTTTAAAGAGACTTATGCACAGGTCTGTATGCTGCAGTACAAATTATACAGTCATTGAAAGATAACCTCTTACAAATACCAGATTGCCATGAAATGGACAGTTACATCTACTTTCAATAAGCCCTAGAGACAATGTGTGAATGTGTGTAACAGCCTAGTTTGAAAGTTTCATCCTTTTGAAGAATTCTAGACTGAACTATTAGATATGAAAGAATTACCATTTTTTTCTGTTCTCGCTGCCAAAGTTCCTTGATATCTTTCCTTTGTCTATCCAACTCATTTTTCCTTCCAAGAAGAGGCTAGATAGGAAATATTAATGGAGTACATTAAAGGCATATAGGATGGAAGTTTGTTCTTTTAAATATTCTATAAAATTATACATATTTTTGTCTTTTTCTTTAAGCATACCTGCACAAATTTGTTAGACTGGAGAGCAGCAGCTGTTTGTTGCCAAAGGTGACTGTTCTCAATATCATTTTGAAAAGCATTAATGAATATTGACTGGAATGGCATATAATCCTAAAATTACACAAAACATATTAATATTCCAGGTATGACAGAGGGGTAATGACATTCTAAGTGTCTGTATAACGGAGCTAGATTTTCAATTAAATTTAGTAAGGTATTTACTAAAATAGGTATGAATGTCAGTTATGAGTGTAGAAAATTACTAATTTCTCATCTGCGATTCATTTTACTAGGAAAAAAGTCTACAAGTCCAAATCACAAAGCATACAAGATATTAGACAGAAAAAAGACTATTGTGAAAACTGATCTGCATATTCAACAAAAATATTATATATCCCAATTTCCCTAACAAATGGAAAGATGTAAAATGCAGATCTTTTAACCACTGCTTTATAGTATAAATCAATTCTGTATCAGCTTAAAAATCCATTCCTCAACCTCATCAGAGTTTTGCTCCTGGGCAAGCCATCCAGTAAAGATTTAAGACTAAGACAAAGCCCCTAAGGTATACTCACCTGGTGTCCAACAACAGCTTTAGCAGTTTCAGCCATTTTTGCTAAGTTTTTAGCACACTCCACTTCTGTTAAGAAAATTTCACAGTTACTGTTTACATTATAACACAACAACAGTTATAACACATGCTAAATGCTTTTTACAGCATTTCCTTTAACAAACAGACTACAGAGGGAACCACCTTCACTTTGTTACAGGCCTTTAATTATAGGAAATGCACGATAGCTCTGTCCACTTCAGCAGAACAGCTACTAATTTAGAAATCACATTATTGACAGTCTGCAGCACAGAGGCCTGACAACAGATTTAATTTCATCATGACAAAGCTGATTAAATGCCAGAAAGAGCCACTCACCCAAGCTAAGCTTTTTTTCTACCCATGCGACTACATCCTTCGTATATTTTGACCATGCTTTAGCATAGGACAGAGCCGACTCAATTCCACTGTCATTTCTTAGGAGCATGCTATCAACCTCCTCTGCTCGAAGATGTCCTGCAAATAAAGCATCCAACACAAAGAAGTGATTTTTAGACATGACCACACACTGAGAGCAAAGCCAGTATTAGCCAACTGTGAGTGCTTAAGCAGCTCCAATCTTGAGTTGGTCTTTAATGCTAGTTGACTCTAAACAGGACTGACAGAGGTTTTAGAACAAATTAAAGGGTCATAGTATTTTATCTGGAGTAGTCATATGGTCAGCATAACTTTCTTCAAGAAAGTGACCCAACAAAACACCAATCGTATGACAACACACAGAAGGTGCTTCAGGCCTTTGTTCTTCCACCCCCATCCCCAAAGCAACCTGGGTTGATTATTTACAAAAGAATGAAGCCTTTACAAGAGCTTTTTTTTTTTTTTACAGTGAAGTTGTAATGGCAGCATAGGTGTAAAAAAGTGACCAAGCAACGTAGAACATTTCTAGAAGAAAAAACCCACAGATACAAAATGGTGTTTATCACTGTTAAATGAATGACCTACCTTGAATATCATCCCTTTCATGCAGTGAACCCCCAGACTCCACAGAAAGATTCTCAAAAGACTGTTGTACAAGAAACAACAAGTTAGCAAAGAAAATCTCTCACTGGAACTGAAACCTAACAACATAAATGGCATTATCTGCCTCTTTTTTTTTTTCAGATAGAGGAGATGAAGCAAACTGCACCATAACTCCTTCTCATCTAAGGCACAACATCTTTTAAACTCCCATTGCTGTCAAATGAGACATAATAAATAGCAAGGAATCCTCATACACCTTTACATCAACAAGCTTGAAAGTCTGTGATGAAAGAGTTAAATATCAACCAGATTCGTTAAACAATTAAGTGAGCACCAGCTTTTCTTAAATCCCTCCCTATCTTTTAAAAACCATTTCACACACACCTAATGCCAGATACATATAACAGATATCTATCTACACACCATTACAATCCTGTATTTCTTCCTCAACGGAATAAAGTCAGAATTTTTCGTAAATTACTTGCAGGTGGTGCACTGTAGGCACAACAGCTGATTAGTAACACTTACTAATGAGGCCCTGACAATCAGTACAACCTGACAGAATGTAATCCAATAATAAAAGGAATTTAGCACATCATGTCATCCCTACCTTTGTCCTCACACTGCATTTTGCTATCCCTTTAATTGTGCAAGTTGAATTATTTGTAGAACTGTGCCGTAGACCTGACAGCTCAACAAATTTAAATGAATAAAAAGTTTACTTTGTAACCACTACCCCCTTAAATGCCAAACCAAAACAGACATCAAACTCTACACAATTTTAAACGGATAAACTACTTCTGAAAACTTTGTTTTCTGTCTGCTTTGTGCTTCAAAGGCTAAGAAATAGCTGCAAAGTGCCCTTAAGCTTTGCAAAAACAGCTTGTTTCCATTTAGACTTTGGCACTGGTTTATTTTCAGACATTCACTAAAATGAAGCCCAGTTACCAATGATAAAAGTAGTTTGGGTTTGTTGGGGTTTTTTAATGTAAATGAAAACTGATCATAAATCACACAAAAATCCCTCAAGAATCATTGTTTACTTCTCAGCAAAAGCAGCTTTTCCATAATACCTTGCATTTTTTGGTCTAATCATCAATGACATCAAGCAAAATCTAACTACAGCCAAAAGACCTGCTTCATTCCCAAGAAAGTGGAATAATATTACAGTGGCTGTCTAATACGACAAAGTTTCAACAAAATGCAAGGGCTTTTCCAGAGCAGGTGTGAAGTCTATCCAAAGGTGTCCCCAACTAAACTTAAAAAATTAAAAAATCCTAAAATCTTAATTTAGCAGTGGATCAATATTTGATTGCAGAGAAAACCTGAACCTTCCTAGATTTAGTTTGGATTTTACATAAAATATTACTGCCTTCAAGTAGATTTTAAAGTTGCTAGGGAAGAAAAAATAATAAGAAGAAAACCCCCATACTTGATGTTAACTTGATGTATTTTTAAGTTCTGGTCCTAAAAATTATTTCCCATTCTGTAAGACCTAAATCACTGCAGTCCTGAAAACTGTTCACTCCTTTCCAGTAAATCAGGCACACTAGTTAAGGCAGCTAATCAAAGGTCACTCATTCTTTCACATTCACTCATTGCAAATATGTAATACCACGTTTTAAAAGCAAACCTAAATACTTTTATCTATCTATCTCCTAGAACTCATTATCAGAACTTGATCCATACAGCTTGCCGCCTCAAGCAACCAGTGACTCATCCCAGTAGTCCTAGAAAAAATTAGAAGCCTGACTTCTAGATAGATTTCACTTCCAGCTTCAACCAGTCTCTTGTGTCTTTTTTTCCCCTCATTACTCAAGACTCTCACCCTGACACAGGCAAATCTCTTCACGCACTTCGAAAATTTTATCCTTCTTTATTACACCCTCAGAACTGCACAGCATCAAATAGCATTCAAATAGATTGTTAAGTAATGAAAGGTCAGACATGTCTGTCTGGTCTCTTCCAGTATATTTTACAGTGCTTTTGTTTTTAATTAAAAAATATCTTTGCTTCCACCTTGTACATCTGGTTGAACTACAAGAGCTAAAATGAGAACAATTACATTTGCTAAGAGGGGGTATACATATCATTTAGCTTAAGCTTCCAAGTGGAATGCCTTAAGTAAAGAATGTAGACTCCCCTGCAGTCAAGAGAAGCAAGATCAGTGCTGCCCACCCCCCTCCTTGGAGCCATCCTCATCAGCTTAATTAGGGAGGTCCCTAACTAAAAAGGCAATTAAAATATTTCTCCTTAATCAACCCTTAAAGTATTTACATGTTAAATTCTACCAAAATGTTATGCTCTGTTTAAAATACAGCTAGCTGCTATGATCAACCACTGAACACACACAACCACAGAAAAAGTTAATACAACTATTAAATATTTTGCATTTAACTCCTCTTAACACTCAACTTCTAGTCGGCCTTCAAATTGCTCTCTGAATTGTAAATCAAAGTGAAATGATTCACCTGTTAAATGTGTATTTATTTGCCTAAATGAAAATGTACTTAAGACAGATTTCCAAGAAACTGAACTACATTATCCTACCGGCTCCAAAATTTGTAATTGTTCACCTTCACATTAGGAAAAGCAGGAGATATTACAAAAGCATGATTTTAAATATAAGCTGTTGATTTCTGAAGCATCTAGAATGGAATTGCTTCGTCATTTCACTATATTCGAATTTGCCCTTGGCCTTCCCACCACCCCAATGTTCATAAGAGTGATCTTTTAGACAATCAATCATTCACTCCACAATACAATATATAAGACCATCTCATTCCACAAGCACGTATTTTTGCAATGCAAAACCGTTTCAAGATTAAAATGTTGGCAAATTCAGCACCTTCCTTCTGCCGGTGAACCAATTTGATGAACCTGTACTTCTTCAAATGATCTCATTTAATTTACATGAGATGCTGGGTTCTATGCTATTTTATTTCATACTTTTTATCAGCAAGCTAATTCTAAGTTTGCCAGAATCAGTTTTCTGGGTAGCCTACTTTTCCTCCATATTGTTTATGAAGATAAGTTTTGTAGAAGCTACAGAAGTAGGATTTGTGTGATAACACACATGGGAGAAAGACAGATTATCAAACAGTGAAAATTTGAAAAGACTACTCAGCCGTAGCTGCGTGGCTTGCTGCACACAAGTCTGTGTGAAGAAAGGCTAAGTCTTAAATATGTTTCAACAAAGCCTTTAAAAAAAATTCACAATCTAACATTTTTAACCTTGCTACAACTTAGCTTGTAATACAAACTAATTATCAATTGTATCTTCCTTGCATGTAATTCTTAATTTTATTTGATCTACCTGAAAATCTGCTGCTGGATACACAAAAATTCAAAACAGAATTTGGTACTGAGCATCTTTCAATCATACCTTCAGAGTGTTTAAAGGGAAGTTTAGAACATTAGTATTTTTCTTTGACTCCCTATAAGTTGACAGTTCTTTTAGTGAATTGTTGCTGAAACAGTAACAGCACAAAGTGGGCTCTGAAGGAAAAAAAGCTCATTTTGTCACAAACACTAGTCTTTAAAAGCCAAAAAGAGGTCATTAAACCTTTGGTTTCCAGGTTTAACAGGTTATAGTCTAACTACTTCAGTGAGCAATCACTCAAGTATCTTACTTTTCAGTATTTATTTTCACTTAACCAATTTAAAAATCTTAAAAACAATGACAGCAGGCAACCCTATCGAGTCATTGCCATCATTTAGAATTGAGAATACATTCAAGTATTTGAAACCCTGAATACATATTTTTCCTGGGTTGAATCTTCTTTTAAAACTCAGATTACTCCAAGTGTCCCAGCCCCATGATGCAGAGAGTTTCAGTGGAACTGAAGTCTCCTTTAACAGATACCATTTTACACTCCAAGAGAACGTGCTTAGCCTACCCTACTTCTCCGAGATACAGGAAGTCCCAATGACGAGCCATTGTCTACATCTCCCATAAGGAAGTCTGAAACACTGCCAGAAAAACAAAGAATTGTGTTACTACATTACTTTACCTCACCAAGCAATTTTGTATCACTGAATTCAAAAACTCAGATAGTGTTACTAAGTCCTTTAAAAGTTCCACAAACCATTTTTAGTAGTGGTCTTACATTCCCTGCAATTTCTATACCATTCTAGATTTCTTTAGTAAGAAAAAACCAAACTGACAAAACCCCAAAGCAGTAAGATTGTTCTAGATGTAGTTAATTTAAATTACTTTATCAGAAAATAGTTGTCCAAAAGAAAACTAAAGCTTTTGTTATTGTTGAGCCTTAATTTGATTCAGCTCACATTGAGTTCTTTTAAAAACTCCTTCTGGATTCCAACTTACACGTTTCCAAAGGTAAATGCCAATGTTTCAATGGAAGAAAATATTTCACTGAAGAGTTCTCTCTTGTTTTCTTCATTAACTTCTTTGAAGTTCACAGCTTACAAAAAAAAAAAAAAA
>VZRV01003482.1:1971884-2003713 GCA_013398115.1 Falcunculus frontatus
ACAAAAAAAAAAAAAAAAAAAGAAAACCAAAGGCTGAGAGGTGGGGGTCAATCAAGCAAGTGTCAGGCCTAGAGAAAAATTTTATACACAGTCTCCTATAAAAACATTATGCTTTTCTGAATAATTGAAAAAACAGTTCTAAAGAAGATTAGTAAGAAAGTAAACACTAAAGGCAAAAAATTAGCACAATCCAGATGCTTCCCACAATGAAGTCAGATTACTCTTTCACTTCCTGTATCTTCCCACTTAAGGAGCAGCTTTGTGTGGAAACGTTGGTAATGCATGGAAGACAAAAACAGTCATTTACCAACTAGAGTCAAATCACACAGCAGCACCACCACAAAGCAGCTCACAAATGCAGTCAGATATTTGAAAAGCTGTTTCTTTTCTGAGTAGACATTTCAGAATTCCAAACAGGAGCAGTAGCTTGTGGGGGTGCCCCTGCAACTGTATGCAATCCAGAACACAGCACTTCTGGCCTGAGAACAGGCAAGCAGAAAGCTATCAAAAGGTGGTGTCCACTGCAAACCCCTTCAATTATTAGCTCCACAGTCTGGCAAAAGCCCCTCAGCTTTTCCTGTAAAAAGTGGGGAAGAAACTCAGCATAACTATTGGTGGTCCAAAATAGGAAGAAGAGTATTGCTGGACAAACTAGATGGTTTAAAGTGGTGATCAAGTACTCAGCCACTCAACACAGCCTTTACCACGCTTCCATGACAAGCTGGAATAATGAGACAAGAAGAATGATTCATCCAGAGTTTCTATTAACAACCACTAAACAAGAAGAGGGAGGGAGAAAGGAGAAGACAAAAAGCACAACCATTTTTGTCTGTTTCCAACTTAACTCCTTAATCAATGGGGACTAGGAGATTTTTTTGTAGAAAAGCTGCATACACTCCTTTGAGCTGAAGCTGTACCCTCTGGATGGAAGTTTTTCCCAGTGTTACAATTATGAGAAATGACAATTTCACATTAGTTTTTTTTTTTTAAGTTTACTTTTTTCCAGTTTATTTTTTTTTCCAGTCCATATTTTAAGCAATGCAACATTCTTAATTCTCTAGATGTCTAAGTCACACATGCTCACACCTATTTCAGAGACACTGCAATGACACGCATACAGGTATTCACTCCATATCACTTTTTGCAAAATCTAACAAGGTTAATTTGTCTTCCTTTCATTTCAAGTACAAATAGAATACAATGACTTGTAGAAGTAGCAAAAATAAAATAATGTTTAAATGTTGCCCATTCTATACAAATTTTCTCAGCAAATTAACAGGCTTTAATCTTAAAAAGTATTCAAACTTCCTGCCAGGTGCCTAAATACTAATGGGTAACAAACAAAGAAAGTACAGTAATCTGCTCCCCCATTAGACTTCCTTTGTGAAAGGAAAAGTTTTTAACCAGTAAAGCAACACAGTTAAATCAATTCCTTTTTACACAGTATGTCAACAGACTTGATCAACATTTTTATAACAACTATTTCTATACAAAGCCATTACAGAGAATACATATTCTTCTCAGGGGCTATTTTTACAATTACTTGCAGATACGAAATAATGTTGTAGTAAGCCTTCAGCAAAAAACAATTACTGCATATTAAAAAAACACTACCAGTCTCTGTTGACACAGTTCACAGCTAAATTACAGCTTCTCCTACCTCTTTGTTCTGCTACACTTCGTAATTACACAAAAAAATGCCTCTGGCACCTTTGTTTGAAAAGAGATTCAATAAAGCTTCACAGATGATTTTTCGTTTAATAACTTTGTAAATAGCAGTGGATTTCTTTTTTTCTTTAATTCAGGTTAGTTGAAAACCTCAACTTTCCAGAAATAATGCTGCGTATAAGTCTAAACTTTACATTCCAAATCATTAAGCAACAACAGTCACAATGAGACCTATTGATTACTAGCCACTAATGACTGGAAAAATCATTTAAGAGCTGGCATGAAATGCAAAGTGCTTCAAAATTAGGAGGAATTAGCAAGAATTGTCTGTGCATTCAATGCACTTACCACTGAAACATTCGTATATCCATTAGCCGCAGTGTCTTCGGAGAGAGAGCACTTCTTTCACTTAGTTAACAAGACATTAATATAGAGAGCCTTTCCCTAAAGAAATGCCGTCTGTTTCACTCTGCCTTCCTGTTCCAGGAAGAGTTTTGTTAAGCTTTACACTTCATATGCCAGAGAAATCCTTTCTCTTCAGGATCCATCACAAAAGGAAAAACAAATCTCAAATTTTTCAGATTTACTTCTTTTCACTTCTCCCAAAACAGGTTAGTCTAATCTCTTAGTAATTCAGTAGAATACCGCCAGCTTTTTTCTAGCTTACCACTGGAATGCTGATGTACTTAACGTCAACTTTAAACCACGCACTCTCTTTCCCCAGGACATCCTGACTGCACACAATAGCTACTGACAACAATGAACTATAGTAATCTTGCCATGTCTGGAAATGAGAGCTATCTATCTATAGTTCTACAGATTTCAGAGCAAGTATACAACTAGATGACTCTTTTAAGCAAGATTTTGGATGACACATCATGAACTTCAAAAAATCATATGACAGTGATACTAAAATCCAAATCCAGTACCAGAAATGCAAGCCTAGCTTACAGTGGATCTCTAATTCCAAAGCTGTCTTCAAACTGAGGTGGGTTTGGCAATCTCATCAAAATGCTACAGTACACTGCAGTTTCAGCTCCTGGGTCATGCCATCAAAACTTTTTTGAATTAAGCACAGACTAGGCTGGGGAACCCAAAACAGCCATGGAAGTTTTAGAAGTGAGAATCCCAGAAGTTGAAGCAGTGCCTGAGGACATCTGAGTGATGCTTCTAAAACTATGAAGAAAAGGCTGACAGCTGTCAAGACCAAAGGGCAACCAGGGCCTTTAAAAGGTGATGCTTGGATAGCTCCCAGTGAACTCACAAGCACACAGCCCACAGGACACAGCCATGCAGGAGCCTGCACAATTCACTTGCTGCCTCAACCCTGCTGCCCATATACACGTGCAGGACTGACAATATCAAAGCTACCTTGCCATCTGTCTGCAGAGACTGGACAAGTCAAAACTAAACCAACCTTCAGAACTTGCTCTTTGCAGGTCAATTTTTTCATACCTGATAGATATATACGGTGACATCACAATCTATTTTTTTAGACAGGAATACATCTTCAATCCATACTTTACTAGCTGACTTATAAGGAGTAAAAAACTGCCTGACTTCTTGGAACTGAGTATCTTTGCAACCAATTTTATCTTTAGGCTCACAACAATGCTTTCAAAAACCTTTCAGAAGTATTTCAAAAACAAAACCACCACCCAAGCAAACAAAAAACCCAACAAAGACAAAAAGACCACTCCCTCTCCCAAAACAAAGACTTGTAATACTTCTTGTTATTACCTCTTTTCTTCAACAATACGTAAAATAAATGGGGAGAGGAACATCAGTAAAGAGCAATAGCATAGAGATTGGAAAGAGGCAGAACAATATTCTTGTATCCTAGAGAGGATCAACAGGCTGTCCAGGCACCACTGTTCTACTTTTAGTCCTTAGTGCCATATAATTTCACCAGCCTGTACTTACTGCCAGGTTTGGCAGCCTCCTCAACTTGAGCTGGATACCAACAAGACAACTTCAAGGAACTGTTTCCTACTCCTTCCATAATAAATTTTGCTCTGAATGTACATCATAGATACACCAACAAAATTGAAATGACTTCATCTTGTTTGAGGTATTTCTTTTTGATGCAGAACTACTACAAAAAAACCCCCATGCCTAAATAGGAAATTTCTACAAGATAAGGGCAGCTTTCAGCTTTACCAGGAATCAGTGTTCATTCTAGTGATTAGGTCAAAGGGTCTAATTAAGAGCAAAAGAAGAGTACAAACTTGAATTCAGCATGGGATCAGGAGAATCATGTACTCTGGGACCATCAACTATTTAAAGGCACTGAGTGGAAAAATAACTATGAATATGATGCTGTGCCAGAATGGGAAGTGACTTAAAGACAGGAATCTGAACAGGTTCCAAGCAAGATGCATCAGTAAGTCTCAATTCTTCCAGGTCAAGTGAGGTATCATTTAAAAGACATTCTTCATGAAGCACTCAAGTAGGCATGTATAAGTAGTAGAGTCCAAAGAGGCCCAGTGAACCGTGTCATGTTCACGATATAACCAGAGAAATCCAATGTGTCATGTCCCACTCTTCTCACCGCCATTTTCCATCAACCTCAGTCCAAAATAGTACAAGTCTGACAAGTCTGTACTGCCAAGCATGATTCTCTGTAGCAAGATTCAGATAACATGTTATAGCTAGTTTTTCCTTCAATCTGTCTAAAAGGAAAAGCACTGGACATCCAAAGCAGAACCACAAGCACATTTGTATCATTCCCGTTGAAGATCCTGAGAAATGGCTGAGGGGCTTGAAAGAGGGTCACAAGCACTCTAATTTTTGTTAGCCTTCAAAATATTCACACTTGCAGTAATCTAAAGGGGGTAGTCTGTCTGCACTGGACATTATGTTTAAAGCCCGGTGCATCTTGTCGTAGTTATGAGAACACTTTACAAGACAGAGTCACTAAGGTTCTGAAGCTATTGTAACTGATTTAATGAAGAGCAAAAGGCATTTGTTCGTTATAACAGCAGTTTGTTTCTGTATGAAGTTCCAAAGACAAAGCAGATTAGAAACCCTGACATTATGCAAAGACTCAAAAACCAGGAGGTGGAATCGTGTGTAAATCCCAGCTTGTTTCTAGTTCATCCTCTCCTAAATAAACATCAGAATTTTTCCATGCCAGGTTAATTTTCTTCCTAGTCATAAATCCAACTAGAGAGTGCTTCCATATCTTTTTATAGTTCTGTCCTCCAGTGACAAGAAACAGATGAGTCACATGAACTGTTCATAATGTCACATTAACAAAGACAGGGAAGACAGAGGAAAAAGGATACTGGATACGTTCTACCAGCTCCTCACATTCTTGTAGCTTCCTGTTTATTCAAAACCTGCATTACCTCTAGAGAAATAACGACAGCTGAAAACCTGTGAATGCATGTGCTACAGACAGGTCACTGTAAGCAAATCCGAGGTCTAATATGCTTACAACTACCACAATGTGCTGTATCTTTATTTCCGCTTTCTCAGTCCCAGCAGTCATACACTTCAGTTTGAATATAAACTCAGAGCAGTATGATCCTCAGAAAAAAACCAGCTGTGAAAACCAAACAGCTGCTAAAGGCAAACAGCCTTCACATTTACCACAGATTATGTTGGGGAAGGTTTTCTGTTTTCATACAGCAAAGGCTTCAGTGTTCTCAGAGAAGTAGGACTGAAGTACCAGTCAAAGTCTTGAAATCTTGAACCTCCCCATTTCCATCTAAAGAGGTGTGACAAATACAGTATGTGTCTGAGCAAGCACTGACAGGCATTACAAAAATCTTCATGTCAATGTACTTGTTTGTACCAATGGCTACAAATACTGAGGCAGTACTGACTGAGACCATCTCTAACATGATCCGGAGTTCACTTTCCTTGCAATTGTGTGGCCAGGTCACACAGCCTGGATCACAGGAAAGACTATTTGCCACAGAGCGAGGCTGTATTTACTTTTAGTCAAAGGATCACAGAATAGTTTGGGTTGGAAGGGATCTTAAAGCTCATGTAGTTCCAAGCCCCCTGCAAAATAATGCAATCCCTACATGACTGTAGTTCCTCTTAAACACAGTGTATTAATGGAGAGTGAAGTCTACAATACAAGTCTTACTAGTATATTTCAAGTACAAACAACTAGATCTGTTCAGGGGAGAAAGTATTTGTGAATATCTGCATTGCCAAAAAAAAAGCTTAATACTAAAATTATTTCTTCTGCTCACTATCAAGGTAAATGAATGAATCCTAAAAAAACCCCATTCAAATCAAATAACAGCTACTCATAAAAACAGGTAGAAACAGAAACTTGTAAGGAAACGTACAAAACACAAATGCATCTGCCCAGGGTTCAGTGCTGTTGAAAGTGTATGATAGAACACTACACACCAAGAAGAGAAAAAAAGGTGGCATGAAATTCAGAAAGCTGCAAGTACTCTGAAGGAATGGATTATGTAATTCAACAAAGTGCTTAATTCTCCGCTTCTGAAGTAAAAGGGTAGGAGAGAAAATAGATAAATCTAGATCTGGAAAACTGATTCAGCTCTAGAACTACAGAAAGCGACCTTGGACTTACCACAGACTTTTAAAGTATACACAAAAAATTCACAAAAAGCCAACATAATTATAGGCTCAATCAACAGCCTTACATGCAAGACAAGGAAAATTATTCTATTAGTTTACCTTGTGAACTTGGACAGTACGGACTGTGATTAATATGGGGCATTACACATCAAGAGCAATATTAATAAACTATGTAGTCCAGGGAGGATAGATGATATGGCAATGGTTTTTGAAAACGTGATTTAGCAATGGCTGATGTGATATGATTTATGTGCACATCTTAGGTCGCTTTTCCTCTACATTTCTTGAATTAAAGAACAGTTGAACATTGTCCTGTGACCACTGAAATTAGGGCAAAATAGAGGACACAGTCATCTCACCATAGCACTTAAGCATAGAAACAGCTTGTCTAAGGTGGAAGTACAATTATGTTCACTAAACAATTAACATGTTCACTAAAAATTGACTACCACTGTATGTGTGTACTTAAGTCTCCCCACAATCAACAAGCAAACAGCACCACGAGGTGACACCTTGGAGTGGCTACCTGAAAAGAGACGCTCGACAAGATTAAGAGAATAAAAGCAGGTATTTATTGAAGGGCCTTCAATAAGGCACATTTATGGGCAGAGCCCTAGGGCTACACTCAAAATGGATGTCGGGTCATGGGTTTTTCACACTTTTATAAGTTTGGTCCATTTGCATATCAGGGCTAATTCTCCAATTACAATTTCAGGTAATGATGTCATTACCCCAAGTTTGGTCCCCCTTTCTAGAGGTTTAGTTTACGTATTTCCGGGCCTGGGACAACAAGGTGTCCTTGAGTTCAGGCCCAGAGAGGATTTATTATGTCTAACCAGAATGGGAGAACAGTAGCTAACAGGCTATATGGAATTTTAGAGTTACACACTAAAGCAGCACAGGATCTGAAATATATAAAAGCTAAATCCTAAGGCATCAGAGGGATACCCTCTGCGTTTCTGCTGTTATGTACAAACCTCTAAAGCAAGTTCACAAGTTATAGACCTGTCCCACAATCATGTGAAATACCAGGTACAGAACTATACGAAACACCATGTGTAACACGAAGAAAATGCAAAGTAGTCTGCTAGTACCTGCCAAGATCAAACAAACTGGCAAAATTATGTATCGATAGGAAGAATCCATAAGAAGCTTGGAAGAATCCAATATATAGGAATCAGGAAGCTAAACACATTAGCATTTTAACTGATATTCCCACTTTACTGAATCAACAATGTATTTCAGACATAGTAAGATAAATAGGAAACGAGGGAAAGCCTAGAAGAGGAAGAAAATCTAAGCTATGTGTCTCTGAAGGAAGATATCCTACATGATTTAACACAGGCAAGAGGTAGAGATTTAACCCTACTCAAAGCTGATTCCACAGTAATATACCAGACTCCAGAGTAGGAAGAGCTGCAGTCAAAGGTTACACAGAGAAGGAACAGGTTTATGGCTGGAGCGATTGAGTGCTTCACTATTTACATTTGTCTGACATGACAAGAACTGCAGTAGCAAAGATCAACAATAGAAAGTATTAACATATGTCTGCAACACTTTTTCTTATTGCTGTTAACACCTTTATTGACAAATGGCTATGATCCACTTGCAGAAATTTATAACTGTTCGACCATTCAGATTTGGACTGCTCAGAGATTTCTTCGCCTGATATAAATACAACACCATCCCTACAGATTCATAGAATCAGGCAAAGATTCTTGGCAAATCTCAAAGTGGATAAATGCCAGGTTTATTACTCTGTGATATTATTCTGTGATACTCAGGCAAAGAAAAGCTTAAAATCAAAGGCTTGTGCTTTTAGAATTCAATGTGGGTTTGCACTTAACTTCCTATAAGCAGAATTTTATCACATCAATGAGAGAACAAGCTACTTAATATTACTCTTCACTTAGGGAAGGTATTTTTTTAAACAACTATTAAAGTATTATTCTTTAAAAACCCCCCAGTTTCTTCTGTATATGTAGAATTCATCTATAACTCCAAGCCAAAGTCAGTCAAGTCACTAATCACAATTTTCCATGAATATGAAAGGTAGTAATTCCTTACCTTTTACTTTTGCAATAACTGTCCCTGCAGCACTAAGAATATCAACTGAATTTAGAGTCTGATGTTTATTTATCACTGCTTTTAAAACACGTAGCAACTCCCCCAGACGTTCATGTACCACTTGATGCAGACCATCATGATTTTCTGAAAAAAGTAAAGGAGAAACTACATTAAAACAGTGAATTAAAACCCAATCACATTACAAACCACTTTGATGGTATTCAGCTGCATGGAATTGTAGCCCATATTGAAGCTGAGCTGACTTAGAGTTATACTAGCAGTTGCCAATAGTAAAGTTGTAATATTGTACATCATTTACACAAACTTTTTTCTCACAAAAAGTCAAGCAAGTATACTTTAAAAAGAAAGGTAGGGGTGGGAATTCTACACCAATACCCTAAGGTTTCCGAATTAAACCATCATCTTCTCATGTCATTTCATCAACCACTATTTTGATAATTACATATATGAAAAAAGGTATCAACAAAAGCAGATTTTGATTGCTCATTAAGTGTTTCTTCACCTGGTACAAATTCAATACCATTTCCGTATCTTTGTAAATTAAAATTTCTGGCAAATGTTGGCTAGTTTTTAATTAAAGTACTAGCAAAATCTTAGGCATCTTTAGTATATAAGCCTATATCTACAAAGGTCTGTCTTTAAGCATGTCAGTCCTGGTAAGTAACTTGAACATCTAAATTAGGCCTAATCACAAAAATTCTCAAACACACACTCCAAAATTGTGATGCTTTTTAAAGCATATGCCTCTTGCTATGTGCCTCTAAATCCCAACCCCATCTTAGGTTTTTTAAAAAAACACTTCTTGTTGCATCCATAGCACAGGTTAAACCACAAGCTCTTCTGTTCTGTTACAGAAGAGGTGCTGGTGCATGGAATTAAAGTTTCTCACGTGCTAGAGTGCTGCGTTGCAAGTTGTGGTAAAAAGCTTTCAAATTCAGGAAAGTCTAGCTTATGAAAAAGAAAAAGAGGATCTAATACAAGCTGACTCACTTCCCCACCGAGCAGAGGCAATTCTGTGTTGTCTGTGGCCATGATAACAAACAGGTCAATACAGACAATTACAGTACAGTGCAAATTGATCCAGTGTTGCTCAGAGAATAGTTTCAACTCAGAGTCATTTTTTCTGGTAACAAGACATTATATTTAGGCTAGAAGCACCTAAACCCTTCTGAGGAATCCACATAGTACAACATGACATATCAGTACAGTAGCTCACTGCTGCCAGGTGTGCAGGTGGGTGGGCTACACACAAATAATACATGTTTGTATCGGGTACAATAGCAAGTCTCCTAAGGACCGCTGCGCTTCAGGCTTTATTTCCCTACATGCCACATATCAGGAGATTTTGTTTTTCCAACTCAGACTGGCTTACACATTGTCAAAGGAAAAAACCTTGACTCAGGACGCACACTAAGGTAAAAACTATCTACCATTCACAGGCACTTTTCCTGCTGGAAGGGACAAAGAAGCTCTGTCTGTAACAAGACACACAAAAGTCTAAGAAAACCCATCTTACACAGCAGTAAATTAGGGAAGTTCTATGTAACTTGTTAAGAAAAAAAAAACCAAACCAGTTGTGGCTTTACCTTCATTTACACCTACATATAATGATTTTTAACTGACTCAAACACAGCTAAGGCAAAAAAAATGTCAAAAGCCTGGTACTCAACATGGCCACGAATCAGTGCACCCACATTAGCAGCAGAGGTTATTTATGACAAACACATACTGATCTAAAGGCATACTACAGCTCAGAGCTCAGAACTTAACGGGGAAAGCAATCCAGGCTTGAAGCAGTTTCCATGAAAGCAACAATAGTAGAAGCTGCAACCTTGGATAAGAAACAGTTTATAGAGGATATGAAAGAAGATTAGAAAATTTAAAAAGGCATGAAAATACCACACAGAATGAATTGCTTATCCATGTCTTTCAATTCTGTGTAACACTCCCCAGATGATTTGAGTGAGCAAGCAGGAGCTTCAAAACAGAAAACGATGATTCTTCATGTAAGAGATCTGTGGTTTTTCTTGCCAAAATACAGCATTGACACAAGAAGTTTACATGGAAACAGGGAGAGACTGGACAAGTTAAGTTTCCCTGTGGGTTACTAATGAGTCAGTAAATGCCTTGGTGGGTCTGGCCATGAGTTCTGGCCTGTGCCTTGCACAGCTGTGGGTGCTGCCACTTAGGAGCCTAGACCAGGCTGGCTGCTTTCAGCAGTCCAGTGCCCCAGCATCCATGACTGCTGCACCACAGCTATTCCTACACACAAAACACAACTGCTGCCTCCGAATCAACTTAATTCCTTCTGAACCTGCCTTCACAACTTTTCATTCAACTACTCCACACTTTATTCTACTGAACTACCAAACATTGTACTACACCAGTGTAACTTGCAACAGCTCAAGAATTCTACTAAGCAGAAACAGTTCAGAGCATATGTCCAACCTCTCATTTTTACTTTTCTCTTCAATTTCGGCAATCATCAGAGCTCTCAGACAAGGGGTTAGACACAGCTTTAGACTAAGCCAGTATGGCCACTGCCACCTTTTAACACTCAGAAAAATCTTATAGCTGTTAAAATGAGAACAAATAATTTTAATGGTCCCTTCAAGCTTTAATCCATCATTTGTACTCCATCAATGCAATAATAAATGCTTTTGGGAGTACCAGGCAGCTCCAGGCAAAGGCAGTGATGAAAATAAAAAACAGCAAAGCTGTACTGATGCCCACAAACTCAAAGTGGATCAGACAACATCGAAAATGTATCTTAAAATTATAGTAATGTTATCTTCAGGAATTAAGGTATTAGTAGTTAGAAGTAATTCAAATTAGTTTATTAAGAAATATGACTGGTGTGTAGACTTAAGTTTTGAAATCCTTAAGGAGGTAGTCCTTGGATCTTGCATCTTATCTCTTTTTACAGACCTCTAGAGGTAGACAAATATTCCACAGTCTTTCATCAGAACTAATTATTTTTATTGGCAGGGTTGGGATGGATGGGCTTTTATGAAGGTATTTGAAGACTCTATGCCACAAACCATCCCCATCCCCATCAGCTGTCTCTGTTTAAGCAGAATATATGCAGTCCTCATGTGAAGGGCATGAATGTTGTGGTCAGTGGACTAGAGATGGTTTGCACAAGTGCATCATTTGACCAGAACTGCCTCTCTTGCCTCGCCACGATGATGATGGTGTCCCTGCCTTCTGACACACAGATGCTCACTTGTGTCTGGAGAGAAGAGCTCCTAATCACGTGATCAGAACACCCAAAGCCCATAGCCAGATCCTTTTGGCAACATGCTGGGTAGACTTTTGGACATGTAGCAAATAGGGGAGGGGAAACAAGGCCATAAAGCAGCCCAACCAATCTAAAGATTATTGTCAGTTTGAGAGAGCTCAGGAAGGAGTGTATCACAGACATATATCAAACAACATGAATTCTTCTTGGGAGTTCCATGTGACTCACAACTACAGACTTGCTAGTATAGGTCTAAAAAGTCTCTTAAGGTTCCTCATGTGTTTGGTAAAGACAGAAAACTACACCCCTCCCAAAGATTAATTAAAGCAAAATTGATCCCAAAATGCAGTTTCTTACTATTAAAATTTGATAATATATCCTGCCAGAACAATAGAGCTGAGGGAAAAGGCAAAATAAGTGGGAAGGGATAAAAAAAAATCTTGACGTGAACACAAGCCTCCTCAAGTCTGAAACAGAAGTAACAAGCTGCAAAGGGAAATGCTAGTTGAAAACAACCACTGAGTTGAATTAAATGTTTATCATGCCATTCAGGAGAACACTATCACTAAAATAAGTAATCTCCTGCTTGAGTGCATTATTTGTACTCTCAAAAGCAAAGGTCTGGCTACGCCCAACTGAGACATCTCTGTATTCCATCACTGTATCATTTGTTTACAAAATATCTGAAACGTTGTTTCTGTGCTTCCAGAAGACAAAAGGTCTGTGACAAGTGGGGCTCGGGGAGAGGTGGGGGCAGAAGTCATCAGGAACCACAACTATGCTGCATTCACAATGACTGAGACCAAACAGACACTAAACCAGAGATTTCCTGTTCAGGACAGATTTAGAAACCTCAGGTAGCAAAACAGTCTAAATATGCCAGATCAACAGAAACACAGTTTTAATGCTAAGAAGTCTGAAAATGGCTAAGATCAAAACAACGGTAGAGCAAATACTGCTTATAGTGAAAGGACTGCACAAGGAAATGTGTCTCCAATGAGTTCCTGCAGCAATTTAATCTAACTGAAGTAGTCATAAAAAACATTTACTTTCAGTTTTTCTTCTGTCCCTTGTATCACTGTACACATTCACTGATGTGCATGAATTCAGCAGGAAATTCTCCACCAATGGATGCCATATTACTTTAAAATATCTCTCAAGCTTAATAGCATGAAATGCAAAATCCATAGAATTCTAAAGCCATGACTGCCAGTGATCCTGCAACACAGAGGCCATCTCTGAGCACTTGAAATCAGGTGACTAGTTTCCTGCAATCTCCTGGAGGAATGCGTCAGACCCCGACATCTCAAAAAGAAAAAAACAGCTCTTAAAACTGAAGGGGAAAAAAAAAGGCTTGGCTAGAGCTTAGTAGCCTATCTGCAAATCTTCTTTCATTGGAGGGTTGAACTGTCATTTACAAGAGCTGAAAACAAGCTCTTCCCAAATGAAAGCATACTCTAGGAGAAGTGGAGAGAGAGTAGGGTGAAAAAACATGTATTCAAAGCTGACAAGCCTAATATACAAGAATGACAGTACAAAGCAGCTGGAAAGTCTGTCGTTTGCCAAGCCATCTCAGTAGCACACTATTGTCATTAGCATCCCACTCAGAGGTTCTGGTCACCACATTTTATAACCGCTCACCCATCTTCAATGTAAAAGCATAATCTACCTATTTTCTAATTTTACATATTTCTCAAAGGGAAGTCTTTGTTTAGTAAGTTACTAAGCAATAATGTCCTTACAGCCATGGATTCTATTCACGCAAAACAAAATCAAATTTGCTCATCAAGCTTGTCAGCACCAGTCACCCTCCCTGCCAAGTCAGGGCTGGTCACAATACACGCAGTTGGGAAAGGCACTGCTGTGTCAGTTGGCTGGCATTCTTTTGTCTGACCTGATTTATTGTTGGCCCAAACATTTCTGAAGCTGTTTATGTCAACAAATGTTTGCCAGAATAAGTTTAAATACAGACTAACAGTCTCTCCCCCACTACACTGCTCTTCAGACCCATACAGAAGAGGCACACCCAGTTCTACTCACTCCTTCTTCACCTAGAATATTAAAGCCTTTTAACAGCAGCAGTCTCTCTCTCTCTGCTACCCAATTTCTACCAGTCCCAAAAGAAGGGAAACCACTAATACAACTACTGTTTTGCTGTGGCTAAAAGTTTGTTTAGAACGGAAGTTGGTCACACTAGTGAAAGACAGGGTAGCAAACTAGATAAAACAACTGAAAAGTAACACATCCCTGAAAAATTCTATGAGTCAGAATGCATGTGAGACTGTCCAAGCAGATATTCTAGCTCACAACATGTAATAAGGTCCAGCTTTCCATTAGAAGTCTTTTACAAGTAGAAAGATGTGATTAGTTATGTCATGCATTCAAATAGTTTCCAAGAATGTTACACAGTGTGGAACAACCCACCATGCATACTCTCTACAGCCACAAATTTATATACACAGACCAGTCTCTTTAGACTGGGGGGAAGTCTACATAAACTCACTGGTCAAAATCTTACTATAAACAAGGTAACTTGGATTTTTGCACAAATATTTTCTCCATCTACCTTCATGAACACACTATGCCTTCACTATGATCAGCATCTACCAAGAGCTCACTCTACGGACATTTCCAGTAGAACAAATGGAACTGAGAACACCTAAATGCCCATTGTAGCCATCACCCTCAATAGGTCTAGTCCTCATTTTGAGAACTCCCTCTGTAAATCTGTTCTCCTGGGATCAGCTGAAGTGTGTGTACTCCCCTTCGACTTCTACTGAAATATAGGAGTCTCTATTCCAGTTTTAAGCACCATTTCACATCTTTTCCATAAATCCTGGCCTCTTTCAGGACAAACAGGCCAGACAAAATAGTCTTGCAGGATGGTGGTGAGAACAAGCACATCAAGTGGGAAGCAATTTCCCCAACATCTAGATCCAGAACTTTTTATTCAAGTTTCACCTTACATAATGCAGTCAGCTCCTCATCACTTTCAGTCTTGGAAGGACTCAGAAGAAAGATGCTTGAGTAACCAACATTTCAATATGCAAGATCAATATCTTGGCTAAAAGACTATTCACTCTTATTTACTAAAAATCTCATTTTTGACCTTAAGGTAAATTATATCCCGTTTCTATTACATTATATGGAAGGATTACATTGCATCACTAGTTATGCCACCCAGGGCAGGGAAAAAAAAATTAGCATTGGAATGACGCTGATGCAAAGTAAAACAGATTTAAGCTAAATTCACATTATTATAATCTTCATCTATGTCCATATTGCATACTAGGACACTGTCAGCACTCAGGTCTGAACCTGATCCAGACTATGAGACTTCCCAGTGAGCATCACAGAGTAGGCAAAACAATCACACAACAATGAACTGTGTGGACATCACCTAATTCCTACATCTGCAGTTTGGCAAACAGTCCCAGATTAAACCATCATTTTCTTTTTGCCCTCCTCTCTCTGTCAGCCCCATTCTAACACGATTAATAGCCTGGCATATTTGTCTGATTTAACAGAGTTCACTACCACATTCAAAAGACCACAAGAATTAATCAAACACACAGTGAAAGCATGTTTTACATTGAGTGTGGTTTGACCACAGCAAAGTTATCTATGTCCCTGCTGTCTGGTCTACTGTCAAAGAAGCTTTTTATACGCATATGGATAACTACATATGAGTTAGACATGATTTTCACGATTGTATGGATATAAAATGAACAAAACTTTTTTCCTTTTAATGGTGGTAGAGATATTAGTTGGCTGTCATACTTCAGGAGGGATGAGAAAGCAGCAGTCTTAGCTACCATATCTCTTCCTTTTTGTGGCTACGTGCTGCAGATGTAAGGAAGGAAACATTTTAATTCACTGAAAAACTCAGAGAATTTCTGGAAGAATTTATTCCTGCAAAATCTCTAGCAAGGCTGGCACTAGTGAAGTCATCACCTTTCTACTCTGTGCACAATGCAGAACTAGAAGCTACCTACCCATACCTCTGCCAAGAAACATTTTACTTGAAGCTTCCAAATTAGCAAGATAGCCAGTCCTAGCCTTTTTGTTCATCAGTATCATGGCAACCCCTGTTGTCATGGCACCATTAAAACACACCACAACAAATTCATAGTCTTCAGCAACATGTGCTCCAATCAATGTTCTAACCACATTATACTGCAGCAAAAAATGGCAATTTATGGAAAATAATCAGTTAAGAAATTATTTCAATGAAGAAAATCTAGGGACATGTGAAGTTTGATTAGAAACGAGGAAAAGAAAGTAATAAAAATAGTAACCCAAACTCCTATATTTGAAATAAAAGCATAGAGTTCTGAAGGAGGTTTTTTTTTTGAGAAGAGCAATATACTGACCCAGTTCAGTGAGAATGCACTGAAACTTTCCGCAAACAGCTCACTGAATACAGTATACTGAAAGTAGCACTGCTTGATTTCAGTTATTCCACACAATGTTTTTGTAATACATGAAAGCATTTAACATTTGGCAAGTCAATTACCTATTTACGGTTAAACTACTAAATTTGATCTTAAAATCGGGTTGCACAAATTTAGGTTAAAATAAAAAAGCACCTGGTACTTAGGGGTTTTTTTTTGTATTTTAAGGGTAGAAATTCTGTCTCTACTTTTTGAAATAAGCACTGTGTATATGCAGGCTTGCAATTTTTGCAGAAAAAATATTCCTGGATAAAACACAAAACTATCCCCCATTAGTTCAGCCTTCCAGGTTAAGTTTTCTAGCATGATGAACTTTTGTTATGTATCACAAATGCCCAAATAACCCTTTCAGATTTGTCATTTGCTATCAGGGATTGGCCAAAATACAGCAATCTATCCATTTAGATTTGACCACTATCCATGCTGATTAGCCTCTGATGTGACCTTGAGCTGTGGTGGTTTTTGTTTTTTATTTAACTGGGCTAACATTCCCACCCCATTTTAGTTATGGACCAATTCTGTACTTGTGAAGTCAAAACTTTTGTAAGAAGTCCTTCTTGACTACATATATACAGCAAACCCAGACTAAATTAATTTTCAGAAATTAAAGTTACAAAAATAAAGATGTCTTAAAACAGCCTTTTCAAAAAGCCAATAGAAGAGGTGTATATGCAAAATACATCAGAATAATCAAAATCTTATAATTCGGCCTACACTGAAAGCAGTTACATATTTTCCTTTTGTTGGTTTGCCAACTGACATCAGCAGAAAAGTTGTCACTTCACATTCATTTCACATTTAAATTCATAGATGAATTCCCCATTTGTTAAAGTGGGAAAGCCTTTCAGAAAAAGAACTACCACAATTCAGCTTTTAATCTATTTCAATATGCTGTATACTACAGGCCTTTAATTTTTTTATTCTACTAGGCTTGAGATTCCAGTCAACTAACCTAGATGTGTTCAGCCATGCAGTTTAATCTTTAGAATACTTTAATCTTTTATTAAACCAAAATTTAGAGACCAGAAACCAGTAATGAAAATTGCTAGTGTTTCCTTACTTACCTGTTTCTGACAAATGAGAGTGAAAACACTACATGGTCATTTTAGTCACTGTTCATTTCCCTGAATGTTCACAGAGATTAAGAATAAAGCTAGGTGACGATAACGCTTCAGCAGTTTCAGAGCACATTTTAAGTTACAACTGGAAATTGTCAAGTGGACATAAGGCTATATTCTTTAGTATAAACACATTAGCAATAAATCTGATCAGTCACAGTTCACAAAAAATCATATCCATTGGGAAAGGCAACCATACCACTAGCAGTGACTTCTTTCTTGTTCAAGGATATTTCACTAAAGCTTAGTCAAACAGTCACTAGACTGAACAGCTGCCAATGGAAGACACTGTTAAAATAAAATGAGAACTCTTATCCTCTAAGCAACTATGTTCCTTGCATACTGGTTCAAGTTCTGAGAGCATATGAAGCAATATTCACTCAACATTTACAGCACAAATTTTCTGAAAAAAAGAACAAATCAGAAAATGAAAGAATCACCAGCAAGTTGATCATACTGGATCAAACTTGCACCCAAAAAAGGCAGTATCAAAGTTATGGTTTATCCATTCTAAATAAAATAAATGTAACCTTTGGTAACCAACATCAAGAGATTATCAAACAATACTTAACCTTTAACTCATGTTAATTTTAGTCTAAAATGCTGTTCATTCTACATGCCTGCTCCTTCCACTTTTAGCCTAAGCCACTGACTGAGTGAAGAAGCTATTTTACTGCTGCCTGCCCACCTAGTTTTCAAAAGACCACACAAAGCCAGGATTATGAGATTATATGGTGTTAAACAAGGGGTGTGTTACTTCATGCATTTATTTTAAAGGATCTTTTAAACACAGTTATGGACTGCTATAGGATGTGATCGTAGTCCATTTCTGGTTTGCTGATTAAAAGAAAAAAGTTACACTTTAAAATCAACATAGATTTTAAGTGGTATTCAAATCACTAAAGCAGCAGCTAGTAACATTAGTTGTCTAGAAAACGGGTGAACACAAAGGATTAAGGATTATTTGAAGTTCCTTCACTGAAGTCCCGCTGAAACAACCACCCAAGAGAGTAAAGCCTGACTGCATAACTCACACAGGTGACAGAGAGCCATGTGAATGGTCCATAGGAAATACTTTAAAAATCTTCCCATTTACTAGACTCAGGAACAGACAATCCCCACTGCAATACAGTATTTTGGTATCAGTTATTTCACCCCAAAGCATTTTTGATGATTTTGTATAAAGAGAAAACACAATAACACTATCATTAAGGCAGCAACTGATGTCACACTGGCACCTGCACTTCCCAAAAGACCACAGTAACTCACTGTGCATCTCACCATTAATTTTTAAGAGTAGTATTTCTTCATAAATACCTTGCAACAGAGAGGTGAAAAAAAGCACAGAAATCATTTGCTTCGTGGTTCTGGATTCCTCCCTAGTACCACTAAAAGTAGGCATCAACGCTAAATTAAAAACTTATATGCTCCAGACCTACTGCTTTCTTTCCACATTAAGTTCTCAGCCACCTTCTCTAAAATCTCATGTCTAGTCATTATCTGAAGCCAACTATAGCTTGAAGGAGCTCTCCATGGCTTGCTGAATTTGTTTGCTCGTCCTTAACACAAGGGCTTAAACATGAATACCAGAAAGCATTTAACCTGACCACTCCGCAGTCTGAATCCTACTGTTAGTTTCCCCTTCTTCACCACTGGCATAAGCTATTTATCACAGACACTTTCTCAAGGCCCTTCAGGAGCTGTCTTCACTCAACTATCACAGTTCATATATGCTGCTAAGCTTTCAGATAAACAATTTGCAACTTACTCAACACAGCACAAAGGATATAGAACTACCCCTCAAAAAAGCTGCCTCCTTCAACTGCTCGTCTGTCAGGAGTGGATAACCTACTTGTGAGCTAACCACAGCCCATTTTCTTGGCCACCAGTCTTCCATTGCTCTGCACCTCCACTTTAGTAATTCCAGTAAATACTTTTTTTCCCCATTTGTTGTCAGCACAGGACAAGTTCTGGACAGATCTTTTAGTTCCATACCTGTGGTAGTACAAAATACCTTATATACTCTGGACACAATGAATGAATGAAATAAGTCCACAGGAGACACAAGCAAAAAACCCCATAGAAAAGCATTCTACTAGAGAATCCATTCATACCACTATCAACACTAAAACAGCAAGATGAATTTGTGAACACTGAGCAGTCCTTAAGCTAATGCTTCAGAAATACCATGTCCATAACTATTTCAGTGACATCTGATCTTAAAACCAGAGCTAAGAATATAGCTGTAGTCCAAAAGTAGAACATTAACTGAGATGTCACATTTCCTCACAACACAGAGCCCTAAAAAAATCATACCTGCACAAACTGGAAAAATTTAAATTCAGTTCTTTGAGAAGAACTTGGAAATCCTAAGTACAAAATTAACACTTGGCCCCAAGTCCTACAGATGTCAAACCCTCTTTCTGAAAAGGCATGAAGGTGGTTTAATTCCACCATACAAATATATTTCCTGCAACTTGCTGATCTACAGTCCTGCAATTGAGGTTTTCAATTATTTTTTAGGTTCTTAATGCATCTTTGCTGAAACTTCCTCACTAGGTCTTTCCCATCATGCAGATTTCTAAAACCAGGAAAGGATTGAGGCATTACAAGAGTTAGAAGAACACCTGATTCCTTCTAAAATAAGAACCTCCCCTTCCCTTTAGCATGTATGTGTAGCAACATCCACAATCCCACAGTCATTCTGTGTCTCACAGATAAGCAGTACTAACAGAACTTGTACTGACATCATGAACTGCTGCAGCACCCACCTGTTGGCCCCGAACCCAAGTTATACACAGCAGAGACAATCAACATATTTGAAAAAGGGACCATGTTATATTACTAAAATAGCTTAAATATCTGAAGCAGCTCAGTCATGACAAAGAAAACAACACTGAAGAGGCAAGTATTGTTAACTTAAGATGAAAACTGGTTTATCGACTAAAAATAACCGTAATCAGCAAGTAAGAATTCCTACATACTTTTAAAAATTAGTCCAAGAAATTATTCAAGCAATAAATGAGAAAAAAAATGGTGAAAAGGAAAAATCCTTTGTTCAGCTCAATCACAGCCTCTACAAAAGAAAATCCCTCAAGTCCTAGGTTTTGCAGTTACACTGTTCTGTAACAAATGTCATTAAGATGAAAGTTTAACTCAAACATAACTATTTTCTACAGCCTTACATGAGTCACCTCTGTCTTCCAGAAAAAGGGACATTTTAGGCAGACAAAGGACTAAGTCCCCATAAAATTCCTACTTTCCTGAAAAAAGGGCAACAGCCACCTCCAAAAATCAAGGTTCAAACTCTGTACCAAATCTTCTACCCTGCCATGCTGTTCTAACTCTAATCCATTACCAAGACATTAGACCTAACAACCAAATCACTAAAACTGTCAGATTGGATGAACATTTGCTCAGAATTAAGAAACAAGTCCGCTTTAGTTCTGTGACCTAGCTACATAAATAGGAAAAGCAAACACTTCCAACAAAACTTGTGAAAATGAATTGTTTAGTCTATGAAACCTTCATGAAGTCAAGATCATGAAGATGACAATCACAACTGTTAACTCTATGGTGTCAAGCATACAAAAATTATTTGTACTGATGTTCTTTTATATTGCAACTTTGATGCATCAGCAAAATGAGAAAACTGAATATTTTTGTGGATCCGCTATAATACATTTTGCCAAGAGTGGGAAACTCATTTATGGAAAGCGGTTTTTGTTTTGTTTTTAAACACAAGAGCTCCTTCGCATATACGGGAATTGCTGTTTAGAACACAAGACTCAGACTGGATATGGATCAAATCTTATTTTTCAGATGTTAGGACAGAGTTCTTTGAGAGATACAAATTGGTTTTTGGTTCAAGTGTTCCTGTTTCTTAAGCTGCAAACTATATTAGAATAATTTTTTTGTTGAAAGGCCTAGCTTTATTTTCAAAAACAAAAACATGACTATTCATCCTCTTCCTCACTAGTGAATTTTCATCTTGCTGATCTTGTAATTTCAGTTCCATCAGTCTAGTTGCTGTGATGGAAAGGGAAGCTAATGCTAATCAACACAAGAGCTAAGGCTCCTTAAGTGTTTGGAGCTCCTTTTGTACATCAGAAATGCGAAAAGGGGGAAGAATTACGTTTTTCCTTGTATTACATTTTTTTGCACTTCAAAAGCAACATAAAAATGAATAATGCCTGCGCTCTCTTATAAATAGTTCAGAGTTTTCCTAAAGAAAGATATGGTAATTATTTAAGTCAATAAAAATAACTGACTGCACATACGGGTTGATTTTACATTTTAAACACTCACAGGCCTTCAAGACACCCCCCTCCTGACTGCTGATCTTAGACACTATAGCAACAAGTGAACATTTGTTCTGAAGGAATGTGGAGTATGCAACTGGGGGAGGGGTAGTACTATCAGCCACAAACTTATCTCCTGGTCCACTAAGTTATTATTTAACTTCAATCTTCCCTGAAACTGAAGAAACAGCATTTACTATCCAACATTAGCAACCATCATTTAACAGGCAGCTTACACTTTGACTGTGAAGAACACGGATTTGCCTGAACTCAACTTCAAGAGGAGGTTGGTTTTTCCCTCTTGGTCAGAATAGTGGCAACAGAAGAATTGTTCCATGACTGCAGATGAATTAAGCAGTGCACTACCATTGCAAACTTGCAAAACAAAACAAAATACCCAGCTCCTCTGGCTCTGGTCACAGCGTCTAAAGTCCAAGACTCCCTGACAAAAGCCTGCAGACAGCAGACTCACAGAAAACAGGAGACTTGGGCAAAACACACTGTGAGATGATCTGGAGTGAAATTAAAGGAAAGGTGGAAAGTTCACTCTCCCACAGGAAGTGCAACATTCCTGGGGAAAACCTACAGTTCATAGCTATGCTTGGGTAATTCCTGGTTCATAGCTATGCTTGCCTCCCATAAACTGACTGTAAAATACTTTTTTGCATTGCTGTGGGTTTGCCTTTATCCAGGCTGTACATCAAACTTCTTTCTTTGCATAACTTCTCAAGTTTGAGGAAGCTGGACAGAAACATGACTCAGGGTCAGGGATCCCAGTGCTTTCTGTCCAAGAGAGGGACCAGAAAAGGATGGGTGTGAAAGTGAAGGAAGCATGGGAAAATGACCAGGAGGTCTCTGGCTTGCTGTGGTCCTACACCTCCACTAAGAGAAGCAGCCTGTCTAATTTTTTTCCTCTAAGTTTTGCCATTAAAAAACCCAGGAGAAGCTCTTAAAAAAACATCACTACTACTGCCTTTCAGTTCTTAGCAATAATTTTACTTGTTTAAAAAAATTTAAGGAAGTATTAACTTTGTTCTTATCCTTGTTTATATCCTTTACATCTTTCAGCTGGAAAGACTATTTCAGATTTGTGAAGGGACAATTTCAGTTTCAGATTGACAGAACTTATACTCAGCAGTGACTACTCCTTGGAGATGTGTGAAATGGTGTACTAAGGAATTTCCAGATCAGAAAGACTGGAAGCAGATACGACTTTGCATATAAGAAGCGGGTTTCAGAAAGGCAAGTTTAAAAGATGACTGTCAAATTCAAGTGTGCCAAAAGCGCAGTGCTAAGGTGACCAATCAATTTTCCATCTACAAAGGGCACTCTGTGCTTGCTGTTCTCCCCATAACCACTGCACCTTTCATATACCCGTGTCAAAGTTAGCATTCAATAAAGTAGACAAAAGAATTGGTACAGGTTTTAGCAGTGTATGCTGTGATGCCAGACTGGAGGGCCACGCGAACTCTGCCTAGAGCTTCACAGTCTTGTTCCATTTTTAACCTCTGGCCACTCGTTCCTTTGCCAGCCACCTTCTCCCTCTTTGCTGGTACTCAGCACAATCTTACAGCCAACTCATGGAACTGATCTGGCTAAAAACTAGTTCCTTTCTTCCTAGGACTAGTTTTCAGGCAGATCTGCCCCCAAAACTTGGCTTGCTATGCAGTCACCAGAGAACTACCACCAGTGTCAAGAAGAAGCAGTGAGATCACAGCAGCTCATGCAAAAGTTTCTTCTCAAACTGCTGTGGAAATAGACTACTAGCATGTTTTAAAACAAAGCCCCAAACATAACAAGCTTTATAATAAGAAAACAGCAGTTTTAGATGCATCCTGTAGATTTTAAGCAGTTACAGAACTGTATCAACAATTCAGCTGCTGATGGAGAGGGGGGGAAAAAAGGCAATTTCAGCAGGAGCACTGTCAAAAGTTATTCCTTCCAGCTGCCCCAGCCTGATTTAGTCCCGGCCTCCCTGCTACTGTAGCTCACAAGGACACTTCTGTTAACTCTGTCATGGGAACAATAACATCCAAAGCAGCAAACACAGGTTGTGAGAATTCACCTTTTAACACCTAATTTGGTTCAGAAAGAGGATGAACAATCTTATTACGAGCAAATGCAGTTTAAACATGCAGTTAGTTCCTCATGGATCAAGTTTGAATAGAGCTACAAAGTACAAAAAAGCCTATATTTTAATAATAAATCACAGAATTATTCTTCAGACACTGCAAGCATATTACACTTTGACAGATTCTGGAAGCGATAAATATTAAAATTTCACTTTAGACTATTTATCAACATCCTCAAGTATTTTTAATTCTGTAATATTATTTATTAGTTACCAGTTTGTTTTCCTTTTTTTTTTGTGCTACATGGAACAGGAGAAACAATGTGCTACACTTTATATGCATTCCTCTGCCTTTTTCTAAGGATTCTCAAAGGTCATTTAATAATTCACAAGCAGGTTATTTACACAATTGATAATCACTATGTTTTCACAGTTCTCAAAAGTTAGCTGCCCTGACCACATTTCACTTTCCCTTCCCTCGTAAAAGTTTTTTATTTATCACACAAAATACTACCCAGCAGAAAACGAGCACCATCTTCCACAAAAAGTCTAAAGAGATCAGTCCAACTGCCCTCAAAACAAAACAAATACAAAAAACTCCCGCAAACATTGCTTCCAGAAACTGTTGCAAAGAAAAGTAAATACTTTATCAGATCCTTGTTTAAAGCAGTTTGCCCACCTACCAAGCATTCATAGCATGAGGTGTCATTAGACAGGCAAATACATCTAGTTTAAGGTGTATCAAAGACAGCACCTTTCATTGAGAAACATCAAAATTGGAATAAAGAACAAACAGCAAAATTACACCTAGTATTAAATATTATCGCAAATTCAGTCTGTAATCTTCACTGCAATAACTAATGAACTTCAGATTTCCCTAGCAAAACAGGACAAACTGACTTTCAAAACCACTCTCTCAGAAAAAAGGACATTAGTATTTTAGACTATAAGAAAATAAAGAAATAAAAATGAAATGCTAAAAATACTGCAGTGCCTTAATCATACTAAAAATAGGGACAATCTACATTATCAAGCCAGGAAGGGCTGAAGAGAAATCATTCACCTTTGAGCCTCAGGCACTATACTCAGTAAATGGCTTCTGGCTTTTAGTGTAGCATGTGATTAACACCAATCTCCGTGGTGTTAAAAGAAGGTTTTGAAGTCACTAGAGATTACAAATTCCTCATTTTGAGGAAACTATTTACCTTGAGACACCTTTAGGATAGTCCCACTGGGGTGAATATCTTATCCTTCAAAAATAACCTGATAGGTTTCAAGTTAGGTAGCATTCCTGATGCTTTTGGAAGTATTGGTGCTACTGCAAAGAGAATGTAAACATTCCTGACCAGGCCATCCAGCTTCAGCAGTACTTTTGCCTCTGCTTCAGTTAAAAAAAAAAAAACAAAACAAAAACCCCAACAAAAACAAACAAACAAAAACCAAGACCCCAAAAATCTATCACACTCTAAAAAATCAGATACACATTCTGATCCTCAGAGAAATGGGTGATGAAAGATAATAGCTTATCTTGCTAGTCTGGTTTCTAAGATACGTGGGAAAAAAGAGTATACTAATATTTTAGAATGAACTACAATTTACATTAGTTGAAGATAGGATGAAATTGAAGAAAAAAGTTTTTGCTCATTAAAAGTATGCAGAATTACCCACATGAAAGACACAATATCACACTTTGAAGGTTACTTCAAAGTTTGTGATAAAGTAAGCAAAAACTTCCAGAATATATTCTGAAGTACAGTCAAGAAGACTACATATTAAAACATAATTACTCCTGCACTTTTAAACCACATGCAAATTTTACCCTTACAGCTATTCATAATGAAACACAGTATTTCTCACAGTCTCAAGGGCAGACCTTACAGTAGATATTACATTCCTGAAAAAAAAAAAAAAGCAGCAGATGTCACAAAACTAGTAGCTACCTTCAGAGTAGGGAAACAGAAATGCTCCCCCCCTTTCTAATGCAATACAAGCAAAAGCTACTATGTACTGTTTAAAGATTAAATACTTACTCTCAGTTCATAATTAAAAGATATTTTACTGTGTCCTAAATATTCTTTTGTGTGGTCTTTCTAAACCTGAGAAAATTAATCTCATTTGAGCAAAGACCACACAGTAGCATAATTTACTTAAAGCAACAATAAAATTTATTATATGCAGTAAAAGCTTGGGCTGTGGTCACCAACCTCATACATAAATACCTAGTAAATAGATTCTCAACTTCGCATATCAATGCAATAAGCAGTATTTCTTTTTGAACTGGTAGAGTCTCTAATACAAGTTTGTAAGAGTTAGGTTCTGCATGTTTGGGACAGGAACTAACCTCTTCAAGTTACAGGATTCACCTTAAATATAACTCACACACTTCAAAATCTTTAATATTTTCAGCACTGCAGTCAGGTTTTTAAGACCTCAGCAGGTCTCCATAGGAAGCAAACAACTTCTCAGTTCCTAAAACTGCTTTTACCATAGGAGTTTACTTCTCATCTTGAGTGCCACTACTCTGAAAACCATACACTGGCTCCAGCTTTTAGACTGTACTTCCCTGTGTGTCCTTTCCAAAGAGGGGTGTAAGTTGAAGGCAACAGTAAGGTTCTCGCACTCTCAGCTGATAGCTGAAACATTACTGTTGGAACTCAAGAGCATAGAGAAAACTCACCAGCTTTCAAGCCATTATGTCTTAACAGGTTGTACTCAGGATTTACATTAAAACAGAAAGAAGTAAACCTGAGGCACATCAGGAAAACAGAATGCCATCAATAAAACTGAAGAGGCAAATGAACAGCACTAAGAATAGCACAAATTACAGGAAATTATCTGAGTCCTCTAAGTATTAATTCAACATACACTCTCAAATCTGGCCTTCCAGGCAGGGATTGCTAGGGAATTGTTTTTATTTTCTTCTTATCAGAAAAGAAAGAAGATTGACTTATTTTGAGTCTTTTCAACAAAATTATCTCTGACTTCATAAAGTACAAATGGTACAACTGAAGACAACCTTTAAGTTCAAACACAAAAACACAATAATAACAGCTGTCCTTACTAGTGCTAGCCACATGACAATCTTGCTCATCTGGAAATTTAGCTGAAGACTGGACCAAGAGACTGATGCACTAACAGCATCAGTTGCACTAACGACCACTACAGTTTCAGCTTGTCATCAAGTTGAATTAAATACAAGATCTCTGAAACAGCACTGGATTCATTGACCTAGGTTCAAAAAAATGCCCAGAGCTCTCCTTTAATGAAGACAATGGTAAAGTATCTCGATCTTATGCCTCAGACTGGATCACTTATAACAGAATGTTACATCCAATGAGTACAAAGCCTAAGGGACAGCAAAAACTGAAGGGTACGGAACACACAGTATTTCACTCAAGACAAAGAGACAACTGCAGCTCCCTCATGTCCAAACACCTGTCAAACTTTTAAACTCTACAGTTACTTTCAGAGTGTTTTGTTTGCTGTTTTGGGCAGCTTTGGTTGGTTGGTTGTTGGTTTGGGCTTCCCTTTGTTGAAGGGTATCAAAACTTTATTCAGCATTCTGACAATGAGACTGCTATAAGAAATTAAATCATGTTACCATAAGGATGCAAAGAGAAGTAGCCTTGGAATCTATGGAACATTTCATTTGCCTAATACTCCCCTCAAGAGACATCAACTTCTTCTTCGCGTTACAAATAGACTTGTATTGGTACCATAACAAAACACAGTTCAAGTCTGTAATCCCGAGGCACTTATGTTCCAGTTTAGACACAAACACGTTACAGCCCAAAATCTCTTAGATTTTTCATCCAAGATTGGATCACTACATCAGATGAATGCTAAGTGAACCACGGGTGAATAACTGCTGGGCTCTCCAACAACAGCTTAGGCACCACAAACAGGGAACACAAGCATCAGTCAGTACGACACTGAAGGCACGCATCCTTGCCATCAGCTACCAACCACTGTAGACCCCAGCAGCAGAACGGGGACAGCTGGGAGCCATACGGTCAAGCATGAAGCTATGGTGCATCAGGAGTTTAGACAAATCTGCCAGAGAGGCAATACAACAACTAATAGTTGATGTAGAAGCTGAGGGAACAGTGGTTAGAAGCTGAAAGACCTACAGCACGCTCTAGGAACACTCACCAAGCAAACATAAACACTCACTGATGCAACCCTTCCAAAAAGGAAGAAATTAATTTCCTATCCCTGCAACTGATTCCATCTTGGAATAATTAATGTAACTAATTTTAGGATGGTGGCAAGCTGCAAGCATTACAAACCAGAATTTTATGCACAAGAAGTCTGTTCAACCATCTTAGTAAGTTTTTGGACAGACAATTGTGAACATTTCCAAACATTAGAAAATGCAAACCAAACTATGCAGCTTCTAGGAGGTTGTCTCCAGCCAGCAGTAAGCAAGGCCAGCATTAGAGAGCTCATTATATTATGGGGACAAAGATCAAAAAACACTCCCAACTGTGGAAGAGAAACATCTTTCCTTTACAAATTATAAAACCTTTAAACGGACAACACTGTTTCACAAATTAATTCTATACCATAGTGTAAAACAAGATGACAACTCCCGTCTTCCATGTTAGTTTTTTTAGATCTTCTGAGTTCAAAATTTTAAACCGACAAGCAATTAACTCCTGCTGCATGGCAACAGGAACACTTCAGTGTTTTAACAGTCCTTTCCTACAGGATGCCCATTTCATTCTCAGTAGCCACCAGACACCCAACCTCACAAATAACTCTGCTCATCCTGTGTGCTCAGCAAAAACTATGAGGATACAAAATGATCACTAGTGTCAAATTACTGCTCTTTTAAGAATTGCTCAAACACCTTTTAGCAGCAGTATTTCAGCTGTGTGCACACTCACTTGAACACAGAGGTGACTGCAAATGCTCAGCACTCAAGACATCTTATACAAAACTGCTCTGGTTGTTATTTCAGCTATTAATCTCACAAAATTTACATAAAAGCTTTTCTGATGAGTATCAAAACAGGACTAATGCTATTTCCCCAAAAGGAACAGGAACTCAATAAAGCACACCTCTCACAAGCAAGAAAATTTGCAGTTTCCACCTGCTGGCAGAAGACGGTAAATACTTCTCTTGCAAAGGAAGACAGTGTAGTTATATTTTACCTTAAAACTCAAGCCACTAGTGTATAAGACTTTCAAAAACGAAACCAGCCTAGAAAATTAAAACATAACCAAAATAGCAATACAACTGTTTGGAATTAGAAAAAACATTCAAGTGGTTAAAAAACTGATCAGTTGATGGTCTCACAAATTTAAGTATCAGCCTAGATAGCTTCTAAAAGCTTATTTTCCCTTGTTATGATTATGAAACAGATTGCACTGTTCTGGTGAGGAAATACAGAACCTAAACTAAAAACCATCACTTCCCGTAATCATCAGGCTGGGGGTGGGGAGGGAAGAGGAAGGGAGGATAAATGGTGAAGGTAAAGGGCAGGGGGAAACAACCACAGCAAACACTAGCTAAAACATACAAACAGAGCTGTTAGAGCTTCAGAAAATCTAAGAAGAACAACTGACACACCTTCTGAAAGAAAGGCTTCCTTCAAATAGAGTAGCACATCTGCAAATTTTCTGACATCATTCACCAGTTGCATGATATATTCTGGATCCACAACGGGATTATCATAGCAGTCAGAGTTGGAGCTAATGCTGCTCAGAGAGCTGCTCTTGGTGCTGCGCCCCATTCCCCAATTTCCTGAATTCGAGATGGTGAAGAAGTTGGAGGTAGACAGTCGGGCTAATCCCAAACCACGCTTGTTACTTCCGCCGTTCTGTCGCAACATCCCAGCAGCCGCTGTACTTGTAGAGCTCCCGCAGTTAACACTCACTGTCACTTGATGTCCATCGGACAAGCCAAAGGCAAAACCCTTAAAAATTGGGGAGGGGGAAGGAGATGGAGGAGAAGGAAAAACGCTGATTAGTATAGAAATATTTGTGAAGCAATACTTTTGTACCGACAAGATCCAAAACTTCTTTCAAGATGATACTGCTTTACATAAAAACGCTAAACTGAGTACTATAAAGGCTTTTGGCTATTTGAAGTTATTTAAATATGTACAGTAGATAGATTGTTGCATTAAAAAAAAAAACAAACAATGGCACGCCAAAATTATTTCAAAAGCTGATAATGATGCATGCTTATTTCATGAGAAAAGTTTCTTCCATGAATATTTATTCTGTGAACCTTAAAAATTGCATTCTGTACATTTACCAAGACCTATTCTTTAACATGAAATGTTACTACAACTGAATACAATTGCAAAAACGCTTGATCTGATACAGACTATGAGCAACATCCCCTCTTGCATGAACCACCAAGCTATATTCAGCATCCTGTCTCTTAAGATAATACATAGCCTTCATCTGATAGGATGAATTTTCTCTGTGCAGTGTGCCAAGCAAGAAACCACAGCCTATCACAGTTCGTCTCGGAAAGGAAAACATCCTCAAAGAAGTTATGTGGGCTTTTCAGCCTGTTATCTACTAATATGAAAGGCAATCAAAAGAAAGACACAGAAAAGTGAAGAGGGTGAAAAAATATTTTAGTATCACCCTTACGTGCAAATCTCAGTGCAGTTATCTTGAATGATGTTACTCTGCTTGGAAAGTTCCCCCATAAAAATGCACAAATTTGGGGGAGTACAAATTAAGCAACTACCTGCATTCCTTTCTTTTAGGAAAAAAAACCAAACCAGAAAGCTACCGAAAATTTTGCCATGTTAGGTTAAGCAATTCATTTCAAAGCAGCAAACTGCAGGTGGCAGAGTCAGGTACGATTCCAGCAGCTCCCACAACGCCTGCTGTTGTTCTCTCAACACCAGGAGAAATTCTCAGTGTTTACACTATAGCGTAAACACCACAGGGGGGAAAAAAAAACCCCAAAACCCAAACTGGAACACAACAGCTAAAACATTAACGTGGGTTGCAGACACATCTGCAGCAAATCCTCAAGTTCAATTACTTTACCTAAAAATAAAAGTTATTATAAACTAAAAAATACAGGTTGAAACGGGTTCTCCTGCATATGTATTTGGTTAGACCAACTGAAGTAGTAGCACCTTTAACACTTTGAACACTCCCACTATGAATTTCAAGAGGCATTACTCTAACGCACTTCAATTATTTTTCCATTATTTCTGCTTTATTTCTGTTTGCAGTTTAAAAATATCAGAGGAAACGTGGTCAAAGCAGTTGTTTTTGTAATTAATCTGCAGGCCTCCCAGGGAGCGTGTGCTGGGGGAGGGGGAAGAAAACTTCAGAATTTAACACAAATTAACTGCTCTAATTTCTGTTTACTGCTTAAAGTCAGTACCTGTAAGAGCACTCATGACACTATACAAATAATGCACATAATTAAGCAATTCCAAACACCTCAAGTAGATTGAAGTGAGGTTTACATTAAACATAGTGTTTAAGCAAGTTTCTTCTGTTCCCACATATAATTCTCATGGCTACAAAGCTACTTTGCAATTCTACCTTGCAATTAAGGCAAAACAAGCCACATAACCTTCTCTCCTCTTAAAAAGTGTGATATCTATTTATATCGAGAAAGATTTTCACATTATTTAAAAGACATGCCTCTTTTAAGTCTGGCCAGCTTCACAGTCAACTTTTTAAGTAGCATGATGTGTTAGACCTGTTCCAGTGGCAAGCCCGTGCTTTTAAAGCTGTGTTATTTTAGAAATGTTGACTTTTTTTGCACAAGTAGTACAATAATGCTATCACTTTGAAAATTATAGAAGTGATGACAGTGTTTCTGAACGGGAAAAACTTGAAAAAACCAAAACTGAGCAGCTTAGCACAGCAGGCACCTTTTCCTCGTAAATATTAGTCCTTACGTCTGTTCCTCCTGTGTTACAAGGCAGATGGGAAAAGTTTCCCTCCCAGAACACATGCCTTTCATTACTGAGAAGTGTTTCATATTTCTTCAGGAGACTCTGGCTTTGAAAACGAAAAGCATCCACCAGTTTTGCTATAAACGCCTCCAGACTCCTCTGGCTCACAGCGAGCCATTGCCCGTCCCGACGGAAAAAAAGATAAAAAAAATAAAGCGCCAGATATTTCAAAAATTTGCTCTCCCAGCACAATTTCCCCCGTAGGGAGGGGAAGAAAGGGGAAAAAAAAAAGAAAGAAAGAAAGAAAGAAAGAAAGGAAAACAGGGGCCACGTCGCTGGCGGGCCGAGGGCAGGGCCGCTCCCGGTGCCCCGGGTGGGGGTCGGCGCTCCGCGCTGACCTCGCCGCGCATTCCCGGCGCCCCGCGGCCGGCCCG
>VZRV01003482.1:2004127-2128732 GCA_013398115.1 Falcunculus frontatus
CGCCGGTGCTCGGGCCCGGCCGGGAGCGGGGTTGAGGGGCCGGCGGGCGGGACGGCGGCAGGTGGGACATGCGGACCGAGGGTGCGCCCCCCGGGCCCGCCGCGCAGCGCCCGCACAGCGCGCACCTCTGCCGGGAGCGGAGACACACCCGCCGTTCAGCCCCCGTGCTAAGCGCGGGGAAAGGAGCCGCGCAGGAGTAACTGGTGTACGCGCAACAAGCTGCGAGAGTGAGGAAAAGTCCAAATTCGGACCACGTGGTATTTAGCAAACAGGATTTGCTTTTAAGTGATTTGGCCGACAAGGAACACAAACACCGTGGCAAAGCACCGAATGACTTTCTCATGCTCAACCTCCCACGCTTTGTATTCCTGGATCCAGTTTATCACTCATTGTACAGCTTCCCGTATTGTTATGAGTGAGTAACGTGTGCATGCACACACACACTCTCTACTGTACTCAGCCCGCTTTTATTCCTGGATGAGCTCTGTTGGCTACTTAATGAAAATGAGAGCAGTAACAAAATTAATATATAGCGTCAGACTGTATCCCCAGGATGGGAGTGGATTCAGCTACCCAGACAGCCCAAATTTTGGCATAATTTGGCTTCTGAATTTAGTTGCATGTGCAGACATAACCTTTTTTCTGGTTAAGAGGAAAGAGAAGTTGGTAAAGCAGAAATTTACATCATCATACAAAAACTTAGATAGTTCCCAGCAGCACCACGACCTTTAGACCTGAGTACAGACTTCTGTTACATCATCTCACAGTGATTGATGGCAGCAGTAGTTTTTCCATCTTCTAGAGGCAGGGCTACAAACCCACACTTTATTTCTCACTATTAAAAGGCCATTTAAATTCAACAATCTTAGATCTGATGCCCAAGCTCAGAAATTGGATTTACTTTCAATAACGTATCAATCAGCATCTAATTCCTAGCCCAGTTCCTCGACACTAGCAGTTTCAGCCCTTTACATCTTGAGATTCCCCATCCTTACTCCAGCCTCCTTCCCCAGCCACTTCCATGCAGGATTTTGTGTTGGAGCACCAACTTTCTCTTTGGTTCATCCTTCCTCTCCATATTTACCATTATTTATTCTACTGGAAGAATTTTATTCAATTTCTTTTGGAATTCATAAAGCCTGAAACTTAACAACTAAACTAAAACAAATTGTGACATTTCTTATCTCTAGTGTCAATGTTAAGCACTGTTCAATAAATTTTCTTCATCTTAAAAAATTATAAATAAAATGAGACGTAAATTTAGAAAGCCAGTGTTATAAATAAGTGTTATAAATTCTTCAAGTCTTCTAAGCATGGGGAAAAAGAAAGTAAAAAAGAAAACAATACTCTGAGCTTCAAAAGGATTTTGATCATTCAGGTAATCAATCCTGCGAATGTCAAAATCAGGGCAGAGTAAACAATTGTAAACTAATTTAATGTGAAAGCAAGGAAGTATGGTAGGGAATGCAGGTTAAATAGTACAATCAACAATAACATCATCAGAGAAAGAAAGGTTTATTGCGGGAAAAGTCATTGAAACCATTAGATAAGTGTTCAATAGCAATAAAAAAGATAAAAAAGAAATTCCACCTATACTTATCAATAGATAGGATACAAAGCAATGGATACTATTTGGTCAGCCAAACCTTTGTTCCAAAGAAAAGCCTAGAGCTACAGCAGTCTCTCTTCCTTGCAGACACTCTTTTTGAAAATATAAGTGACTTTATCTTGCCATGATTGCACCATTCCCAGGCACATTTTAGAAAATACTAGGAAGAATAAACTCAGCTGTTCCAAGTACATCTATACTCTAGGCCTTTCACTGTTTCTGAAGTAGACATACACTTCATTATGCTCCCATTCCTCCACAGTCTTGTCTCTCTCATGTCAGCTCCCACATAAGCTAACCTGGGTCCATACAAGAGTTCAGCAAATTTATTGGTGAATTGTTTATTTGAAAAAAAAATCCATTCTAGAGGTCAAATTGAAAGTGACAAAGAAATAGAAATACTAGGATTACATGTTTTTATGCTTTTGAAATATTTTTTTCAGTTACATTTGATTTAAAACTTAAAAGTGTTCTACATTGTGGGAGGCCTAGCTTCAAACGTCTTTTGAAAAAAGGATTTGAGCCCACATCTGCTGCATTATGGGAATGTTAAGTGAAGTTTTGGGTTTTCCTCAAAGTAGAACAACAAACACTTGTCCTTTTGCATTTTCATTGTTCATAGCTTTTTTTCTCCTCATTTTCACTTTGGCTGCCAAATTGAATACAGATCGTCTGCACTCCCCCTGAGTCAAATCTAGCACAAAACAGCTGCAACCACGTCTCAGATCGTACAGTGTTGATTATCTCCTAAACTACCTTGAAAAATATTACATGAAAGAGAAATGGAACTAACAGATCTACCTTCAAGAAAATGTGCCTTGCATAAAACACCAGGTGTACATCACAGCTTGCAACTTTTACTGCAGCAGATAAACTGGAAAGAGGATTAAGGGTCTGACAGCTGCTGTATCTTAGCCACCCTTTACTGGTCCACAGGGCAAATGCCCCTTTTCAGCCAAGTATAGTCTACAGCATCACTAATGCAGGCTTCAGGACAGTAACAGAAGTTGAGCAGGTAAAAGGTTGCTTAAGTAATTTTTTTTCTGCACTTACCTAACTATCCTTACCTTTACTTGGAATGAACTATTAGGCAAATTATTAGGCAAATAGTGAAGACTGGGGCAATAGGAGTCCAGTGTCTCAACAATGTAGTTTCCGAGAAGAGACACCAAAATTGGATTTGTTTTCATTAAAAATGCTGAGTTTTCATGAGAGCAGGCACTGAAATGTCTAACTCAGTAAGAGTCACTTCTATGATTCTTTTAACATTTTTTTCCTGTTGGAGCATGTGTACACTGTGAAATAAAAGCTATAGCATATCTCTGTTACAGTAAAAAAGACAAACCAACAAAACCCCCAAACTCCAAGTACCTGTTTCTTCCTTCTTGCTTTACTCAACAAAAGTCTCTTTGAAATCCAAAGAAATACCTGCCTGATGAAAGCTGTTCTACATTGCAGCTTCCAGTCACTGTTTAGAGATGAAACATTGCTAGGCTGCAGCATTAATGTAACTAGAACTGGGAAAGTAACTTCTGTTAAGAAATCAGTTCCAAAATACTGTGTCTATTCTATGTGCAGAAGTGCCAGATATTCTAGACTAGTTGGAAGACATAAATTATGAGCAGATAGCTTACTGCAAGCAATAAGCATTCAGTACAGAGCTGGATATTTGCTACTATTGTTAACTGCCACATCTGCAAGGGAAGCAACAGCAAGAAACCCAACTCTGGCCCCACACTGAGCATCACTTTAAATAATTTTTAACTAATTACTTAGAGAGGTAAGTTGGTAGTTTCTACCTTCTGCTTACATTCCGATGAGCAGAATTCTGCCCTCAAGAAGTATTTCCATAAACCATTTCTTTTCAAGAATTTATATACAGGCTCCTGCAAAAGGCCAACATAATCTGTATATCAGAAAACCATTCAAGACTCAGCTTCCGTTAAAGAAAATAATGTGACATTTTTAGTAAAATTAAACCTGCCCACTGCTATATTTTAAGTTTTAGTAACCTGTTATTGAAGAATAGCTAGAACTCAAACCTGAAAATTATTTGGATAAAGTCTGAGAAAACTCAGAAAATTGTTCCCCCAGCCTTCTTGCATCTACTGATGGTTTATAAAATAATTTATTTTTTCTCTCACAAGATCTTTTCAGTTTTAATAAATACCACCCACCTACCTGAGAACCCATCAAGATATAAGATTCACGCACACTTCCTAGAACACCCTGCATTTCAGTCAGTGCAGCAGATGCCCTTAGGGGAGCTATGTGGGTGAAACTACAACAACCACTGTGTACTGGTATGAACCTGCAGAGCCAACTGATAGAGAGCAGGAGCACCCCACCTCCTGCAGACATGCCACTCACACAGGGATCAAGCATCTCTCTCTTCACAGTACTAGTCTTCAAGGCAGACCACGAAGATGAGCAAGGGAAATGAAATTCATAGCTTTAGCATGTATTAAAAAATTCAATTTTTATTTAATGGCTCATTGTAATTTACCCCCGAGATGATCACTCCATGCTTTTTAATGTGATGAACAAGGTCTCTTTTCTACAGGAGATAGTCACTCAATCCCCTCTCCCGTTGCTAATAGCCCTCTTCTCCCCTAATCTCTCCTCTATTTCACAATTATTGTCTGTTTTTTCTCTCAGATGATCTAGCTGTTTTTTAGCTTAATGAAGAGCAGTTATTATCAGACCTGATGCCCCCAAACTGTTGACTTTTTCTTTTCAGTTATATCAACTGATCTAATTTAAAACTTGTTCCTTGGTCTTCCCTCTTTTACATGGCATCCTGCCCTGCTCAGGATGAGCTACATAACATCCTAAACTGCTCCTCAAAAATTATGCAAGGCTGGAAGCACGTTGTGAGAGATGCAGCTGGACACAGAACAACCCCATTTGCTAATCCTCCTGGGAAAAGGATTGCCACTGGCATATGCAGCACCCCATTTCCAAATTTCTAACAAGCAGTTTCTTAAGAAACTTCCACCTTAGCTAGCAATTGCCAAGGAGAACAGTGGGTGGCGAGGAATGAGAGGAAAGACTGCATGAAGGAAACAACTTCCAGAACGTTCACAGCTTGCCAAACACACTATTAACCAACAGTAATTACGGCACAGCGACCTGCTGCTGTGGGAGCCAGGAGGCCTGAAGCTACCACCCTGGCTCAGTTAGCCCCACCTGCCCTACCGGTACCAGCAGGATTTAAGGCAGAGAAAGCCCAACAATTAAGGGTTAGCAGAGAAACAGCCTGTTCCTACAGGGAACAGGAGGTTTGGCTGGGAACTCCTGGTAGGTGGTATCTTGCCAAAAGCTGTCAGCCAGGCAGCTCTTGGTCTGATGTGCTCTGGGCAGCAGGGCTGCAGCCTGCCAGCTGAGAGAGGTGGTAAGCAAAGCTGTCAGTGCTGGATTTGCTTGGCAGGAGAAGGGGCTTGTGATGCAGCTTCTGTTGGCTTTGCGATTTGAATTAAGGGTTGGAAGTAGATTATAGCATACAGAGACAGTGTTACCCAGGTTCTGGAAGCCCTCAGGACAGCAGGCCTGCAGGGTGCTGAGGGGACTCCTGCTGTTGCTGGGCTTCTGTCTCACTGCTCTGGAGCACACTAAGTCCTTCTGCAAGCGCTGGCTATTGCTGCTCTCAGCCTCAAAGCAAAAATTTATTTGTATGCTCTTGACAGTATTTAGTACTTAAAGAATTGGATTAATCAGGTTTAAAAAAAAGCGTGGCTAGAAACTTTTCCTTCCCCCAAATTTGACTAGTTATTAACACAACAGTAAATCAATTCAAATGTAACAAATAAACCCCTTAATCCTCTGTAGTTTCAGAACTATTTTTAATGTACATTCCATTTTTCCTCTAACAATAGTTCTCTGCCAGGGAGAACAGTGTATTTCAGGTTGGGAGAGCACATAAGGTCCTTAAGTAGCAATCAAGTGCATTACGTGTGATTAAGCGGTTTCTACTTCCAGATCTATGCTTTTGACTCTTCCTTCCTTCTCCTGCCTCTGATGTTGTGTCATGATTGTTTAAATCCAGTCCTGACAAAATTATCTAGGTTAAAATAACCCCTTATGGTTAAAGGTCTTACGGTTCATTCGGATCATTTTGCCAAGACAGCGAGTACAGCCTGCCTCGAAGGTGCCAGCCCAAGTGTACTGGCTTGTGATGGGGTAGGGAGCTGTAACCTCACAACCTGCTTAAGGGGAAGCTGGAATGGTTTTTCTCGTTGTGGCTCAGGGTTTTCTGCGCTAATCTTACGGACTCTACTTGGCTTCCATATGCAGTTTTGTTGCCAGGGATCATATTCTTATGTTGGAGCCTAGACAAATAAAAGAGAGATTCAGCTAAAGATCAGCACTGCTGATACCTTGGCTGTTATGCAGTTTGCTCAGGAAGAAACTGTTTCAGATTCAGTTTTTATGACAATATATATATGTTTGAAATACAATGGTGTATGTTTGCTGTGAGCAAGTGAACCTTGTATAATGAGTGTAGTTAAAGCATAAAGCTGACCGATATTGGCTGGTAGGGGCAAGTGAGCTAATCATGATGAAACAACTGTTGTGCCTGTGTGTTTTTACAAGTTTATCTGAACTGCAGCTAGAGCAGAGTGCTTGGACATGGTGAGGGAAAGGTGATGAAATGCATTCTCCTGTGTATAACTAATGGCCACTAGTTGGTACTTCAGGACTCAAAAGGACTGGGAAAGAAAGGTTGTTATTCTCATCACTACAGAGCAAGATATTCTTTACCCTTTACTAAAGATCATAATGAACCTCTATGCTAAAGTAGAGCTATGCAATTACTCTTCCTTCTAACTACAAAAGCAGCATCTGACCATAATACTAGCAAGGCTAGGAAAACATAATCCAGCTATAATGACTGGATCTCAAGCTTTACTGAATTTCATATGCTGGTCACATTACCTGAGGAAGTATTTTTTTTTTACAAGGAACTCATTCAGTAGTTTTCATCCTGGACTTTGTAACCTGAATATCTCAGTCAAGTTCTTTCTGACATCTTCTTACCAAATTAAGTATTAGAGTCTGCTTTGTGATACAGTAGTTTTAATCACCTGTATTAATGGAGGTTTTTAAAATGACATTACACTTTATTGAACACTGGTGTGTGTATAGATGCTAGAGGGTATAATATTCGATGAAGTTGCTAAAGTGATTATGATGTGTTCATAGGTTTTGAAAGTACAGTGCTATTGCAGGTGTCTTCTGTGTCAGTGACTGCAGACCAGTCTCCTGTGGCAATATTGTCATGAGAATTCTGTGGCATGTCTCTAGAGTAGCATCAGGAGAGGGCTCTACTCCTCGTCCTGCATAACAATTTGCTTAATTTGTGGGTGGTATGTCTCATCTACAAACATCTGGTCACCTCCGTCAATGGCAATTATGAATGCTTCTTGATCACGAATATGAGTTTCAGACAGAGCTTCTGGGACAAGACTTTCTACTCTAACTGAGCTTTTCCACCCTTCAGTTTTTCCTTTCTTTCAAAATATTAGATCTTCACTCAAGTGATATAGTTACAGAGGAAAGAAACATCTGCCATGCAGTTGTGAGACCTGTCCATGTGAACAGATCTCGTATAAATAAATGCAAGTAGAAAAGGTATAGGCCCTTTAAAGACAAGTTACTAAATGCCTCTGACAAATCTTTGAGTTTGCAGATCCCTGAATTACTGTACAAAAGCTTCAGTAAAAATAGTGAACTCTATCCAGTTTCTGATGGAGCAATTGTAGATGCCTGGTCCCAAGGGATGATTCCTGAGTGGCTCTCAGCCTTGGTGCAGCACCTGCAATCCTGAAGGGCAATTTCCTACTGACCTTAACTGCTCTTTGCTCAGGGCACAGATTGTTCAGCCTATAATGAGGCTCCTAAATCTTCCTGTTCACAATACAGGGAGTGTAGGTGCCTAATGCAGAATTCTCTGCAGGCTGAGACAGACACCAAGTGCTACAGCCCATCAGTCTCTTACTGGACTTGTCCCAAAATTCCTAATCCAACACCAACAGTGGTCTGTCTGCTTTGTTTTGTTTCCTGTTTTTGCTTTAAATAGTAATGGTGAATCTGATTAGCTGCAAGACAGCAGATGCTATGGCAATATAATATTTGAATAACAGATGTGAGAACGGACTCTGGCCTTGTTTTATATGACATGTTATTTAATATTATTTAAGATTTTCTTGTGCAATGGAAGCCATGCTTTCTGCTTTTTCAGAAACTCTCTACCGAATAATATGAATCAGGACCATTATTATTTTAAGTGTGTATATATACCTATATAAACCTGAGAAAATAACATTGTATCTAAAAAAGCAGCATATACTTTGAAATATGATACTAATCACAGAAGGATTAAAGTAGTAGAACTGATCTGTTTCTGTCATCTTGCCTAGGTAAAATAATCCAATGTGATACTTATGGATATAGGTTAACAAAATGTATAAAGATCTTTTACTTTTGATTATGTATATGGCATAAAAATATAGAATACAATTCACTGCATTGAAAATCACAGTGTTTTAACGTCCTATTCTGAGAAAAGCCATAAATGGCTTGCACTTATTGATCGATATTAAAATTTATTTTTAGCAAATATTATTTACAAATTTGTAGTTCTAATGAGAAATTATCTATAACTAGAAGACTGCAGTATTAAATACAAATTAACCCAAGCTGTACTTGTTCGTGTCCAAGTTATGACTGGTTCATTGGCATGGTAGCAGCATGGTGCTGTGTTTGATAATAGCAAGAATGAGAAATCAAAATTGGTAGGTTTGCAAATCTAGCGAACAGAAAGGCCACTGATACTGGCTGAGCTACGGCAGAATGCACTCTGACTGGAGACCCTCCTCAGCTTTCTCCTGAATAAATTGTCTTGGTAGGAATGCGTGGGGATGCCCTGTGAGTTCCCCAGCTTGCCCCACGATTCATTAAGTTGGGGGACCCATTGAAGACAGGATGCCTCTGTGAGGAGACTTAGCCTCGTGCCGGGTCAGGATGACTGCAGGTGGAGTCCTTTTGCTTTGGCAGACACCGCTGGTAGCTGCTCTGGGAAGAGCGGTCCCAGTAGGTACAAGTCTACAGAGATGAAAATTCTGTTCTTCTAAAACCTGAGGACTTTACCAAGGGCAGGCCACAAACCTGGACTGGTTCCTTCCTCGTCACCCTGACCCTGTTCTGTGAAACAGCTTTGGAGACTATCCCCTTCAGACAGAGAGCCTCCAGTGCCAGATGCAGCCATGAAGCAGCATATAATCAACAAAGCCACACTGGCAATCTTCTTTAGCGTAGGAATGTGACTCCAGTGTTGCTGGAACATTTGCCATCTAATTTCCGTAAGTTCTCCCAACCAATAGAAAAATCCCCAAGACAGGCTTGGCTGCCAAACATTACAGGCTTTGAAGTCTGATGGCAGGTAAAAGCTGTATGTCAGTGACCTACTAAAACATCAAAAGGTATGTCAGAGAATGCTTTTGCAGGGCTCAAGCTGGAAAGCTAAAAGAAAATCCTCAGAGATAATATTAAGGGACTTCAAAGGTAGGAGATACGCAGAAGGTCAACAAGAATGGTCAAAATCAGACAGAGAAACAAAAATTTTCTCTGATGAGTAGAAGTTGGAAAGGAAATAAAAGGGAGAAATATGTACTGCTTTTTATGGTCACATAGTACATGTACTGTACAAGCAACAGGTATCTTGTCTTCAAAGTATATGTATCACTATGCTCAGAATATAGACATATACAGTTAATGCCTCAAAAGGAGACTAATAACAGATATCTATATTTTTCTTTTATACTCACATAGCTAAAGGTACTGCAGATTAGGATTTTTTTTTAATATAACATAGTTTATCACAGTGTAGTGAGTATGTAACGGTGAAAGACACAAACATTCAAGACCAGGTCCTAATCTGACAGACTCCGTGTGTGGTACCTAACATATTCAAAAGTAAAGGCATCAATGTAAGAAATATATTAAGTTATGATTAATCTCAATTCTACAAGGGATTTTTTATAATCTCTGGTACTTTATCTCTCAAGCAAGGATTTTTCAGCAGTGAAAACCCGAGAACATAGAATTTTTGTAGAAGGAACTCTGAAACTAGAAATAGGTAAGGCTTCAAAATAAGAATGACCAGGCTGGGTAAGACCGAGAGTCTAGTAGAGCCAGTATCTTCCTTCTCATAATAGCCATGAATGGATGCTTAAGAAAGATAGTAAACACTGGACAGGAATATTTTCCTGAGCTTCCAGCCATTTGCAACTGAGAAACTTCCTGAGCCAAGCATGACTTCTGTATCTAGCAATTATCAGCGAATTCCTCTCCCATGACCTTCCGTAATCCTCTCCTGAAACTTAGTTTTACATTCTGTAACAAGGGGGTTCCCAGCTTTACAAACAGATGCTGGAAAGAATTACCTTTTTTTTCTTTTTTTTCCTAGTTTTGATATCTGAGAGTCAAATCTACTGTACTGAGATTCAGTCTGGGTTTCTGAATCCGGCTCCTGCCACAAAACCTGTTCTGTGAAGACAGGCTCTATCAAAACAAGCTGCAGGAACAGAACTTCCATCAATGCCACTGTGCAACAACTGAAATGAATTGGAGAAGAGAAGGAAAGAGCAGCACCACAGGATCTTGAACATCCCAAAATGACCATGGGAAGATGTGCTCAAAATGCATTAGAGCACATTTGTGTGTGCTTTTTGTGGTTTACCATGATGCCAGAGTGCACAGGGCTGTAGTTAAAATTCCACTGATTTTTTTTTCCCCCCTCTTTATGAAGTTCTGTTTTCAATTTTCAGTGTGCAGCAGCAGTGTTACCAAATATGGGAGAATCTGTGACCACTCTGGACCTATATCTCTGCACTGGGAATGCATAACATAAATGCATTTTTTTTAAAATTACTTTTTCTTTGTTATTCCGATGGTAAAGCACTGATTTCCTGTAGCTTCAGACATGGACAGAGAAGCTTATAGGCAAATGATAAGGTAGATCAGATTGTTCCTGCTTTGCATCCATACAATTAAAAAAAGAGAAAGAAGCTGTGAAAAGGAATGCTGTTGAATATATACGATCCAGTAAGTGGGTTAAGCTGTTCAGATCACCTGCTTCCCAAGCAACATAAAACTTTTTTTTTTTTTCACTCCTTCAGGAGGAATATAAACAGTTCCCTTATCCTTAGGGTGGTAGCAAGCCCTAACAAGGAAAAACAGGACACATTCCTTTCTTCCTTCCTTTATAACCAATCACTGAATTGCTCCCGATGCATTCCAGATCTGGTAGGATAGCTTAATTGCCTTCACCTGGAGGCCACTGCCTGAATTCCTGTCAGTTAATATGGCACCTATGGAGCGAGGCACTGTGATTTCTTTCTGATGAAAGTGGGTTAAGCACCCAGCCCCATGGTCATGAGCAGTTTCATAGGTTCATTTGCATATGAAGATTTATGAGTTTCTTGGGTGTAACTGTGCCTATAAAAGTTTGAGTCTGTAAGTGTCATCAAACATAATTTCTCCCTAAAGACTTAAAACAGATATGAGAAAGATGAGGAACTGTTTATTGTAATAAGTTGTGGTTATGAGTGAAATCTTTAATTGCTTCCTTACAATGAAAGGTCTGCATGGAGAAGGGAATGCTGCTGGTTTGCTTTCACTGGTGGTGAAATAGGGAAATTTCCGTAACAATTCATGATCAGGTGTGCAGTGTTATTCCACAAGGCAGCCTAAATTTTGCAAAGCTATTCAGACAATAATTTTTGTCATGAAATGTTGTCAACCGTTACTCTGGGTCATAATTTCTCATTTCCATAGTTACTGTTCACACAGAATGTCAAGAGGGGTCTCAAGATTCAAATCCTAAATCAGTAGTAAAACAACAAGTTTATGCCTTTTTCCAAATGAGTAGCTAGACAGTTAGACTAGAAAAATAAAAATACTTAAATGTATGGACTCAAACCATAGTTTGCCACTGTTAGGCACTTGTTCTATTTCTACCATATTTTATGAAGTATTTCGTAATAAGCTTTAAAATCTCGCTTGTGTTGCCTGATTCTGTTCCAAGTAAAGTGAAACATTAACATTAATTCTGGAATAGAACTGAAAACAGTTGTTTCACTGACAACATTTTGACAGTTTGATGAAATATCAGTGAGTTTGACACGAGCATCTTATCACAATATTGCCTAGATAGAATAAATCTCAATAGACTATAATAAAAGTCAGAATAAACCAGGGATAGCTCATTATTCATATGTCCACTACAGAAAGGAAAATAGTGTAAGCAAGACCAGAAGGCCCCTAAAGCTTGAAAATCGTGATAAACAAAGTAAGTAAAAATGTGCAATACTACAACAAGGATGATAAGCAACAGTTTTTAACAATTCTATTTTCACCTGAGAGACAGAGGGGTCTCAATAATATACAAGGCTCCTACTAGAGTGAAGTTAATGATATAATTTTATTCTTAAGCTCAAAAGATAAATTTCTGTGATAAACAACAAAAAGTATCTGACAATGTTTACTCACTTTGATTTTATTCCGTACATCACTCTCCAGATACTCACATCAACTACTTAGTTATACAGGCATTCTTGGGAACTTCATTTTTCTTCATGTAAAGAACTTTATCATCCCACAGGAAAGGAATGGAATATCTGTTTCTCAGGTGTCTTGTACAAATATGCTTTTCCATTGCTCCCATAACTACTGAAACATTACCCAAAGCAGACCAACAGTGACTTAGACTGGTTTAACTACCACAACAGCAGAAGGAATATGCTCATGTACTCATACACATTTAGTAAATTAAATGAAAAGAGATCTGTAAATTATTTGCTCAATAGCTGGGCTACTACAATTATTTCTGCACAACGTGTTTTACAGATATTCCATAAAATCGAGGTTATGAAGGCAAAGAGTACTCGGCTGTTTCACTAGCAAAGAGCCTGTACTTAGTGCATAGTCCCCTTTAACACGCACATGAGATTTGGGAATGAAGATCAGATGTGTACAGATAAAGAGAATACTCCACCTGTGGAATTTAAATTATCTGTCCAGAGCACAACAAATGCAGACATCGCTGTCCATTAAGTGTGTATCACAATTTCCTTTAGCATTTGTGTTTTTATAGCACTGTAATCGGCAGCTGAGTCCCGGACAAAGCTAACCCTGTGGCACCATCCTGTGGCACACCTGGCACTTGCACGACTCCGACTGCTCTTCCAGCGGCTGTCGCCTGCCTGTGGCTGTTCCACTGACAGCGCTGGAGCAGAGCACGCTTTGGAGATTTCGTTTCACGTCACCTTCTGTGACTAAGTATCACACTGGCTACTCCAGCAAAGTTTCACCTTGTTCTTGGGAAAATGGTTTGAAGGGAAGGGAGTTTCCCCTAATATTCTAAAACCTATCCAAATATACTCCTCAACTTATGCCTAGTATGATATAAACAAATAAAATATAGAATTGGGAGATAGGTATTTGAAGAAGAAATACTGAGATAGGCTGAAAATATTCATTCCAAAATTCTGAAACAAACTAGAATAAGACTTTGGGATCAGTTTGGTGGGAAATATTTCCCACAAAGTCAGGGTGGTATATAACTTGGGAACAGGTGATACAGTATCTCACTGTAAAAAGGAGGGAGAGGACAGAAATTTTTCACATCCGAACAGTCCCCGAATTTGAATTGAGCTGTCTGCAATAATTTAAAGCAAATAGTGAAGTGTTGAATAATCAGAGTAGGCAAGATTATAATTGATTAGCTGGGCTTTCCTCAAAAATAACATGACTTTCTAGGAAAACACAATGTGTCACACAATGTGACTGAAGTGAACATTAATAAAGCACATTATATGGTGTTACTCAGAAATTTATTAATTAAGTTGGGAAAGTTGGTATTTTTTATAAGGATTATAGTACAGGCAAAGAACTGGGTAAAAGTGGTAAATTAATGAATGATTTTTAATCGTGAATCCAATGTAGTCATTAATGACCTGAGACAAATGTTTCAAGTGCTCTACTGACAAAAAATTTGGAAGATATCATTAATATAATGCAGAAAAATTGCTTGATTCCAAAAAACTGAGGCATGAAATGGAATGAAATTCTACAAGACAAACTATAACATCATACTTCTGAAGAATGAAAGCTATGCAGCGTTAAAGCAAACCTTAGAGCACTTTAATCCTTATTCTAACATTTGCTCCACTTTTCTAATAGCTCACTTTCAACTTGTTATTTTACTGAAATGCAGCAAATTCAAAGAGCGCAAGTGAAAATATTCTCAAAATATTGGCACTATATTCACTGTGACATTGCATTTTGTGTTCAAAAGGCTGATGATGAATCTAGAATTTTTGGAGAACCTTAAGGTTAGCTTGGATTATTATGCAAAAGGTTGGAAGATGAGTTAAATTTTTTTGAATCAGCGAGGTACTGCTTATGTGACCACAAGTGAATCAAATAAACTTGCAGTCTAAGACTTGCTACTGTGAATGGGAGGTTCCAACACCCACTTCTAGAACTTGCAAGGAAAAAACTATTATTACTTTAAATTACATTTGTAGACCTCCCTCCTTTTCTCTTTCCTCCTTCTCCAGACTTTTGTTGCTCACTTTACCCTTCTCTTCTGAGATTTTAATTACTACTTTGCTTCCCTCCTTCACCCAGTGTAGGAGTCAGTGCTCTGCTTTCCCTAAGGTCCTACATAATTCAGGTGTGTGATCTTTTCCTCACAGATATTCTCTTCCCAGAGCAGAGAGAGCACAGGCTATGATTGTGCTACATTGCTACACAAGTCTCATTTCCATTATGAATAAAAGCTTCAGTTTTTCTTACCGAGAAGATCTTGGAAAAAGTAGAGACTGTTTCCTAAAATGTGAAGGTCCCCCTGTAACTGCAACAGTTGCTTTAAGCTGTGAGATGGCACAGAAGATGAGCCTGTTGAGCACCCATTTGAGAAACAGCAATTTCAGTGATGCCTGAAGTAAACTTTGCAAAATGTACCTGTAAGAGCTACTCAGTACTTGCATGTCTTGATCTCTTGCCTGCTTTTAGCAATTTTATTCACCCTCCTTTTCTGCCAGACTGCAGGACTTCTTGGGCTGGAAAATGTTTCAACAATACAGTCCAGACAACACAACTGCTCTGCTTCTCATTTACCCTGATAGTCATACGAGTCAAGCCCTATGATTTACAATTCCAGATTACAAAAGGAAATATATAACAAGCTTAAAAATTAGGTCACAGGTGTTTCTGAAGGTCAAATACTTGGCATGACTAAGTTTAGGAAAATAATTAGGAGGATTACGTTTACATTTCTTTTTGCTTAGTTATACACAACTATTAGAGGTTTGGTCCATAGAGTATTTGGTTACTTCTGCTGCCTGTTTACGCTGTTCCCACCAAGTTAGTGTGAAATACACTAGCATGTGAACATTCAGTACATTAACTAAGCTGTGATAATAACAAGGAGACATGTCTTTACTTGTGGCAAAAACTCACTCTCAGACAACAGGGCAATTGGCAGCTAAGTTTTGACTTGGAATGATGTAATTTGGATGATTATTTACTTAATATTTAAACTGTGTATCTTCTATTTATATGTTCTGCATTAAGATGGACTGCGTGGGTTCAGTCTTGCTGAGCGGGAGCGAAGAATCCTGCTCTACCTTATAAACAGTGCCTTAGCTGGCAGGCAGAGAGGACGAGCTTTCAGCTGTGGCTTAGGGTGTAGCTCCATGTAGGAAGGAACAGAGAATTTTCTCACGTTGTTCAGAGACATGCAACTTAATCCCTTAAGGCTGAAGAGTAATATTTTTCTTCCTTCTGCTAGAATGAGATAAAACTTCACTATTTATGTTTTCTTGTGAAAGTAAAACATTTTTTTTTTCTGTACCAGAAAAGGAAAAAGTTCTTCTGTGAATCTCTGTATTTATAAATACATATCTACACATGCACACATATGTATATTTATGTATCTATAGAAACTTCCACCATTTTTTCTAAAACTTGTAAAACTCTGGTCCGTATAGCATTAAGGCAACTATCCTGATGGGTATCACATCTGTACAGTTATATCCATCAGATACCCCAATAAATTAAGTTTAAAATTTTAAATTCCAGTGGAGATGAGTTAGACTAAAAAGTCCTGGAAGCAGTAAGATGTAATATTAATGCATTATTAGCAAAAAATATTATTACCATATCTTAGTGGCAATATGCAATATTAGTAAGTAGTAGTGTTAGTAATAACATGTAGTAGTTACATCCTTTCTTTAAAAACAAAAAAAGTAGAACACCACCAGCTTCTTTCTACATAAGTTCATGAAGAGGATCTTCATATTTCTTTAAAACTTTACTATATTCTTAAGATTCTTCAAGGGTCTGTTCTTTGCCTCTTCCTCTACTGTTATTGATCCTATTCTTATTTAACAAAAGCCCACTTTTTCACATTTCTGAATTTTACTCCTTAAATTACACATTTTTTACCCACTCTACAATATAACAGGAACGTATCTCTTCCTGCTCGTTCCATGCAACCAAGAGGTTCACTGTGCTAATAACCTTGTTTCCCTGGCCTTCTTCGTTCCTCTCATTCTATACCATCTCTGCTAAAGACCATCTGGATGATCCCAAAGGTATCCTCCAGTCTTTCTTTTTTTATGATTCTATAACCTTTAATCAACACTGAGAACTAAAATATCTCTTGATTTCCTTAATGAAATCTAAAGGTCGACCACTTCTGTACCTTCTGTACAGTTCCACTGCATTCTCTATTTCTTATCACTATACAAGCATCAGCTATTCACAACTCACACATTTCTTTGTTGCTTCCTACTCTGTTACCAGTGCATTTTCTTTCTGTGAAGCTTTGAGAGAGGAAGAAGGCAACTAGATCCAGTCTCTTGGAAGATTTCTTCCAGTCAAAGATTATGTATCTAAACCAACATCTCAGTTATGACAGCTACTGGAAGCCAGTGCTTGCACTAGTAAAACACCCTTTCACAGAAAATGTTGCTAAGTAAAGCAGATAGATTCTGCATGTGCATCTTCTGGAACAGTCCAGAATAAGTTTGCCCCAAAAGTGGTCTAAAATTGCCCAAGGAACTTGAATTAAGGCTGTATCAGGATGCAACCTTTATTTATATGGCTTCATATGGTTTTTATCACAGTATTGCTGCCTCATTCAGTGAGTAGGCAGCTATTTAATATTCATTTGTAATACTGAATTCATTTGTAATCAGTGTCTAGCAACAGACCTAATAAATACCATCAAAATACAATGCAAAATCTAAAAATATATTACAATGCTAGTTATATTTAAAACCACTATGTTTAAAGAAATCTCCACCAAGCTGCAACCACTTAGCAGCATAGCACTTCTGCAAATACTTCTGCTTCTTAGTAGTACACACTTCTGCAAATACCTTTCTGGTACACTTCATGATAAACATTCTGAAAACAGGGAAAAATGCAAGTATAGGCCAACTTTGAATGTGTTAGATAACTTACACTGGGGCAGCATCCTACAATGATTCTGCGACAGAAATAAAGTAGTAGTCCAGATCATCTTATTAGCGTTTATCTGCCTTAGCCATAGAATTGTCATTCTTTCCATCATCTCCTTCCTCATACACCGTGTCTCAAAATTTTTGTAATATGTGACAGAGTGGGCCTGTAGGCAACAGCCTACTTACCTATCCTATCAGAGTCCAGCACAGGTTCATGCAAGAAGGGAACCGGGGTTGTTTAGTCTGGAGCAAAGAAGGCTGAGAAGAGACCTCATTGCTCTCTACAACTGCCTGAAAGGAGGTTGTAGCAAGGCGCATGTTGGTCTCTCCTCTCAAACAACAAGTAATAGGATGAGAGGAAATGGCCTCAAATTTCACCAAGTGAGATTTAGATTGGATATTATAAAAAACTTCTTAACTGAAAGGGCTGTCAAGCATTGGAACAGGCTGCCCAGAGAAATGGTTAAGTTACCATTTCTGCAGGTATACAAAAGATTATAAAATATGTATGTGTATATATATATATACTATGTATAAAATATTATAAAATGTGGCACTTAGGGACATGGTTTAGTGGTGGACTTGGCAGTGCTGGGTTAATGATTGGACTTGATCTTAAAAGTCTTCTCCAATCTAAATGGTTCTATGATTCTAAGAACTGGACTTAAACTCCCTGCCAAATAATTCTCCTACCATGTTTCCCCCATCTCCTCCACCAAAAATTGGTAGCTCAGGTACCACAGGCTTCTGGTCCAGCCCGCTCCATCTCACACCTCATTAGATTTAAGTTGCCTCCTTTCAGCCTTTTTCTTCTCCAGTCAATTAGCTCTAAATCCCTCCTTTCTGTTTTGCTCAGTAGCTCTAAATGTCACCCTCACCTAATGTTTTGCCACACATACCCACTCTGCTTTTCTCGTCTAATCATTTAATTCCCTCCCAATACCAGAATTGTTGTCCAACCCATGTAATCTCCTTGTTCAACTGGTCTCTAGGTCCTCCTTCCACTGCCTTCCTAACCCAATATGGCTCAGATTCCTTTTCTAAATGTCATCTTGTTAAGCCACTCCAGTTTCTGTACCCCTTCTTCACTGATTTCTTGTCAAGCCATTTCTTTCTCTTCCACTCTCAGTCTTGCCTCATCCTAATGCATTCCTTTCATTCCTAATGTGGTTTTATCTGCTTGCATTCAGATCAGTAGGATAATTCTGAAAGTTAAAAACAGTTACCTATGCTCAGTCACCACTTCAAGCTGCATTTTGGCACAAAACACCCATTGCAGGAAAAGCCTTGGAGCCTGCACAGTGCTTGATCAACAACAGACTGCTCATTCTGTATGGAGAAAGGTTGCAGAGGCTCGGTTAACATGACCTGTAAGGTTGGGCAATATGATCTGGGAGGAAACAGATGCTGCATGGTTGCTTTAGAGTGTGGTGCAGTTTGCTTAGCTGCAGGAGCTGTGAGGGACAGGAACATAACAAATGATGGCATCTCCAGCCCTGCTGGTAGCCTGAAGCCAAGAATTGTTACAGAAGGCATACAAATCTATTTCTAAAAAGCCATTAAATTGTCAGTGTGAAGGAAAAAACAAAAAACTCAATATTGCTACATGAATATCATATGTGACCTGTTGTTAGCGTGTAAGAGCAGACCATTAGGCTCCTACAATGTTCAATGTCTCTGACATGGTTAATCAGAAGGGCTGCTATAATAATCACCAACTTGTGAAACAATGGGTGGAGACAAGAGTTCAGTTTTAGAAATCCATTTCAAGTTACGACACTGTTCCTTCATTGTCTACCTTTCTTCAGCTGGTGAGTGTGTAGCAAAACGCTAATTGAGTCTGAGTGTTACTGAATGCAAAGTATTGCATACAGGGGAGAAATTCTAATTCTACTTTAATTCTCAAAAAAAGATCTGAACTGTACTGATACAAAACAATGATTAAGAAATACTGTGTTTGCCAAAGACAGAACTTTAATGTGTAACATGCACTTAATACTAAATAGTTTGTAATGAGAGGAAGTAAGAGACAAGTTTCCAGGAATATGCCAATAGGGAGGAAAGTTCTGTGGAGTGTAAAACTGGACCCTCACTACTGATACTAAGCAAATAGATCTGCACATAGAATGTATTAAAATCCTTGTTCTGTTATATTAGCATCCTTTCTACATTACCAATGTTAAAACTAAATTATATTTGTTCAAAGAACACGTCAGCATGGTATGTATTGGTGGTCATAACTCCTGGAAAACAGAAAGATGGGTCTGATGAAGTTATTATGGTTTAAACCTAATGTCTGATACCTTATGAACAAATACAAGGGAGGGATATGATTCCCTTTTAGAACAATTTTACCAATTTAAGCTCCATCATCTGAAATAAGAAGGAACCACGACATAAACAGTGACGATGACACAGCTTTCCAAAAGTTATGTCTTTCATATAAGTTAGTCTCTGCCAAATTCAATTCTGTTGCAAACCATGGTGATAAAACACAACGATCTTAAAGCTTGTTACATTCTCTTAATATATTGAAAAAAATTATTTTCCCATTGCTTCCTTCTGGGAAATAATTGGACCACATTGGTGTGACATCTTGTATTAAATAAATTGATATTTAAGCTGAGACAGAAATTTCATGCAAACTTTCAGTTTGCATCATTATAAATCAGCAAATACATTAATCAACAAAGATATAACCAGCTGAGAAGCACCATTCATAAGGGAATTATGAGGCAATCTCAGTAAGAGAATTAGAGCTCTACCTAGGAAATAGATATTAGTTGTAAACATATTTTAAATGCCTTTCTTTAAAGTACTGAATTCAGATATCAAACTTGACAGGTTGACTTTGCAAAGATCCATGATACTGTTCATGAATGCCTTTTCCATGAAATGTTCCTTAAAAATTTCTTTCAGTTTTCTCACTTTTTGATGAAAAACTGAACGTTTTTTTAACCAAGCATTATTCAAGGTATGATAGGAAGTTAACATCAATGACTTTTGGTCTTCTATTTATTATGTGTCTAATAAAATATAAAACAAGACAATATTTGAGATAAGCTAGAAATAAATATTGAGCAGTGAAATACCTTGGCTTGCAGATCACCAAATCTATCAAGATCAAACTGAGCTCTGATCCACTTCAGAACAAGCTAAACAGGAACATCTAGTTTCAGTTATCATTTTTCTACCCACTCGCCTAGTCCTAACAAGGTAGGCAAGTGAAGCTCAAAATCATAACTGAAACTGACTGTTCATAAATGCAGAGTACTGTATTTCGGAGGAAAATCTAATTCTGTATTTTACAGAGATTGTCCAATTAAAGCGACTAACAAAAGGAATATCAGCATTCTAAGCATCAATGAGAACAGCTCAGTTGAGACATCTTTCTGTAAATGTCAAAGTCAGAAGCCAATTAACAACAAAAGCAAATAAAAACAGTAAGGAAAATAAAACTGAGTTCTTAGTACAAATCAGGTGTTTTCTCTCACCTTAAATACCAGTGTGTTTTCTGGACCAGCAAAATATGAGTGATTATGCTTACTGACATGAAAAGTTAGAATGGGCTTCAAACACCATACTTTAGAATGAAATCAGTGCGTAAGTGTTTGAAATTAGAGTAAAATACACTAAGACAGCAGATATGTGGAGTCTGTACTGTCTTTAAGAGTATCTGATACTATCCACATACAGAGAGAAGACCAGGCAATTTCTGAGTCTGGTATAATAACAGTAATTCCTGTGTATTTTCACATTTTCACCCAGACTTACATATTTATGAGCTCTGCTTATAGAAAGCAATCTGTTGTCTTGTATATTGGAAAGGCAGGAGGTACTAAGTAGAAGCAAGCGTTGCTCGTACAGAGGCTAGATCACAGTCGCATCAAAAAACCCCACATATATAAAGCAAAAATACAGACAGAAATCAAGGAATTGCACGAAGTAGACTTGTGTGTAGCAATTAAGCACTTGTGGGTTATGGTGTCAGTTAATAAAGATTAGGAAAATTACCCCTCTCAGTGGGAAAGTGAAGCAGTAATGGCACAGAAAGTCTGCAAAGACCAATATATTTAAAAGCCAATGGTCTGTACATCTAAGCTTTTTTTTCTATACACCCCACATCTTCTTCTGCCCATGCTACTCCCAAATTTGCTTACTGCTCAGAAAGACTACCTTCTCACTTCTAAAGTTCTTGTAACGCCCCAATCATCTGAGGGACATGCAGGAAATGGGTAAGAAAAGGCCGAGAAGAAGAAGAGAAAACAGGAGGTACAAAGAAATGGAAGCTTATTCAGTAGATCAAAGAAAGTTCATGTCCATTTCAATTTCACCCTGTACGCCCCACTCTGAAGATCAAACCTGCATTAAAATCAGCATATGGAGGTGGAGGCTTATGGGTTTTGAGTGGTTGATACCAGATCTACACTACTTCACCTGCACTGGAGCTTGAACTTCTATGAAGTGACTAAACATATAATGATACCATTTGGCAGACTTAAGTCATATTAATAAGGCTTAATAAGATAATTGAGAATAATCTGTATCATTATTCATATACACACATTTGCACATATATGAACTGATACATGATCTAATGTAGCTCAACTTCAGATGTAGAACTTCCTTCCATGAAAAATCAAGCAACAAACTTAATACTCTGATGTAGCACTTCAGCAGAAGGACAAAACATTATCACTTAATGCTGATGACTGCATTAACAGAACAGTTCATTAATTTCCCTGCAAACCATGCTGGATTCTACAACTAAGAGATATATCTAGGAGATAACACAGATTTCACAAAAGATACCACATTAATCCCTGGAACTTTCCTTCTTGCTCCACTAGTTATTAAGTTTTCAATAGCATAGTACTTTACTTAAAATTAAACAAATTAACAATGTACTGAATTTATATAGACTTAATTAAGCAAAGGTAAGTCTGCAAGATGGAGTCCAGCACTACACAAATCACCTTCGAACTTAACTAACATACATGATACAGTTTGCATCTTACAGCTTACTTCAACTTACATAAATTAATCTCATTCTTCTGCCAACTTTCACAACATTTTTAAATTGCACTCCATAATATTTATATAAGTTACATTGGACCTACAATAAACAATATGATTTTTCATTTAATTATTAGATGACATGTTGTTCTCAGAATATAGCTGGGTGTTGTATGCCAAGTGCCAACAGCAAATAATACAGGTTCTTCCTGTTCTGGGAGACACCAAATAGGAGCATCTTCGTATTTGTTAACCTAGACTCCATTAAAAATAAATGTATTCACATAACTATTAGTGGGACAAATATTCACTCCGTAACAACTTCTTATATTTCTGACTTTGACTCCTTAAAACTCAAGGGTCTAAAATCAAGAGTGGCTGAGGACATGAACTGAAAATCTGAACCGTTTAGCAAATTTATTACTGCTCATTATTATTAGGCTTTGTTTTTTAAATTGGGAAATGGAAGAACTGCTTAGGCAGATACCATTGCTTGACAGTTCAGACACAGGAGCCCAGCCTCACGCTTCTGTTACGAGGTCTGCTGATGTCCATTATAGGGATTTAAGGCTTTAATAGTAAACGTGCATTTTTCTTCCCACAGGCTTCAGTCTTCCAGAGTGCACTTTCTCATTTAAATAGCTGGTTTGCTATGGATGTTCCTACTTACCTAGGAAGAAATTTGAACCGTATCATGGACTGTATTAAAAGGATGGTTGTTAATTCAACCTTACTATATCAGAGAACCTACACACAGTACTATTAATACAGGTAACAGAACTGCTGCTCTTTGTTTCTTCCAAGCTGCCTTTCCACCTCTAGCTTTTACATTTGAGACACATTTGAATTAATGTTGCTCTTATTTGTTACCTTGGTAAACCCTCACAGGTGACTTGTACCAAGAATACCAAGAAAGCAGTATGACCACAATGTATATTGAAATACAGCAGATCTCAAATTGAAGAGAAAAAAAGGAGCTTTTGTCACAAAAGCATTTAATCAGTGTGGGTGATTTTATCAAGGATATGCTTAGCCATGAGTGCTGTTGGAAACTGATGAAATAATGGATCAATAAAAATCTCATGTTTTGAACTAAGTGCCCATTTATCAATCATCCTCACAAAGTTATTCTGAAAAAACAGCAACTTTAAGGAGTCGAGGCAGTAGAAGACAAAGTGGAGGACTGGATGCATGAGACAAGTTTCTCAGAAGGTGATAGGCTTGTGTGAAATTATTTAAGGAAAATTTAGAAGAGAAATAAAATATGTACCAGGTCACAGTATTGGCTAGTGTCAGAAAGTGGGATAAGGACACTGAGCAGACAAACAGCAGAACACAAGTCATGCACACATGCAAACAACAAAGGTCAGCATGGCCCAAACCGATGGACAGTTCATGGAAACAAAATCAGGCTGTGCCAGATAGCAACTTCTGTGGAAGGGTACAACCGACCTAAGCTTAAAGAGGGAAGAGGACTTGTAAAGAAAAGTGTTCAGTATCATAACAGTCTTGATCTCTGTGCTGGTACTGAGATTAAAAGTATCAGCAAAACTGTACTACAAAGATTCATAAACTTGAAAATTTGCATAAATTTCCCTTTTTGCAATGATTTTAATATAAGAAGTTTATTTTGACAACAAAAGTACCTCTTTTTTTAGGTTCTCGTACTCACCTACTCTCAAAGTATCTAAGATTTTAAAAACCAAGATATTTTCACAAACATTCATCTTTTAAAACAAAACTAATTTATTAATGCTGTGTGATTCTGCTATATATTTTCCTGAGGATCTGAAACACTTCAAATAGTTTACAATTCCTCCCATCCACACCAAAACCACCAATGTACAGCAGATATTTTAGAGCAGGGAGATTATTGATTTTGCTAAGTTCACAGAACAAGTGCCAGAGAACTACGTTCAACAGTCCTGACTCTAATGCTCTGGAAAATGCTAACAATTTGAGATTTTGGGACTCCAGCTTTTACATTAAAACATGAACTTGCCTTAAAATACCTGATGATACCAAGGATAGGGAAAGAGAGCAAGAAAGAAGAGTGTATGTGGTGATTCAGAATGAAGAACCAGGGATTATCTCTCGAACTGCAGCTTCAGACCTGCTATTCCAGGCAGACATACTTGGAAGAAATAGGAACACCTGATAAATGGACTGAACTATGCACACTCTCTTGCGCTACAGTAAAAAAAGCACAATGTTCACAGGAATTCAAATGTTTTTAAAAGCCTGTATGAAAACATTTTTCAAGACTAGAAATAGATACACTGATTCCACCTGCATTTTGATCTGCATTTAAGTTTGATCAGAGAAATTGTTTTGTCATTTCAGTGCTAACCACGGCATCAACGTAGGCTTTCAGTATATGAACAACCAGTTCCTACAGAAAGTACAGACACTTCATATACATTATCAGGCGTCTTTCTGAGGGATATGACCGCAGGGGAAGATCCAGTATAAATACAGTTATGCTGGCATGGATGTTTTGCTGGTATAGCATGACATGCCAATCTTGTTATTAACTCTGCTGGAAAAAGCACCTGTGCGAGTATAACTGGTTTTTGTGGGACAAGGCTCGCTGGTATCTCCTGCTGTACCTGGTGTGGCTCTACCCTTTACAGGGATTATTTTCCTGTGCTTACACGGGTGACAACTCATTCCACCCTGTCTGACAGCCAATCTTGGCAGCTCCTCTCATGGCACTAACAAAAAAACCAAAAAACCAAAAACCAAAAACCAAACCAAAACAAAAAAAACCCCAAAAAAACCCAGCGTGGCAAAACCTACATAAATTTTTTTCTGAAATTTTAGAATGTTTTAAAATGTATTAGTTTCTAAAATTTCATTTCATCTTGTTATCACATTTACAAGCCATTCCTAGCACACGTTCAGAAATCACGCTGTACCCCCAAAAAGAGCCCCGGGAGAGTGGATGACCAGAGCCCACCGGGCAGGAGGTGCCAAGCCGAGGGAGCCTGGGAAAATTAACCCGTGGGCCGCGGGGGCGGCCCGGCCTCAGCTGCTCAGCCCGACCTCCGGGCGAGGGCAGCCGGCGACAGGCCCGGCCCCGCCGGCGCGGGAGGAAACGCCCCTCCCTTCCCCTCCCCTTCGCGGCGGCGGGTCCGCCCGCCGGCAGGGCCAGGCAGGGAGCGCTAATTCCCGTCCCGGCGTTGCACAACCCGCTCCCGGCGCGGCCCGTCCTGCCGGCGGCGCGGGGCCGGGCGGCGCCGCCCCCTCCCGGCATCCCTAGCTCGGCTGCTCGGCTAGGCTGCGCTCGGTCGGCGGCTCCGCGCTGCTCTCGCCATGGCCGCCTACAGCAAGTTCCTCACCGCGCGGCACTCCGCCANGGCGGGCCGCAGCGCAGCACGGGTGAGCGCGGGGCCGGGCCGCGGGGCGGGAGGGGCCGGGCGAGTTGCGGGGCCGGCGCCGGGAGGCCGGGGCTGCGGGAGCTGTGCTCGCCCTCACGGCCCTGGGCCCGGCGGAGGGGCAGCCGCGTCCCTGTGCCACACACACAGGGTGCTGCCACCGCCGCCCTCTGCCCGGGACGCGACTGCTGGGCACAGGGGTCAGGCTGCCTCCCCCTCTGCCTTCCCCTCTTGCGAGAATCCAACCACCTCCGCCTTGTTACCCAAATTATATTGGCTTTTTCTATTTTCCTGACTACGAACAAGTATTAACAGTTGACTTCTAGGGATGACCGTGTCTGCATAGGCAATTAATAGAGTCAGCTGTTGTTTGAATGCTGCTTGTGACAATAAGATACACGGACAACAATTTCAAAGCGGCCAAATCTGGTGATGTTCCCTATGATGTTGCCTTACAGGTATAAGGTGCTCGGGTGTGTATTCGTTAGTACATTACAAAACACTGGTACCACAAAGTGTGGCAGATGATGAATATATCGCAGACTCAGTCCTTTCACAGTTTTACTGTGTTTGTGATTGTAGGTTGTTGATCATATGCTGAAGACCTGGTATGTTGAGATATTACAGTTGGGTGTCTTGTAGGCACTACAAAATTATACTGAAATGGACTTACTCAACAGACTTAAGTAATAACATACCTGAGATTAAGCAACGATCCAGTTTTATTTTACCTAATTCCTTTCATACATGATATCTGTAAGAGTTTCATGAAGTTAGGTAACTGTCACACAACATGGCAGACAGTGATATGCTGCTGAAAAGTCATGAATTTGCTACCTTACATTAGTTTTTGCATGAGAGTTAAAACAGGATCCTGAGCTATGGCTGAGGGTTACTCTTCCATCAGACTCATAGGGAGGGGTGATTTTTTTCAAATATCTCTGCCTAGTTTAGTGAAATACCACTTACAAAGCAGAAAAGCTGTATGGAAGGGCACAAAAACGATGAGCTCAGATCTTCACACCTAATATAGTGGTATTTGTAAGAAATACTGGGCCTTGCTGATGTTCTAGGAGCACCTATGTGTTAAGTCAGACCAAGACTATTCTTTTAAAGTGCATCTCAATTGTCCACACTTACCTTGCTGTGCCTTCATTGGGGAATGATCTTGGAGCACACAAAGCGGGTTACATTCAGACTGGAGCACATCTTCAAACATAGATGCAGGCCCAATGTAGTTTTGAAGTGCATTTAATATATTCCCACTGTTGGTAGCATTCATTTGATAGGAGCAGGCTAGAGCTTGTCCAGAGTAATCTCTCTATACCTGAAATGGATATTATGTGGGTCCTGGGTTGTCCCCATTAAACTATTTTGCATTCATGCCTTCTGATGTTGATCTTGACAATGGCAAGGCATGCATTAGCTTGAGAGTCAGTGTACAGAAAGTAAGCGTTAGCCTTAATGCTGAAGACTGTTTGGAATGTGTCTTTCCTGTGTGGATCTTCAATTTTGCTAGGCACAGTGTTAAAAATCTGAGGCATTTCTATGTATTAGATGGACTAAACATTATTACGGGATTAGTGAGAATTGGAAAGGGGAGATAACTTAAAAATTACATTCCAGCTAATTCAGCAGATGAATGGGCTTGTGAGAGCCTGACCTAATATGTCCCTTTTCCTTTCTCTGTACTGCGGTCTTACTGATACCTTGTCCTTTACTTCTGTAATCTTCTTTCTAGTTGTTTTGCATTCTTGAATTTGTTAGAAATGCAGTTGCTAAAGTAAGTACCATGCTTGCAAACTTGATTTTTCTCGTGTGTATCTGTTGCTTTACACTTTTGAGTTCCTCCACAACTTAGGTCTTGTTTACTACTGGTACTGTGTTGTGGCCATGGATTCCAAACTCTAACATCCAACATTCGGTTGTTTCAATAATAGCTGTGCTGCTGCTTGAATGCTATTTTGAGGATGGTTTTTGCCCCCTGGTCTTCGTTCTTTTCTCCATGTTTCCCTGTGAGGCAAACCTTGCCAGGAGCCTTACAGAATGCTACCTATCAAGACTAGGCAGTAGGTAAGCTACATTGCCTATATCACGAGCCTAGACAAAAGCATCTGGTTATTACCATTGCCTCATTCTCCTTTAGTCTCATTAGTTCATTTATCATTCATTTCTTCATGCTTTGTTGCTAATGTAAATTATAGCATACTTTTGAAAAGGATTGTCATCGTGCCAAATCTTTACATTTTCAGCATTCTTGTGCTGGTATATGATGCTGACATATAGTAACAAGTGCACAACCTTTGAAACCTGCAGGGCCTAGTGTATCCTTTAACTTCTGTGTTGTATATCTCTGTCTCTTTGGGAAGAGGAAGAAGTTGGGGGGGCATGGCTGTCCTAAATTTTTGTACTTATTCCTAGGGAGAAGAGTTTCACTTGGCAATCTAGATAGTCTGGAAGAGGACTGGTAGCATATCTGCTGCTTGAGGTTAACTGACTAAAATACGTGAGGTGATTTAGTTTTGTATGTATGAATTCCTTTGTTAACCTTGGTGTATAATGCCTGAAAATGTTGTGTCATGTTAGTGTGAGGTGAATTTCAGCTTCTTGAATTCTGGAAGGTGAAATTCTAGTTTTGAACTTTGTAAGGACAAAGGTAAATGTAGCAGACTTGAATATAAACAGCAAAACACTGGGCTTAACATTCAAGTGAATCATTGAAGTGTTCTAGTGCAACTGTAAATTTTACCTGCAAAAGTTCTTCCTTCCTCACGTAGTTTCAGAATACACACTTACTTATACATACTTTATGTTCAAAATAACATTTCATGTTTTCCTATTATTTCATGTGTTTCTGGACTAACTGTCATTTTCCTGTTTGATTTTTTGTGCTTTTTTAAGTTTTGCTGGAATGTCAGCGATAGGTCTGCTGCTGGTTGAAGTTGAAAAGTAAACATACAAATTGAAAAAAAGAAGGAAAATCTTCTTTTAGCAAATCAAATGTGTTTGAATGTGTGACAAGATAGCTATGTGGCAGGCTCTTCATGTTTGTTTTTATATAGAATAACCAGTTATAGGCATGATACCAGGAAGGAGAGGTAGTAACTTTTACCTACTTTTCAGCTGTCAAACAATAGGGGCAAGGTCCAGTACAACTCATATCAAGTAGTAATGTATGAATAATTAAGCTGTATGTGTTATGCCAACCTGCCTTAGTAGGTCAAAGATCACTTAATTAGTACTGCCTGGATTAGTCACAGATGTTGTTCTGTAAGAGGTATTACACTGCTCACTGATTTTACAGAAGCGAGAGGTGATGTCACTTGCAATTTACAATGCATTTTCACCACAATTTTCTGAAATCTTCCAAAGCAGAGGGATATAGAACTGTTTGCTTATAGTAACCTGTTAGTTTTCCATTTTACTTCCTTGGCGTAAAGCACAGAGAAAAATATATTGGTTCTTTTTCCAATTTGTTCTCAATAAGTCTGTTTCCTTACAAAAGCTTCATGTCTTCTTGAGAGGGGGGAAGTTGTTATATTTAAATGCAATTATGACTTCAGTTGTAGTATTTGGGTTTTTTAGAGTCATAAGAAGTTATTTGAGAAACTACATTATCCTAGGTATATAATGCAGAAAAAAAAGCCTGTTTATTCTCTTTCCCTAAGCCTGCCTCAAACAAGAAGCAACAGAATATTTGCTTAAGATTTGATTGCTTCAGAATTAAAACCTTAGGGGGTGTTACATAAAGGAGCTGGATATTTTTCATTATCCCTCTAATGAGAATTTTTCCTGAGTATCCGTGTAGTTTATAATAAAGTACTTACACAAGCAGAGAATGAGCTTGGCTTACATTCAAAAAGAAGGTATTTAACTCATACAACTTTCTGCTGGAAGGAGGGACTGAAAGAAGTAATAGAAGGTAATTAGGGTTAGAGTTTGGAACTACAAGATTAGGGAAAGGGAATAAACAGTTTGGAGTAATAGGAAGGCATTTGTAATGTATGGGAAGGTGACGAAATAAAATATTTTAGAATCTGCTCCTAGACACACTGGCCTTTCCTATCACCTAGCTGTGTTCATTAGAATCCAAGAAGATGCTAGGATGTGGGCATAATTTAGTATAAACTGAACTTCTGAAACCCATGTGATGGCATCCCTCCTGTGAGGAAAAAAATGAATGAAGCAAGAATAGTGCATGCTTGGGGCCTTAGAGGTTAGGCAAGCCTAAAGTGAAGGGGAAGGCTCATTGAGTGGAGAGACACTGTCTTCAACTCGACCTATCTCAAATAGGGTTTTGCACAGTTCATCTTGGGTGACACATAACCTATGCTCCTGCCTGTCCCTGGGCTTCTCAGCCATTGTCTGCTGACGGAGTGTCAGCACATGTCACTCACTCAGGAGATGTCACTGCTTATGTCGTTGGCTGCACAGCCTGGAAACGTGCAGTTTGACAGTGATTGACATAAGTGCAATCAGAGGTGACAGACACGTCCAAACGTTTGGAGGCGCTTTCAAACATAACGCTGGAGTTTAAATATAGAGAGTGGTAGTTATAACTTGAAACAGATGGTGCATTTTTATTCCATTTGTGTATATTTAGGATGTCAGTTTGCATAATTTCTTTAGATTCTGAAGATATTTAGATGGGCTTTGCCAGTGTACTTCACATGGAAGGACCTGTTCTAGTTGAGTCTGTTTGACAGGAAGGGTGAAATTATATTGCTGCAGATTAATAGAACTACTTTCATATATGTAAAAGCCTTAAAGGGAACCTGTGTTACTTGGAGAAAAGGTGTCGTGTCAAAACCAGCTTTATGCTAACTACATTGAGGTAAGTTTATCTAGGATGTGAATGTGACTGTCCAGTCTGCTGCTTGCAGTAAGTGCACTAGCGTTGAGGGAAAAAAAATTAAAAAGACGCAATATACAGATGCGATTACTAGAATACATCGAAAATCCAATCTTGTACAAAAACCTGCCTGGGGCTCAGAAAACCTGTCTTCAGCTGGAGGGTATGGAGACAGGAGAAACCAGATGACTCAGCCCTAATCCTGGCATTTAGACTGCCTTTGTTTGGGGCCTGGCTAGCTAATTAGTGGTTTCTTTCTTAATTAAGTTGCATAAAATGCCTGCTGTCTAAGGCAACATCTAGTGTGTGTGTACCAGTGTAAATCTTTTTTTTTTTTTTTTCTTTTCATTTTTTAGGAAACTAGCTAGAAATCTTTTTCCACTGTTATCCATAAGGGAGATCTGCAGCCACTGCTCATGCCTGAGCAGAGCTTATGAAAAAATTAATAACACTAAGGTTTTTCTTACACGTAGGCTATGTTATTGAGATGCATTCTTCTACTGAAACTTAGAATTTCCTTTCCAACAGTTCTGCTTTATCTTCTCAAAGGTTTGTAGAAACTTTTTGAGCTTTAGTAATGCAGAGCTCCTGCTTGCAGTGACAGCTCTCTGTGACCTTCTGAAAGTCCCCTTCCTGCTTGCCTGAATACATTCCCCTCACATTATTTTTGGTTATGCTGCAGCTAGTCACCAATGTAGAGCCAAGAAAGATCTGTTCTTGGTTTCTGTGTGTGCTCAGAGTGTACTGTGTAAATGAGCATGCTTTTGGACTGTGCCCAGGGTTCTGAGTAAGGTGGCTGCCCTTGACCTGAAATAACTGTACTGTTGCTCTCTACCCCTCTGTGTGGGGTATGCACTATGAAACTCTGCCTGCCAGTGAGCTACAACATTATAGCTGTTATTTCTTCACACTGCTGCATTGCATCTTTAGTCATTTGAATTTTATTCTGTCTTTACAATCTCTCAGTAGTATCTTGACTCCAAAACTAACCTGAAAACTGCACAAATAATAGTGAACTATTGCAAAATTGTTTATCTTGTGTGATTTTCTGAAGCTGTAAAAGCTGCACAGTGCCATTCCAACGTGTAAGGTCTGCAGGATACAAAGGTTTTCTAGAGGTAACAACTCTTTGAAATGCTATGCTTAATCCTAAACCAGGTATTCTTTCTTTACTCTGTGTTGAGCAGAAGCAAGTCATCCTAACTCTATAGAAGGAAGGTAGCATGACCTGAAATTTGTAGGGGTTTTTTTTCAGTTAAGGACAATGTAACATTTTAAAGCCCTTATTTCCTCATCACGTCATTAAACAGCAAGTCTTGCTTATCACTCTTTTCATCTGCAATTCCCTGTTATGCTTAGCTCAGTGTAGATTGCTTCCTCTGAACTTTGTTCTGGATGGAGACAGGTATTTCTAACGACAGTAATCCTTTAACTTTTTCCTGTCTGCTAGTAAATACCACAGAACTAGTATGCCTGAGACCTTTCAGTAAGTTGACTCAGGTCTCCTGAAGGCTTTTCAGTTTCTCAAATCGCTTTCCTCTTCAGTAGTGTTGAGAATGATTCTGTTTGAGTAACCAGTATTGTTACATGTTTCTTTAGAGGGAATAGCCTCACTGGTACGTAAATAGAGTCAAAAGCCTGAGTGGTCTGACCAATACTTATTTGGAGACTGGAATTGCATGTTTTCTCCTTCCCCAGATGCTACGCTACTGCCCTTGAAGTTGGATCAGTTGTCAAATGCCTGTACAGAGTCCTGAAACTCTTTATTAGTTTCTTTAAAACATCTTGCTGGTTTGGGCTGATAGTGTTTCTCATGTTTCTCTTTTCTGTGTAGGAGAAAGGTGTTTTGTTGTATTGCCTGCTGTCTCTTGGGTAATTACTCGCCTATTTACTTCTCTTTAGAGAGTTGCTATTCAGTTACCATGCATGTATGAAGGACGAGTTTGATGTAATTGTGTCATCCCAGGTACTGCTGACACCTTTCTCTGCTTTTTATATCTGTGTTTGCTGTAAAAGCCCTGTGCAGTTAAATAATGGGTAGCAGGCTATATCTGAGATGCTACTTTTCCTGAAACTTCCTCAGGTGATGTATGTTCCATTATACCTCTAGACTCTTTATGTTCTTAAAAAAATTTTACACATTGAATTCAGACTGGTTTGTTGAGGGCTTTGTGCAGTTAGATCTTGAAATTATATGGTGACAAATTCCACAGTTTTTGATTCACTATTAGTAATGTTTTACCACTGTATTTTTTCTTATATTTTTTTCTATATATTGTCTGGATAACCCTTTCCAAAAACCTTTTCATTGCCACCCCTCGTCTGTGAGAGCACAAAGGAACAATGGCCTCTATACCAGGGGAGTTATTTGCAGTAGAGAATTTGGCCAGCATGTAGCACTTACCTTCCTCCACCACTAAGGTTTGTGATGCTCCAGCATTAAGTAAATGAGAGATCTGGAATAATGGAGAGCTTGAATCTATTCCAAGTGTTAGAGCTCTCTGCTGTAACCAGATAGTCTTGCTGTATTCTTGCTGACTAATTGAGGATGTTATTTAGTCTTTAAATTCATTGAGAATGCAACCACCATTCTCACAAAAAACTTCTACAGTAGTACAATGGAGTCTGGAGTAGTGCCAGTAGGTATTGGACTGAAAAGGTTTTTATTCACGGCAGAATTGTGGCACAATCTTTATTTGCAAATAAAATGAGAGCTACGTAGGCACATTTAAATTTTTTTTTTTTTTTTTTGCTTTTAGACTTCATATATGGTGGTTTCCATTCTTTTTGAGGTATTATTCTTGTTTTGAGCTTGCACAATTTTTTTTTAGAAAAAAGTACAAAACACTGTTAAAGCTCTTTTCATTAGATTTTAAATTTACAAATGCTTAATTTTTATCTTAAACTTTATAAATACAAATTCTAATGAAGTGTGAGTTCATAATTAAATGTAAGATCTTGATTTCCGAACAATCCTCCTTTCTCTCTAATGGATACACAGTTTCAGCTCAGTCAGTAATTTCAGCTGCCCAATTTCTCTCAACAGCTACTGTAGAAAAATGTATCAATAAATACATCAAAGATACTCAACTAACTGCCAGAATAATTCCAGCCCTTATCTTCCTAATAGATTACTCTATTAATATATTCACTTCAGATCCCTTTAAAGCTGAAATAGTTGTGCGTTATGAGTGTTGTGACTTCAAACATTGGCAGAACTTGAAGCAGCAAAGCTTATAGGAATTATTACAGCATGTCTGGAAGAGCAGCATGCTTTCATCTTACATTATGGCAAGTCATGAATCATCTAGAGAAATAACCACATAGTTTGATAACAACTTATTCATGCTTAAGAGTACTACTTTCCTCCTACTGCCAAACCAAATGTGATTGGACTGCTCCATATTCAAGTTTTAAAAGTATAGGTCAACATTTTCTACTTTGGAAAATTACAAGATGTATTGAGAAGTTTCTTGTACCAGAAATACCTTGCTCTTGCATCACCAGGATGTAGTCTCCAAGTAGATTGTTTCTTAGACTTTGCACCTTGTTAGGATTTCCACAGATGTACTTCCATCACAGCCTGATTAAATGTTATATCTCTTCTAAACTTTCATTAAGTTATTTCTCCCCCAGTCTGGCCTCTGCTGCCCATCATGTTCTTTGTTTTGTCTTTTGCACAAGTAGTCTTACAAGATTTTATCTTCTCTCAGGCTTCTGTCTCTGTTACCTTTAATTAAGTTCTTGCTAAACTGGCGGATCTCCCTTCTTGCTTTCATGGTCTCCTCCTTCCCTTCTTTTCTCATGTTCCTCTGCTACCTTGCCTCTTCCTTTCATAGTAATTAGGTTATTTCTTTTCATTGGTGAGTGACATTCATAGATCTTTCTAATAATCATAAATTAAAATAGGCACGGTTTCATTCTAGATATTTTCTTCGCAGAGCTTTAAAGCACAAGTGTGAAGTGATCCTGTTGATGAAGTTGTGGGATAGCTGGTTGAGTGGCAGTCTGCTCCTGTTTCGGCGCTGTAGGCAAAAGGAGCAGTGCCTTTCATAGTTGCTGCTTCCTTGTAGTGTCCTAGGTTCTGCCTTCAAAGTGTATGAATATTGTAGTTTTAAGGCAGCCTGCTCTCAGTGTTTTAATATCATGGTTAAGAAAGTTGCAGTTTAATATGGTTAGTGGCCACTTTTAAACAACATAAACTCTCCCAACAGCTTCATGTGCTCATCTGATGCTTGAGTGTTCCAAAGACAAACAATAACTGTCTTACATGTCAGCTTGTCTTTCCTAAAAGTAGAGGCGAAAGAATAGCATTGTGCTTTCAAATGTTTGTTTAGCACCAGATGATAAATATTTTTCTACTAACTGTTCTGTTAAATGCGGGGGAAGGAAAATAGATTAAAAACTAACTCCCCTTTCCATAGATATCTTGCAGGAACTTGATTTCACAGGAGCTGGCTTTTTTTCCCCTGCAGCACATGTTTATGAACAAATAATCTCTCTGTGTAGTAAAATGTGTTATTTTGAAGTCAAATACAATGCAAAACAAATCTGGTTGGCTTATGTAGATAGTGTGAAACATCAAAGTTGAGTTGCTTGGATTGCTGAATCTGCGTTCCTGTAGTTTTAATTTGTGGTCAGTGGAACCATGTAGCCATGCTTGTAAAGTATGTGTGAGAAACAGAAAAACACTTGGAGTTTCATGATACAGAGTTCGTGATAGGTAAAGCAGAACTTGGAGATGAAAGAGTGAGACTTGGTTTCCCTACATGAAACTGGTTGCTAAAATGAGTAGGGTTTCACTGAAATTGTATAAAAGTAGTACATAGGTTTGACATAAAAGGTAGCCCTGCTGAAGACCCTGTATTGCTTTGAAAGAAATAGATAGGAATATGATGCCAAGATTTCCTTTCTGTCTTTTGTGTGGAGAGATCAAGACAAAGAAAAATGTGTTAATAACAAATAAAATACTTTTTTTCTTCCCTTTGCAGTAAAAGAAGTGGGAAACAAGCATTGCAGAATAATGAGGTAATTCTTTCTTCATGTCAAATATTCTTTAATAATTTTAAATAAATCTGAATTTTTAAAACTTGAAGTCCTATCACTGTAGTTTAATTTTGGCTATGGTGCAAATATGGTTTGAATGATACTTTCAGGCTTGCATTGGTGAAACAAATGGAAGAATCAGGTTAGTCACAAGAGGCTGAAGTTTGACTCCATAATGATGGATGCCTGATGTACACAATATCCTTTTTTCTCTCTTATTGCCCTATGAATTTGTAAGGACTAGTGTTGTAAGTTTCTCTGTATGCATAGAAACAAACAGCTGTGTGTAGATGTGGTATAACTTGTATCTGTTTTTTATTTAAAAGAAAAAAGTATGGACCAAGATGTTGAGTCTGACAGTTTCTAAAAACTACTTCAAACACCTGGTAGGAGGTTTGGCATTTCCCTGATCTGTGTCTGTTAATTCATTTGTTTGAAAGGGATATACTAAATCCCTTTAAGCCAAGATTTTTGTTTCATATTCAAATAAAATATGACAGACCGAAAGGCAGAGTCTGTGATTCTGGTGTTACAGTGGTATGACTAGATTCCATGTACTTTCATCTTTGCTGGAAACTTTAAAAAAAGGCTTGCACTGGATAAATAGAAAGGTGTATGCAAGCATCGTGTTAGCTTCTAACCACACCTTGACTGTATTATTTACCATAAACACTGATCTTTTGAAAGCTATACCTATTTGTAAATACCTTAACTATCTTTCTCTTATTCTTACCCATCTTGGATACAGTTATGCTGAATGGGATTAACAGTCTAAGGGGAAAAAAACTTACGGACAAGAAGATACTGGAATGAATAAGTGCATCACAGAAATGGGGGAAGGCTGAATAGAGGGGAAGAATAGGTTCAACTCATATCATATATATCTAGTCATTTAGAAATGTAGCCATCAGACATTGTGTTAGTAATTTCTATTACAGGAAAGCAATCGTGTGTAGTATCATGCTTCATTAGGACTGGACAGTAGTCTTAGTTGTTTGGATTGCTTGGATTTTTGTGTAAATAATTTTTAAATAAAATGTTGTAATCATCTACTGCATAGCATCCTATTAGGCTAGAATTTTTTTTTGTAGTTTGTGTTCACATAGATTTTTGGAAAGGATGGGACTATTGTTGACTTCGTGTTATGAAAAACAGGTGTAGGCTTCTTCACAGAGCATTCAGAGGGGGTCTTTTCTCTTTCAGGTTTCCTGCCTACCTTGTAATATTGATACAGGCATTGATAGCATGCTTCACATGAGCCTTGGGTAGCAAAGTTAGCAGGATTATGTTGATTAGACAAGACTTGTTCAAAGTACACGTGTGCCCTTTTGGTCTGTTTCCAGGACTGCTTCTGTCACATCCTGATGTAAAAGAAAAGAAACCTGGACCATTAGCATTTAAAAAGTAATCAGGTTAGTCAGGACAGAAAATAGGGTTACATGGAGTGAACAGATGAAACTGACCCAAATAAAAGGTGTTTGGGTACAGGAGATTTTTAAATCTGGTAAATACAGCTAAGTAGGAGTGTGTTGCGTTTTGTAGAAGTAAAGGAATAAAAAATTCTGGTTTCACTTGAAGCAAGTTTGGGCTGTATAGTCAAAGAGTTTAAACCATTGATTGTCTAGACAAATAATGGAAGGCATCTTTAAAAATACTGGCTGATGGTGTCTTTTAGAGACAACCAATGTTAAGAGATGTTTGCATTACAAGTTGCACTTGGATGTACTGTAATGCTGCAGTCTGCATTGTTTGTATATCATCTTTACACATATTTGAAATAAAAAGTATTTTATATCACAGCAGCTGCTTCCGATTGCAGTTTGTTTTGATAGCTCCCAATTCTTTATTTAAGTTGTCTGAACAAGTCTTAAGTTGGAGGGAAATATTGCAAATTCTGCAGAAGGAAGGTAGCTGTAAATAACTTGGGTAGGGAAAATATCACGTCAATAGTTCAGTAATACAAAAAAATTCTCACTTTTCTTGTTTTGTTCTGTGTGCAGCAGAAAGAGGGAAAGAAGGAGCGAGCGATGGTGGACAGAGTGTTTATTGCACGAATATGTCGAATCCTGAAAATAATGGTCCCTAGACCACTTTGCAAAGAGGTAAGCATTGCCTGCAGTAATAAATAAATAAAAAAAGCTGGAGTCAAGTTTCTTTTGAAATTATATCAGAATTTAAACAACTGCATATACATTACTTAAACAGGAATAAATTGTGCTATGTATTTTAAAATAGCGACGTTAATATAGAAGTGTACATTATTTTCAGTTGTTATATCACTAAAAGTTCTGGTTTCAATTATGAGATAAGGCATTTACTGTCAACTGCTAACTACTGTTGTAGCATAGCTTTTAAAAGGGCATCTGGGTTTGTCTTGTTTGATGCAAGGCAGTACACTTCTGTGTGCAAGTGCTTCCTATCTTTAATTAGGATGCAGTTCATTCATTATTTGATTCAGTAATTAATATCTAGGCCAAGCCTTATTAGAAAATTAATTTGTCAAAAAGTCTCTCACCATCATTTCAGGAAAGCTATGCAGTGTAGAAATCGGTGCCCTCATCTTTCTCATGCTTTCCAGGACACTTTCTGAAAAAAAAAAACCCAAAGCATTAGTTGAGCTCAGAACTTAAGCAATGAGCTGTAATAACTTGAACACACATCAGGCACAAGAGCAGTGAATTCCAATGTACAGAGCGTAGAGCAAGCATTGCAGCCAGCTTAGCCTGCATGAACAGGGACCTTCAACAGCCCAACTACAAAAAAGGAGGTTAATAGAAGATAGAAGCATGGTTGGAAATGCCTGTGAGAGTGCTCACAGAGCTGGCCTTCATCAACTTCAAAAGGTCATGACCATTAGAAAAGGTTACTGATAATCCCAAAAAATCCCAAACATTGCTCCCATATTTGAAAACAAGTTTACTGGAAGCTGCAGGCTGGTCAGCCTCACCATACTCCTGGCAAGACTGTGGGCAAAACTTCTTGTAAGCTGACTCTGGCCACACAGGGAACAAAAAAGTGATTGCAAACAGTCTGGATTTACCAATGGCAGATTATGCCTTACTAACCTGATTGCTTTCAGTGATGAGAGAACTGGCTGTGTGGATAAGGGAAGAATGGAGGATGTTGAATATATTGATATCAGGTCTCCCTTAATACCCTGATAGCCAAACTGAATTGGCTGGATGAGTAGACAGTGAAGTGGATGGAAAACTGGCTGGACTATTGGTGTGACTGGGGACTGGTTACTAGTGGCCCTGTTTTGAGTGGGGTGTTGAAGTAGATGGTGTTCAGAGATCTCTTGCAACCTTATGGCAGAAAGGCGTCTCAGAATGGCAGTAACTTCTTTATTCCTGCAATCTTCCATCTATAATGTGTGTCCAGTGTATGTATCAACCAAATACAGTTTTTCAAAAGGCAAACTTTCACCATAAAAATGTACTCAGTACTTTATTAAAAGTATTGTATGCTAATGTGTTTCCAGCGAAGTAGGCAAATATTACATTAGCTAGGGCAGCAGGGTAATACTTTTCTGTTAGATACAGTTGGATGACTTACTGGAAAAAAATGGTGAATTTTATCCATTATTTAACTGTTGCACTTCTATGGTTCTACTAGACAGGTTATTTGCTGCTTATTGCTGTGATGCTGGTAGTCCGCACTTACTGTGATATTTGGATGATTCAAAATGGAACAGTCATTGAAAGGTACCTATACATTTGTTATTTTTAAACATTCTCTCTTGTGTTTAACAGGGAAAGTCATCTATCGGAATACATATTTAGACATTTTATAGCTTGCTTGTTTAAAACAGTTGGGAAAGTGGTGTAGTTGCAATTTGGGGAGGCGCCACTGTATTTTGGTAAATAAAAATTAAAATTTATTTATTAAATTATTTTTTTTCATCAATAAAATTATTTTATTAAATTAATATTTTTAACCTGTTTAATAAATATTCATTTGGTAACATTTTTACACTGAAGACTCTGAATGTTGTTGATCTCAATGTCCAAGAAGGTACTTCAGAACAGTGGTTTTATGTCTTAGACTTTGACATGTTGTGTGGATATTAGGGCTTCTATTTCTTTCCACTGAGCTATTTGCTCTTTAGATTGGTAAAAACAATGCTTTCAGTCTTACTGTGTTAGAAAGTGGTTTTTCGACCTCCAATTATTCTTGCTGGTCTTGTTGCTAATTGAAGCAAGTCAGAATGTGTCTAGAACTGTGAATTCAAAATGATACTGTGTTTGAGGAGAGACATTTAGTGCTTTGTAGAATGGAAGGACTGCTTTGTTTCTCTTGTGAGAATCTGTGAAAGCAGAGAAGGGAAAGAACTGCTATTCTGTGACCATGAATGTCTGAGCCCTTAATGTGGGCAGTTACAGAGGAGCAGACAGGAGATAGCTGCCCAGTCTGCCACTTGCCACTTAGCTTACATGAGGGTGCCAGACTGGACCCTACAGCTGATGCTACAGGTTTCCATGATGATTTTTTTTTTCTCAGTGTGGTCCCCTGAGAATTTATCCACTTAAGACATGCAAGTTTGTACTTTGTTGTTTCTCTTGTAACTGACTCTTAGCTGGTGGTCATTTACAGTGCTATCATTGGCCGCAGCAGAAAAGATTTCAAGAAATACTTGTTCAACTTCATTGCTGCAATGCCCGCTGTAAGTGCTCTTCTTGTGCTCACCTTTTAGTAGAACATACTTTAAATGTAAAGTAAAAATTTGAGGAAAGGATCTCAAAGGAGTGTCTTAAGATCTATGGAAATTTGTTGTTTTACATGCAGATCTGTATTAAAACACATTTAATTTTCTGGCTCCAGTGCGTGGGAGGCTTTATCAGCATATTTCCTAATTGGTTGGAACTATTTTTTAGACAGATATGTTTAGGTTTTCAGGTTAGTTTTGTTGATGGCAATTTTGACTATAGGTTTGGGATTCTTTTGGCACCATTGACGATGAAGATATTTTTTAGGCCTTAATTTTTATATTTCTTACATTTTTCACAGATTTGTTATGACTTCTTCCATGCTTTAACTTTCCTTCAGCTTGTTGACATTTCTGATCTGCACCAGATGGAAATAATTGTTACTACCTGGCTTGCAATAAATTTTAAAACTAGTTGACACTTTTAAGGGAGTGATTGTCATATGGTGGCTCTTTTCTAGAGTTTATCAGAAGAGCTGAAAATATGCAATATGAACATAATTTTATGTTAAGTGGTGAGATCCACTGGGAACTGGAGGAAGAAACCTAAGCAATGGTCCTGTAGACATTGTGTGATTGGTCTAAGGTGTGTTTATGGCATTAATGACTTTTAGGGGGAATTTATCTGTTTTAAAGTGTTTACACAATTTATGCTGCAAACTGATCTAAGTATATTTAATCTTGTTAGCTAAATATTACTGTCTCTTACTTTAGATCTCTTTAGTGAATAACTTCCTGAAGTATGGTCTAAATGAACTGAAACTTTGCTTCCGAGTAAGACTTACCAGATACCTCTATGAGGAATATCTTAAGTAAGTAACACCTTGTCTACAGTGTTTAAAAGTTGATTCAAATAATTTTAAGTACATAGTAAGAAGGTTGCAAGGAGCTTAATAGGTTAAGTATGCTGCTTGGAAAAGGCTTTTGGTTGCAATTAACTTGCAGTTGAGGATGAATGGCTTATCTAGGTTGCATGTGGCACAGATACAAAGACAGCAAAGTTGGCTCAATTGGGGAAAAAATGCACCGTACTGCTTCCATGATTGGGTCAGATTCCAAAGTACTTCAGTTGCCTTCATGTGGTGAAGGCTGAATTGGATGCATGAGCTTGAGTAGCTCCTTCTGTCCTTCTGCACTAAATTTTGGTTGTCAGATGTGCTGAAGCAGAGTTTGTGAGGGTTTTCTAACTAAGTTCAATAGCAGCGTGAGCCTGAGCTTCAGCTAAGACATCCCGGAGCCTAAATGCCTAAACGATCCTACGGGATTTAAGATGGATTTAGTCAGGCAGAAGCATGATCTATGTTGATTCCATACAGTAATTTAATGTTTGCACTACTTTGCATCCCAGTTGTATGAAGCAATTCCAGTTATTCCAGATCCCAGGTAATGATTTCTTTTTCTGCCACTTAGCTATTGTTTTGTTTCAGAGCTTATACATACTACAAAATGGGAAATCTGGACAACAGAATAGCTAATCCAGATCAACTCCTTACACAGGATGTGGAAAAATTCTGTAACAGTGTAGTGGACCTGTACTCAAACCTTAGCAAGGTAAGTCTTTTAAGTGAGAACTTTGAGTAGTAGCTGTAGACATTTAGGATGGGGGTGTCAGCTCAAAACAAGTATGTGCATCTGTATGTGGGTTGCTTGGAGTATGGTAATAAAAAAACTGTTTATGATGTTGTATTGTTTCACACTCTTTGTGGCTTTCATGACCAAAGCACTGTTGTGAGTTATTATAGTTTGTATTAAATTTTCTTTTAAAGAACTTACTGCATTCCTTTGCAGATGAACAGTGATAACTTTGCTCTCTCAGTAGATAGTTTTCAGAAGAAAAGCAATGGCTAGCTCTTAGTTACATACAAATATTATTTTGTGTAGGGAGGTGTGATTGAATAAGCTTTTCTCTATTTCTGGTGTAAACTTTAAGGAGATTGGGTAGTGAATGAGAATACTGTTGACATTTTTAGATTAAATTCTTTTGATGCTATGTGTTTCATACAAGCTAAGTATAAGTAAACTACAAGTTACTTTGTTCAAAAACTTCTGACTACAAAACCTGTAGTTCAGCTGTTTCGGCTTTGAGAGGGAGGTTATAGAACGTTGAGATGTTCCTTATATCAGGTATGTAGCCAAGTATATGGCATTATCTTTTCATTCAGTATTTCTCATAATTACTTCAGTTAAATTATCATGGGCTCTAGTCCACCTTTGATAAGTGAGCAGAATGTCATTACAGACCTAAAATAGCAAAGTACTCTTTTTATATGGTATGTATTTATCTGAAGATCATGATGTTTTATGTTCAGTTCTTTAGGAAACGTTTACAGGAAAAAGTCATGTGGCTGAGATTCCTTTTGTCTTAGCTTTTAGTTTGTATAATAGGCTAGCCAGTATTTTAATACAGATCTGTAACTGTTCTTGGGGTGGTACATGGCTTCTGGACCTATTTATATTAGTTTTGTGTTTGTGTTCTAAGGCTTTTTTTCTATGCTTCTCTTACAGCCCTTCTTGGATATAGTTTTGTATATCTTCAAGCTGACAAGTGCAATAGGAGCACAGGTAAATTGAGTGGGTTTTTTAGAATTATAAGCACGTTTTCCCTTTGGTTATAGCCTTGTACCTGCTTGGAATCTGAGTAAAACTCTCTAGGTGGTAATTGTAGATTCATACGTTACTTGAAGGGATATGCTGAAAATATGCATTCACACTTAATTTTCTGTGTGCTTTAGCGCCCTCTATTTTGAGGCAAGCGAAATAAAACCCAGTATTTTTAGGCATTTGATCAACAATTTGAAGAACCGAGAAAGTTCTTTATTTTCTTCTAGCACTTATTTGGGAATCCCATTTAGTACATTACCCTTTTGACTGCTTATGCCTTGCATGAATTCCGTTTAAGGGTGAAAATAAGTTTTGTTTCTGTGCAGCCTCTATAAAGGGGAACCATTTCTTGCATTGACCTGTAAGACTCAATAAGCTGAATAATTTCAGAAAAAATTCTTCAACTTAGTGAAATGATGCAGTATCAGAAATGTTCAGGAGTTGAAAAAGAGTAGCTGTGGGTCACATGGTGCAAATTTTGTTGAGACAGACTTGCAGTAAGGGTTAACTAGACCTTGGTAACTTCTCCAGGGTTAACTAAACCTTGGTAACTTTTCCAGTCTCAGATGTCTTTGCTCTGCTCTCTGTAATAGTTATTACGTGCATTTTATGCCAAATTCAGTTTATGCCATACCACACTTCAGTGGTATTTAATCATCTGTCATTTGTCTATGGAATCCAAGACTCCTTGAGAAAACCAGGAAATATGTATAGATAAAAGCAGGCAATGGGATTGAAATATTGACTGCTGTGTGACAGTTTAGCAAATGTAAAGAAAAAGAAGTAGGCAGAAAGGAGGGAGAAGAATTGAGACGGGACCAATGAATCATTAATGAAATAAGCTAGGACAGTAGGGGACAGGTCACACTGGTTAGTGGTAAAAACCTGAATAGAAGGCTGGGATGGGAAAAGCATCTGGGGACAGAGAATTAGGAAAATTAGTAAAGCAGTATCTGCAGCACAAAAGAAGGTGACATGATGGGAATTGCAAATGTAATTGAATTGGCAATGTAGGCACACAGGAGGCGAGAATTAAGGGATTCATGACTTCTGGGCATTTTGGATACAGATACTATCATTTGAGACCATCTAAGCTTTTATTCTTTTTTGATATTCACAGGGTCCAGCTAGCATGATGGCATACTTGATTATTTCAGGGTTTTTCCTTACACGTTTAAGGAGACCAATTGGCAAGATGACTATTATAGAACAAAAGTATGAAGGGGAGTACAGATATGTCAACTCACGGCTCATTACAAACAGGTATGCACTTGCTTGGATGCTAAGATACAAATGACAATACTGTGGGGTAAATGGAATTTGTGTGTTAAAGTATGCTTGGGAGGCGTGATGCTATCAGGTCTGAGCCAAGTGTTTGCATCCTTACGTATTGTAAAGTAATTTGTATATGCATTATATCCCATAGTCAAGACTAAGTGAGGTATAATAAACCTGTGTTCTACTGTTGTGAAAAAGTACAAACGCTTATTTCCTAAGGTAACTGAAAGTCTATATTCCAATATTTTATGGCTGATTTTTTTCAAAGACTGTCTTTAACAAAATGAAGTTGCATTGTTTTTGTTTGTTACTTTTTAGTGAGGAAATTGCTTTTTATAATGGAAACTTGAGAGAAAAACAGACTATTCACAAGACTTTCCGTAAGCTGGTAAGCCTCTTTTATCTCTTAAAACATTTTAAGCAAAACTTAATTAATTCTATTGTGGTGATTCTTGACGTGTTTTCATATAAATTGACTTACAGTGGCTTGGTGTTTTTGTTGCTACATTCATTAGATTAAAAAATCAGCTGGTAAGCTATAAGCAGAACAGAAGTTTCTGATAGAATGGCCTTTCTCTTGCCACTTTCCTCCTTGTCACCCACCACAATTGCTGTTCTCACTATTTAGTTTCATGTGTGGTTTTTGATCTCGAGTGCAAGTCTGCCAGCAGGACTCTTGTGCAGTGCTTGCCACACTTAGAGGCGTATTAAGGTAGCTGAGATACTGAGAAATAACTGTTTGGAACCAAATGTCTAATAAAAGATAATAAAACAGGTATGGATAGAGTTTGAACTTCTTTCTTCTGTAACTTACCAGGTGGAACACTTGCACAATTTCATCCTGTTCCGGTTCTCTATGGGTTTCATTGATACTATCATTGCCAAATGTAAGTGTGTGTCTAGTGCTAATGGATTTCTATAAATAACAAACCAAACTTTTTACATAAGGAATGTCTTTTTTCTTACTGTTTCAATGAATGTGTAGCTTAATATTTATTCTTAAACTGCAGACCTTGCCACTGTGGTTGGTTACCTGGTTGTTAGTCGTCCATTTTTGAACCTGTCTGATCCTCGCCATCAGAATAGCACTCATGCAGAACTTTTGGAGGTAAATAGACCAGAATTAAAACAACCTGTAAATTTAAAATTTTCTTAGCCCACGTAAAGAAACTTTCTTCTACTCTAGGATTACTACCAAAGTGGAAGAATGCTACTGAGAATGTCTCAAGCTTTGGGCAGAATAGTCCTAGCAGGCCGTGAAATGACAAGATTGGCTGGGTAAGCTTAATAGTAAGAATCTTTCTCATCTCAATTTAGGAAACTGGTTGTAGAATTAAAATAAGCTTATGTGCTTTGTTCCTTGCAGCATGCTAAAAATTCAGCAATTAAAAATATTTTATGCTGAAAACATATCTGAAGATGTGCTAGTGAGGTCCTCCAGAAATTTCACATTTAAACAGTACCAGCATGCAGTTTGAATGTTTAGTTGAAACCTTGTCAAATGCTCTTAAATTAATTATATATTGATTATTTACCAAACTTTTTTTTACACTGGAAGAAATAAAACTTGGCTATTACAGAAAAAGGAAAAGGAGCTTGTAAATATGATGCATATTAGACAGCCTAGTGCAACTCTAAAATGTAAACATTCTGTTTCTATTCTGGGTTGAATAACTTTGTCATTTTAGCAGTTTGACAGAGTGCTCATTAGAGCTTCTATGGATTGCTTTTTTTTTTAGTTTCACAGCTCGAATCACGGAATTAATGCAGGTTCTGAAGGACTTGAACAGTGGCAAATATCAGCGTACTATGATATCACAAGAAAAAGGTAGATGTGATATAATATGCAATATGTGCATCTCAGTGTAGCATTCCAGTCACTAATACTTGTTTCTTTATTTAAGATGCAGATAAAAAGCAACCTTTGTCTTTGATACCTGGATCTGGAGAAATTATCAACACTGATAACCTTATCAAGTATGTTTGTGAAGTTTCCACAAGTTCAATATTTTTAATGTAGCCTTTTTTTAAGTCTTTCTCTCCTCGACCATTAATAGAGGTTTGAATACCCATTATTATGATTTGCAGTTCTGTTGTACTATAGTTTATTTACTAGTCATTTTACCTCACACCCACTCAGCATTTCTATTCTGTAAGACAATCCTTATCCTCTTATATTAGCAGAAGGCATAATCTGTTCTCTGGACTTTGGCTTTTTGGTAACATTCCTACTGTCCTTTGGAATATGACTTCTCAGGCCATCTTGTTTCCTTTTAGAAATATGTTTGTTGTGGATTTCATTCCATGATATAATCCAGTTGTAAAAATCAGGGGCAAGTCTGTATTCATTTTCAAAGTACTTGCTTGTAATTCTGCATGCTCAGAGATTTCATTGATGTACTTGTGTAGGGATGAATTCCTTCATTATTTGCAGTCTGAGCAATGTAGCATTGACATAGTATTAGTACTTAAAGGCATAACATACAGCCAGTTAAGAGATCAAATAATCTCAGTCTGGACAGTGTGGAAACAGGGAAGTAGAGGGGAAAGAGAGGAAGGGGGAAAAGAGATGATACAGCTATTTTTATTATTTTCATTTAAAAAAAGGCAAGGGGGAGGTGAGCAGAGAAATCATTCATTGCGTGTCCTAGAACTGATGAGATACACTTCACTACTAGGTTTAAAATGACATGCATCCTTAAATGTAGGTTTATATCCACGAGATGTTTTGGAGACCAAAGGCTTAGAAGGATTCAAAAAACAAATATAGGGGGTAAAGCCAAACCTGTAGACGTAGATGTTTAAAAGCTAGGGTACCTTTTTGATTTAAGAACTTCCTTAGCTGTTAATAGTTGGAAACTGGGAGAGTGAATAAAGTACTGCAGAAGTCTTCCCCTGTACCTTAAATCTCTCAAGTAAACATGCAGTATCAGCTTCTTTTAGGCAACTGTTGCTTTTTTGTTTTTTCTTTTTTAACTTTGCAATACATACAGGTTTGATCATGTTCCGTTGGTGACACCTAATGGAGATGTTTTGATTCAAGACCTTAACTTTGAGGTAAGTTTTTTAGTATCATAGGAAACAATATTAATGTAAAATTTTCAAGGGAAGATGATAACTTCAAAGGTCATCTGATTTATAAGAAAAGTGCAAACAAATCATCATGTTAGTTTGAAAAAAAAAAAAAGGCAATAAGCTATTTTCCCAAAAAAAGTTTTGATTGTTACAAGTGCATTTTCTTCCAGCTGCAGTTGGTGCTAAACCAGTTGGGGAAAAAAAATAATTATTGCTGGAAATTGCTCATCGTAATGTCAGAAAGTTGTGTACGAGCATATGATGATACCAGCTTGTCTTATTGTTTGTAAAAGCTTTCAACAATACTTCCTCACTACCATTTTATGTGTTGGCTTTGCGATTCTAGGTTCGATCTGGTGCAAATGTACTAATTTGTGGGCCAAATGGGTGTGGGAAGAGCTCCCTGTTTCGTGTTCTTGGTGAGGTAAGGGAACTTTTGAAAACAAACAGGAGAATGCAAAGCACAGTTGTAATTGGACTTTTTTGTCAAGTTTAAGTCTTTCCTTTTGTAGCTGTGGCCTTTGTTTGGTGGACGTTTAACAAAACCTGTAAGAGGAAAGTTGTTCTATGTTCCTCAGGTGAGACCAAGTACTTTACTTGACAATAGTGTTCTCTTTCTTTCTGCTTTGACTGTGTTTAGAAATACTTGACATATCTTTTTGGTTCTAACTGTATCTCAGAGACCATACATGACTCTTGGAACGCTCAGAGATCAAGTCATATATCCGGATACTTTGGAAGATCAGAAAAGGAAAGGGATTTCTGACCAGGTAATGATAATTAGTTTATTAAGCCTTTGTCTTGCTCAGGACAAGTAATGCTTCCAATTCAGAAAAGCACTGCGTTTAATAGGATTTTAGTATTTACCGGGGTTGATAACATTATGGTATAATCCTTTATAACTTTTTTCAACCACTTGGTTTTTAAGTTCATATAAGCTTTATTTGTCGTTCCTGTTTCCATAAAAGGTGCTGAAGGAGTACTTGGATAATGTCCAGCTGGGTCAAATCTTGGAACGTGAAGGAGGCTGGGATAGTGTTCAGGACTGGATGGATGTACTCAGCGGGGGAGAAAAACAGAGAATGGCAGTATGTCTCAAAAGCAGAAATGCTTGACAAATGCAGAACATAAGTAAAAAATATGACTGAACTGTAAGCTATTTTTGTTTATTAATATTTCACTTAGAAGAAACCCACATGTGAAATACCTAAATACTGAGAAAACAACTGAAAATGGTGGGGCTTGCACTCAAAATTTAAAAGGAAATACTGGCTTTTAAACATCCTTTCACCATGTCTTGTTCTTTCATTGTATAAACAGAATTTCTAAAATAATTCTCTTGAACAAAAAAGTGTAAGATAATGTACAACTTTTTGATTTTCAGGTTTCAATGGGTACCAACTTAATTCCCTTTCCATAGTAAATTTTTGGACACTAATTTATAATTAAACTTCTAACACTGCACCGTTGCTGGTAGTTCTGTATCCACAGTATCTTTTTTTTGGCTTGCATTCCAGATGGCAAGGCTGTTCTATCATAAGCCCCAGTTTGCAATTCTGGATGAGTGCACCAGTGCTGTTAGTGTGGATGTAGAGGGCTACATTTACAGCCATTGCCGAAAGGTGAGCTCTTTGTTTCTGGAATTATCTCTCTGTACATTAACAAGAAACCTAAAATGGTACAAGGTTCACTCTTCCTTATGCCTAGTGCAGACTAAAAAATAAATAAACAAAAGTCTGAAAAAAGCTTAGAGGGGCATACAACTTTATGCACACTAGAATTCTGTAATTGTTTTGTAGTCCTAGGATAATTTAGACATTTAGCCTAAATGGTATGCAGAGAACTCTTACTAACTGCTGAGTAACCTTACTTTTCCAGATAGAGTCCTAGAATGTCAAGTTAGGATCAAATAATCTAAAATTGTAGGTTGTTTTCTTGTTCAAAAGGCTTCTTTTGGCCAGGGCAAGAGAAGCGAAATTCCGGAAGTTAACATTTCCATCTATTTTGAGATATGAAAAGCCAAGCACTCTAGGAAAATATGATGATATTAAATACAGCTTTGTGTTTCCTTTTCCTCTTAAACTCACCATTTCAGATTCTCTGTGAAATCTGCCATGTGAAATCAGTAAGGTTCAATTTCACAGCCTAGTCTGGGAAAGGGGCTTGAAATAAGTTATTGAGTAGCAGTATTCTAGAATGATAATGGAGCAAAGCTGTGCTGAAATACGTGCTTCAAATGCAAGGAGCCCTCTCTGGTAGTGAATGGACATTAGGTGAGGACTCTGCAGAAGAAGGAGCATTATTTCATGAAAAGATTTTACCACATTGGTATCAATACCCTGATAATTTTTAAAGTCTGTTTTCCATATACTTCTTCTTCTATTAACTTGAATATTCATTTGTACTTGCCAAATGGCTAATGCATGTTACTGAAAAATAGAATTCCTGGTTAGGCTGTCCTTGCAGAAAGAAAAAATGTTACCTTGGTATCATCAGAGTCATTTTGTCCTTGCTGTTACTGTTGGGGATGAATAGTTGACTGAGTTGAAAGGACACAAAGGATGGTTATTCACTTTAAATTGTCACTCTAAGTTTATAATTCATTACAGCTTTTGTGGGTTTGGGATTTTTTTGTTGTTAGAATTCCTTTATTCACCAGCTTTATTGGTTTACCTGCCTCCTGCCTTGCCTCTTTCACTCAGCTCATTCTGTGTTCAACAAATCTTTAGGAGCAAAAGAACGGTGAAATCAGTTAAAAATTATAAATCTCTCCTGATTGCTTTTTCTCCCCCCTGCAAAATCTTGTATTAAAAGCTATATATATGTATAGTTAATAATTGTGTGGAAGTTTGTGGTTACGAATTTAAGATCTTCATCTGATATAATACTGAAAAATAAATGACACCTAACCCATGAGAAGAATTAACTGTTTTGTGGGTATTTTCATCTTACAGGTTGGCATCACTCTCTTCACGGTTTCCCACAGGAAGTCACTTTGGAAACATCATGATGTATGTAGTCTTTGCTTTATTAAGAATATTTGTGGGTTTTGTTGACTGACTTCACGAAATTGACTTTGTGATTCAAGGTGTTGTCATTTTACATCCCAATAAGTCATGTTCTGTTTGGTTTTTTTTAAGGTTTTACTTTTCATAATCCTGTTTCACTATTTGATATATTCTTATGCTTTTAGTTATGAAGGATCGCTATCCAAAACTTTTATATGTATCTATAAAATATGAGAGGCTTGCTAGATGCTTAAATCTTCTTTCTTAGACTCAAAAAAATCCTTAAACTAGAATCCAGTAAACAGCATGGAGTTTTTTGCTTTCATTGCATCTAATACATTTATGCTTTAAAAACAAGGTCTCTAATATATGGGCTTTTTTTATGGCAAATGAAGATTTTACTGTTCTTTTTATGCAGACAGACTGTACATGTGGGTAAAAATACTGAATTAAAACAAAGGGATGAATGTGTACCCTAAGTGTATTGTCACAAAACCCAAGAGAACGGTGTTTAGATGTGCCTGTTAGCAGACTGATATATGATATGCAAAAATACAGTTTAACATTTTTACAGAGGCAGTTGAATTTAATAAAGTGTAAGGTGGGAGCAGCTTACCCTCTCGATAGCTAAGTTTAAGATTTTGCTAAAACTTTTAGAATTATTTTAAAAGATTTTTAAAACTACTTCAAAATATAATTTACTTAGGTCTTTATAGACGTGGTAATTTTTAGCTGGTTAAATAATGTATGTTGGTTTTTTTCAGTTCTACTTGCATATGGATGGCAGAGGAAACTATGAGTTCAAGAAAATAACTGAAGACACAGTTGAATTTGGATCTTAAAGTTACGAACTGAACTGCTACAGAGACTGATGATTACAGGAAGTGTGTAGAATGTCAGACAATGTACCATAAAATTACTCAGCTTGTTAAGCATTACTATTATGTAGGATATTGCTAATTGTGTATATGTTGGTTTAATTATTGATACGTACTAAGAATGTCCTTATTCTTGTGGTTTAAAAACCTGCCTAAATTAAATTGGGCTTAAATTAGTGTAACCTGATTCATCTTGGGATGCAAATCATTTGAAATCGGCTGATTTGACTTTTGTAGACCTTCTTTCCCTTCAGTGAAAAGCCCTGTTAAAATTAGGGTTGCTACCTCTCTTGTTCCTGCAAAGCAGTCTTGGATTTTTGCTCTGTTCTATGCGTGTTTCAGAGAGATCTTGCACGGTGCAGGACATTGTCCCATCTTCAGATCTGTGCCCTGTTAAAGGAAAGAGCCTTTTCCTTGTCCAAGCCTTGTGATGTAGCCAATGTGCCCTTGCTGAAAAAGGATGAACTGAAACTAAAAGACAAAACTAATTCTTTCTGGTGTTTAAAAAAAAAAAAAAAAAAAAAAGGTTATTCGTTGCTGGGATTTGGATTCTCTTTAACATCTGTCTGTCCTTGCAGTTCTCTCTGCAGCTCAGCTGCCATTCTCGTAAAATTTAGCAAAAGCTTCATCCATCCTCCACCCCTACTGTCCTTCTTCTGTCAGAGAAATATTGTGGTAATGAAGAGTTGTGAGGAGGTTGAGGGAGGAAAGGACCAACCCACCAAAAAAAAGGGGAGGGAAAGAAAACTGATGATCCTTGTATCAAACAAGCTTGTGAATGTTTTTAGCTCTGAAGAAATGAATGACTCCCACAAGAAGAAACAGAGGAAAGAATGTGGGTCCAGTCATTCCCCAAATCAGTAGAGGTTATAACAGGCTCAAAAACGTTAATCTGTGAAATAGCAGGCTGTTGTCCTGTTTTCAGTCCTGTTCAGCAGTTACTTTTCCCAAGTTCCTCCTTTTCTCCCTTTTCAAAAAAATCTGATGATCTTACAGTTTTAGCTACCCTTCAGGTCTGAATTTGAAAGCAAGTGATAATGGTACTCTCTGTTTGGTCTTCTAGGTTGTGCAGCCTGAAACAGTGCTTTCATTCTTCATGTTTATTCTCTTATTGTCGTGATGTTTCTTGATTTCTGATATAAATTATTTGCCAGTGATTCTCTGTGTTTTGTAAGGCTCTCCAGTCCTTCCTGGTTTTCTAGTTCCAGCTTCCAAATCCCCTCAAAGGAGCCAAACTTCTACAATAGTTTACTGTAATTGTTTTTTCCATACAAATGATTACTCTGGTTGTCATTTGACTTTGACAAACGTAAATGCAGCAAGGTGTTTTATGTGATCAGGGAATAGGAAGGTATAATTCAAACTGAATTGCTTTTTAGGCTTTAAAACAAAAAAACTAAAATACCTGTTGTACAGTGAAGGTCTAGTAGTTTTTTAGTGTTCCATGTAAGTTATAATATAGGAATGCACTACATGAAGGCATGCATAAAATATGCAATACATCCGTACTTTGTGCATCTTTTATCAAGGGTTTAGATTTTAAAAAGCCCTTGCTTTTTATAAAATGGAGATGTACTTGGATGCACTGCTGTTTGTTAATTTTTACCCGGTTTGATTGGTCATTTTCTTTCATGTTGAAATTGCTGCCTGTTAATATTTTTCCTTTTACCATAGTTCTTGCCCCTACTTGTCAGTATTCTTTCGAAGTACTCAAATGCAAACAGCTATCCTGGTACAAGAATCTAGTGACCACAGTAGAATCAGAGTATAATGCATCAATGAAAATCATAAAAGCTTCTCTCTGAAGTAAAGCATATTTAAGAGAATAAGGTACCAGAATAATTTTTGTGCTTGTTTTACAGGAAGGCAGATAGATGCCTGATTTCACTAATCTCTTGTTTCTATTCATTCAGATTCTCACATCATCCATAACATAGCAGGTAGCAGCATGCTGTGTGTGAGGTCGTAGTCTTTTTTTGAATTGTAACCATGAAAGTAGGGATGCCGGATAGGTTGTTGTGTGGGGAGGTTTTTTGGTTTGGGGCTTTTTTTTGTGAAAGTTCTCAGCACAAATGCAACTTCTTCTTTGGAAGGGATGTTTTAGTAGCCTTTTAGAGAGACAAAGAAAAAATTAATCTCTAAACTGAGAAAGTTGCTATGATCTTTGTGATTAGAGCAGTCTTTTGCAGTGGAGTAGTGAATCTGGACTACTTTAATGTATTTTTAATGCTAACAAGCAAAGCCATACACAGCACACTTACATCGCCCCAGCAGCCAATCCCAATTGTACTTCACAATTTTACTGGTTATAACAGAATTTTGTGTAAACTTGTATTTATTTTTAAAACTAACAACAAGCAAACAAAAAATCCATCTCCAAAACCAAGGAGGAATAGGTTTGCCTTCAGATGCCATGAAGTTTGTTGAAACTGAGGATGCTGGTATCTCCTTAGAGCCAGGACTTGGTGTTTCTAAATATACTGGAAGGAAAGCAAATTACTCTTCTGTGCTTGATTGTAAGGGACGCTTATAAAGAAAATACAAAAAAGAATGATACTTTAGAATTATATTCTTAAAAGGCCTTACATTAAAGTGTTCGAGATAGACTTGATCTAATGAGAGATTGTAAAAAAATCTAATGAAAATGATCGAAGTCTCAGTTCTGTTGCAGAATTGCACTGTGATACTGTATTTTAGTTTTATTTCTTTAATAGCACAAGTTGGAAGTTCATGAAATGGAATTCTGAACTTAGTAGACAACGTACTGATGAATACTTTCAGTCTCGAATTGTTGGTGCTTTGAAGATGGTACTGGAAATAGTTAGATGGCTGCATTTCAACAGTGGTGGGAAACATTCCTGTGTGTAAATACTGTAAAGTGTTTTGGAGGGGGAAATGGCGCTATATAAGTGTAAGACATTAAGTGCCTCTGAAATAATAAATCTAAAGATAAAATATATCTAGGCTTTTCATGTTTCTTAATGATGTGATTAGGAATTCTGTAATAATACAGTGAATGTATATGCAACAAATGTCGAGTTGCTCAGTGGGCCGACTGTCTTGTGTTCAGCTTTAAAAATCTGCGGTACTGTCTGAAATTTGCCCTGGAATCAGTCAGGTGATGCCATCCAGTTTAGGCTTAACCAAGTACACGAGCTCAGTACTTGAAGACACGTACTTAGAGCAATGGGATTAGAGATGCATTAATCTGCTTAAAGTCTGCATTGAGATTGGCTCAGTTGGCTCTATCGTGGTGCTAATAACATATGAGCTATTTACCTAAGAGCTGGACTCGATCCTTGTGGGTCCCTTCCAGCTCAGAATATTGTGATTCTGGCCTCTCTCTCCTTTGTCTGCTGGCCACTTCTTTTCCCTTTGTTGATTTTTAGAAGGGCCTGAATAAGATTAACACAATACCAGTATGTAATTCTTTTGAATGCTTCTTAATCTTTGTACTTTGAGAACAGTAAGTTAATCACTTTCCACCTTTATTGTATTTGTAATTTTTAATTGTTTTCTCTTGTTGTGGTAGACATAACCAGCTATCAGGATACTTGAAACACAGTAGTGTAAAAGTGCAGCCAAGATATGCTTGAATTAACTGATTTTTAAGTGATCAGTGGTTTCTAATGCTAACTACTACAGATTTTTCCTTTTCTTAGCTGAGATTAGTTGTGCAACAAGTGTATTGTATAGCATTCTTAAAGGGTAGAGCTCCCTTTGAAGGAAAATGTCTCAACCAAGGATGCAGTCTTAGAAATCAAAGTGTCATTCAATTACATTGACTAGTTAGAGAGGAGGAAAGAAAGGAACTTCTGTGTTGTGGGTGGGATGTTTAATACTTAATTTTTTTTATTCGATACATTAAGTCAAGGTAGAAGTTAAAAATCCATTATTAAAATTTAAATTTAACTGTCATCAATACCGTGAGATGTCCATAGAAACATCCATGATAATGACCATCTGAAATCCCACTTTGAAAAATAGTGGGTTGGAAAGGTTGCCTAGGTTTTATAGAGAAAATAAACCTCAACTTCTGTCTGTCAAGAAAATCAACAGTGCGCAAGTTCAAATTTCTGCTTACAAAGCTGCTGTTCAAAGCAGTTATTTCTATGTATAATCTATTTGCTTCTTTATTAGGTGTACATAGCCAGATGATTTGTGCCAGTCCCTTTCCTGAGCATGGAAAGAGGTTATCTTGGTTTTACCAGTCAGGGATGTGCAGCTGTGTCAGGAAGAGGTAGGTTGGTTGGTTGGTTGGTTTTCCCTTCACATGTTATGGTTTGAGGCTCTTGCCAGTGCTCTGAACACAGTCAGTTTTTTATTATGATGTCGTCAACTTCACTGCTAAGTTTAGAGTGGCTCTGCATATTACAGGTTCCTATAATATGTTTGTTTATATGTTCTGATGAAACCCATCCTGTCACGTGCACTCAGAGGATGAAACTGGTTTTATTCAACCTAAACCATTCTATCATTCATCTTGAAACAAATATAGCCAAGTTATATTATTATGAAAGCAACTTGTCTTTAATGTTAGAAATCTTAGAAAAATGTTATCTTCAAAGCCTTCTTTGAACTTATCTTTCCTTGTATTCAAAAGCAGAGTCTGGTGACAAGCAGCCTGGAACTTCACAGACAGAAGCTGTTTTAAGGGAGTAATTTGGAAAATACAATAAATTCAGGGATTAAATAGGAATAATATGCCTAAGCAGATTCCATGGGGATTGACTTGGGAAACTGAAGACATTTTGCCAGTAATCCTGCAATGCGTGCAACTGTGCAAGAATAATCATCCAGTTGGCATTTTAAAGTGGGAGAGAAGGGAAACTTGGTTGCTCCACTCGTGTGGAATATATCTTTCACAAACCAGTATCCTTGTTCCCCACCCGTCCCTCATTTTGGGAAACAAGTGACATCTACACATGATGAACCGAAACAGAACAGAACTGGAAAAATAAGGTCAGTTATCTCTAGACAGAACAAAAAATGCTGAGACTGGTTTACTTGGGTAGAAATAGGGAACTCCACCTACATGACTAAGCAAATTTTCTCCATTAAAATAACTTAAGAGTTTGGTACAAATCAAAGCTAATTTTTTAAGCTTGATTATCAGAAGTTTGGGGGACGCTACTCTGAAAGACAAGCTCCATGTGTGCAATTGAAGAGACATTCTATGTAACCAAATATACCCTTAATCTCCTTATCCTGAGCAGTTTAGTGCAAGTAGGTCCTAAAAACCAGTTGACTCTTTTAATTGTGAATCATGACAAGTGTAAAGGTGCTCCCCAAAATAAGCTAACCTTTATTTACTTAATCGTAGTATATTACTGCAGGAATGCGTTGGCACAAAAGCAACAGCTAAACACAGCTATGTCAGAAGCAACTGATGTGACAGACTGGGTAACACACTGAAAGATGAAGAGGGGTTAATAAGATGCTGTGTTGGGAAAAATTAATGGTTAAAAAGCAAAGCATGCATGCCAGAGGCTTCTTGAAACTTGGATGCAATATTATGTGTTGCAACAAGACTTCTCTGAAAAGCCAGGAACCATTTGCAAAAACTTTTTGGAGCTTAGTAGCGAATTAAGGGCCAAGGTCAAATCTACTCAGCCCACCAATGCTAACTACATTTAAAAATAAAACCTTTTATTTTTTTTTTAAATTATTAGGATAACTGTTTTTGCAATAGTCCTAGGCAGAGAGGTTTAGAAAGGCTACTTGAGGTTAGATGTTCATATTCTCTTCATGCTTAGGGTGTTACCTGTGTAAACTTCCCCAAGGGCCCTGGGGTGTGTCATGCTGGTGGTATAGAAGGTACTGGAGTAGGGACATGTCTGACAGACAGTAGCAGTTCCTGCGTGCACCATGTATTTTACTGTCTCTGAGTTTGGTGTGTAGGGACCTGCCTGAGAGACTGCGGACAGAAGAGCAGCCTCTCAGCTGGGGCCTGTTTGACTTCTTGTGCCTGTCACTGCCTCTGGAGCAGAAGGTCGTTTGTCTCAAAAGGTAGTTTTGGGGTTGCTTTTTCAAGACAGGCTCAGCAGAACTCAAAGCACGTATGCCCCAAAATAGCCTGTTTGAAACACAGCTGCCTTCCAGCTACTCCTGCCCATGCCTTTCTTTTCCTTGCCACTGGATAGCATGTTATCACAGTTCCAAACATAGCTCATTCTTCAGCATAATTCACAGGGCTTCTACAGCTCAATTTATAGATGTGTACAGCAGTAGTAAAATATTTCCCAGTACTTCTAGAAGACCTCAGTTCTTTCTCTGAGGTTCTTAGTCCATTCCACTAAGAGTTAAAAGGGCAGTAAGAGGTCTCTGTTTTCTGTTCGAAGGATACTGAGGAAAGAAAATCTGGTAAGAAGCTTAACAGTCACCATGAAAATCTAATTCTGAGCTACTCCTGGGTTTCTGAGACTAAAGAAGTTTGTCAGGCGAAGGGAGTATGGTTTTGTGCAGGCTTTAACACCAACATGCAAACAATAGGTAAGTACTGATGGATTGTTAACTGGGGCCTTGTTTCCAGCAGTGCTTGAATATCGGACAACACGGGGTATGTTACAACCCAAGATTCCTGGAGAAGGTGTCGGACGGAAGCACTGAATAGAACATGGGAGGTGTTCAGGAGCAGAGAGCTGTTCCTACCCTTAATATCAGATCTTACTAAGCTGTTCAGACTCTCTGTTCCTTTTCATTATTAGAAAAGACAGGCTCTAATAAATTTCTTGTGCCCTTTTCCTCCAAATTTTGGTGAAATCTGGATTCAAACTGGATCTCAGTGTGTTAGTCATTTAGGAACATTTGGATTGTTACTGTGCTGATTATGCCCTTTTTTACCACTTGGTGTCACCTTTTCTAGGCACACGAAGCATAAAAACCAGACAGGGATTGCAGGATTCCTGCTGTAGAGGTGGCTCACAGTACCAGTTGTACGTGCGGGGCCGCTGCTCCAACAGATCGCTGTGAGGGGAGGAACAGGACTGTGGTGTCCACAGTCCCCCTGAGTGACTCCTGCAGCACTGACATACAGGGGTGTGGTGGCACCCCTGGGGCTTTGTGGAAGCAAGAGATCATGTTAAGAATAAAGTGGAAAGTTGGGAAATCAGACTGGGTATTATCTCTGTGGAGATGTACATATTTGGGGTGAATGGATGGTAAAGTATGAAGGCAACAGAGGGAAAACATTTTGTGTTAATCAAGGATGCACACTTTAAAAAACTCAACACACAAACCCACATTTTTCCCTGGAATAATGAGTGCTTCCTATTGAATAGGTTTTAAAATCTCACTTGTCACTCTAGCTCTTTTATTACACTAGCTTTTTAATTAAGCTGTAATTACTGAATAACTAATTTTAAAATTACCATGTGATCTCATTGGGAAAATATTTGTCAAAACTCACCTTCCTTTAATTAAACCTCTTCTGATGAATTTTTTTTTTAATTTAATGTCAGTACTTTGCTGCTTAAATATTTCTTGAAGTAATAAGGTAGAAAACTTGAAAATAAAAGTAGAAGAAAATGCATTAGGGAGTATAAATGAGATCTGGAACTGTAAAAATTCTTTAAGTTCATATAAATAACTTCATTGTTATTTTAAACAAGACAGTAAAAAAATTACACCTAAATGTAATTAGGTGCAATAAAGTACTTGGAGCAGTGCTAGTGAATATTCTGGAAGTTACTGTCTCAATAATAGTGACCAAAGGAAGCTGTAGAGGGTGAAAAATAATGCTTCCATGCTATTAATATATTTTTGATTGTAATTAAGGGATATGGATTTATTCAGGTTCTATATTTTGATTAAAATGAGATCCTGCCTTGCTGTCTGAAGATATGAGGCAGTGGGTTCCTCTCTCATGAAGAATAAGTAATGGGAATGAGTAGGGGATGGAGGAGAGGAAGGGAAACATCAACAAAGGAGCCAGGGGAAGTCAGGAACAGAAACATTTCAGGCTTCTTACACGAGCCAGTCACTGAAATATGTCACTAATAGGGTGCAGATTTTGACAAGATGAGAAACAGGCACAACCTCTGCAATTGGACATATGAGACAGGGCCTGGCTCTGAAACCCTGGAGGCAGTCAATATGGCTGCATGTTTCTAACCAGGTACTGGCAGGTTTTACTGGAAGAAATCATCCCTGAGGGAAATCTTGCTGTGAACCCGGCTAATTCAGCTACAGTTAGAGGCTGAGGAGTTGCAGGGAAAGATGTTCTTTCTGGGTCCTTTCAGGGGGATGCTGAAAGAGACTCTGTGGGTTGAATGGGAGCCTGTGGCAGAAGAAGCAGAAGGATCTCGGTGGGAAGATTTCTCACTGTATCTCTCCTATGTAAGAAAGAGATCTGCAGCACATCTTTGTGCCCTGAGTTTTGCTAAAAGTTCTGCTGTAGAGCACTGGAGGATGCACACCATCAAATAAGGGAAGGGCAGCTCTCTGTGGCAGTTTGTCTTTGTAAGGAACTGACTGGGTGTAGTCTGTGAGGGAGAGATATGCCATGGTGAGTAACACCACACCTAAGGGTTGTGGAAAGATTTTCAGCTGGCCAGTTCCTGCTTCTGTCCTGTCCAGCAGGTTGTTCTTTTCCTGTCATTCTCAAACATTAACATCAGCACAAACACAGACTATAAAAAGCGTGGTTAGTTATATGTGGATAAATTCTGTGTAATTAGAAGATCATTCAATTGACTCTTGGGTCTGATAATGTGTATTGCAAGGTTCAGAAACCATGGCAATCACTACTAACCTGCAACATAATCAGCTTTACAAAAATGAACCAAGAGGGTAATCTACCACAGCTGTTTATTCTCACTTCATTTAGAAACTCTGTCCTGAGTTGCCACATAACTAGTGATCCAAGTTAAGCTTATAATCACATTCTTATCATTACATGCCTCTCAGCAGCAGCCTTCTCACACTGGAAAGCTGAGTCTGCTAGAAATAGCTAAGCTGTTTGCTGCCATATCCATCACATATACATTTATGAAGTCCTCTACAGTTGTTCGTTTTAAGTAATGGTAGTAATTTTATTGTCCTTATTGCTATTAGGACTGACAGAAAAGTAGCAGAACAGTATCAGCCTTTATTCACTTATGTGAAGAAGAATGGTTTTAAAGCAGGCTTATTACAGTGTGCAGTGTTACACATTCCCTTGTACAAGGAGAGGACACAAATACTGTGTGAGAGAACTATGCAAATGTATTTATCCACTTGAAATAGTTGGATACCTTTTTCAGATGACAGGGAGCAAAGTGGAACGGGGAATAGGGAGCATCAGTAGGAGCACACTTGCTTACAGAAACCTGCTTAGAAGAGGAGCCGGGGAACTTAGGTGCATAGGAAAAGCCTTCCCTTTCTCATATCCATTCCGTGTGTGCCTGGCTCCATCTTAAATCCATACAGTGCTGAAGTGGGCACATGTGTGGACCTAGTCTTTCTTCCTCATGACAACGCCTTTATTGGTGTAACAACTTCTGCCCAACCTGACACTCTGAGAAAATCTCTGAATAAAACATTTTGCGTGGGTTCAGCCTGAAGGACAGAACATGCAGAAGTTTGCAATTAAAACGCCCCTTTCTCAACTGTCTCCACAAACAGAAAAAAACCTCTTTGAAATAGGATCTGTGAGCCCCATGACTCTGGTTACTCAGCATTGTTGGATGATAACACACCGCAGCTAGGAAACAAGTGCTTCAGGCTTCCAGAAGTGTAGTCAGGAGTCACTATTTTTGCCATTTAAGGCACTTGTTTGCATTTCTGTGGGTGTCTCTTCTGCCCTCCTTCCTTCCCCCCATATTCAGAACAAACCAAGAATCTCTTTAAGTAATGAAGTATGATTTATAGCATCATTCTGTGGTTAATGACAAGCAACTGCATGGTCTAGTTTAATAAATACTATGCTGCAATTACAGGCTTTCCTTTTCCTATTAGCTCTTCCCTTTTCTGAGTCTGGCACTGAATGAAACTGAGGAAGCAGAGCGCCACGGGGAAGGGAAGTAATGATGACAACTCTGGAATGTTTTTAAATTTACTCCCACAAGCTCTCTTGGTTTTGGTTGCTCTTGTAAGATTCCTTCTCCATACAAGGCTTATGCATCAGCAGAAAATGCATTAAGCATTTATTGCTCAATACGAAGTAAACAGGGTTTTGAGGGTGGGAATTCTGGTGTTTTTCTTCCCTCTGTAAAAAGAGGAATTAAAGAACAAGAAAACCCCCCATAAACCACACTCACACTTTGCCAGAAGTCTTAAACCATACACAGATGGTATCCATAGCACAGCAGGGATGAAAAATATAAAATAAAATTCTGTACAATCTGTCAGATTGGGATATTAATTTTGTAAGGTATTCCTTCTCATGAATAGAATGGGTATCTTCTTTTAAGGCATGTATGAAGTGTTGAGATCCACAGCCAATTAGCTCCAACTACAAGATCATTTTTTTCTATTCTCTTGATTATGTGTGTGTTTTGTGTATGTGGATCACCATCATTAGCAGTTCTCATCTCTGGGGCAGGCCCCATAATGCCTTGAATGAACATTAGTGCCACAAGCACAAGTACAGGCAGCACTGAGAGAATGGAAGGAGAAGCTGTGAATGCAAACCCTGACTAATTGCACATGTAAGTGGCCAGCGGAAATGTGACTCAGGACTCCTCAAAACCTCCAGTTCGTGAGCTGTGGCTTCTCCTAGTTTTATCCTTACAGGTACCCTGGTAGACTACTTTACACATTGGTTAGATTGTGGCAGCTTGCCTACACTTCTGTCACAAAATAAGTTTCCTAAATAATATATTTAATTTAGTTCTGGAATGAATACTGTACATTGTTTTGAAAAGGAAAAGAAGACTTATGTTTCCAGTCACCTTTATTTCACTAGAAAAGTATAAATTACCATCATAAATACAGATATCACCAGTATAAAAATTAGATTCTTATTTATAAAATAAATACTAAAAGTCAGAGCAACAGGTATCTCCAAATCCCATCACCAAGATGATTTGAATCTATACCACAGAAAACATTCATCAACTGTTTAATTAAAAATTATGCTCAAAATGCAGTAAATACTGCTATCTATTTAGTGCTTGCTGAAGTGAGTTACTACTGACTCAAAGCCTGCCAAGTATTTGTTCTAACACTTGGAACTATCAGACTCCCCTGTCTGTATAACTCTAGGTGTAGTGTAATTGGATATACTTTCCAGATAAATAAAAAGTACCTGCTTCAATAGTGTTTCTTACAAGTTGCCAGTGCAGTAGTTCCAGTTTCTTTACCTTGTCTACATCCAAAGATAAATAGACCAAGTTAATTTTATGCAAGAAGTATAGAAGTAGCAATTTTGTCATATCTGAACTAACAGATCATTTCACCAGTTAATATTGTTAAAAGACAGATAAACACAGGGTTTGTTTCATAGAAACAAAAAAATGTTCCTTTTCATTAGGTAAAGGACACCTATTTTCAAAAGTAGTGTTTTTTCCCCTCACAAGTACCGTAAATCTTCTGGCTCAATAAGGCCATACCAATAAAAGCCAAAAGTACCTCTAGTTCAGAATCCTGTTTTAGACAGGACAATAGAACGGGCCTGGGAACAGTCTAGAAGCAATCTCTCTGCAAAGAGACCTTGACAATTTAGAGATGGGCAATCACCAACCATATGAAGTTCAACAAGGGAAAGTGTTGGATTCGGCACCAGGGATGGGGCATCCCTGGATGCACAGGCAGACTGGGGAATGAGAGGCTGGAGAGCAGTGCCATGGAAAGGGACCTTGGGGTCCTGGTCAATGGCACATTTAACATGAATCACAGTGCCCTGGCAGCCGGGAGGGACATCCCTGTTCTGGGGGCATCAGGCACAGCATCACCAGCGGGGCAAGGGAGGGGATTGTCCCGCTCTGCTCTGCACTGGGGCAGCCCCACCTCGAGTGCTGGGGGCAGTTTTGGGTGCCACAATATAAAAAAGACATTCAGCTGTTAGAGAGGGTCCAAAGGATGGTGAAGGTCCTTGAGTGGATGTTGCATGAGGAGTGGCTGAGGTCACTTGATCTGTTCAGCCTGGAGAAGAGGAGAATGAGGGGAGACATTGTGGTCTTCAACATCCTCACCCAAGGAAGCAGAGGGGCAGGTACCAATCTCTTCACTCTCATGACCATTGACAGGACTCAAAACCAGCATAAAGCTGAGTCAGGGGAGGTTTAGGTTGGGTATCAGGAAAGGTTCTTCACCCAGAGGGTGGCTGGGCACTGGAACAGGCTCCCCAGGAAAGTGGTTGCAGCACCAGCCTGGCAGAGGTCAAGAAGCATTTGGACAGCGCTCTCAGACACATGGAGTGACTCTTGGGGATGGTGCTGTGCAGGGCCAGAAGTTGGACTCGATGATCCTGATGGGTCTCTTCCAACTCAGCATATTCTATGATTCTATGATGGTAACAGATCACCAGAACGATCTTCCAGCCTCTGGCCGCTAATGACACAGGGCTTCTTGATTCTGGATTTTTCATCTGTACTGTCTAGTGGATTTTTTAATTCACATAAAGTTTGGGCTTCAGAATTCCCGCTTCAGAGAGCCTAAAAGGCTCCACCCAATTACATAATTTAGGTTTTTTTCTTGTTGGGGCTTTTTCTGCTTTGGTACTGGCACTGGTGTCTGCAGTACTTTTTCCTTAGACACCATTAAGCAGCTCCTTTTCTCTCACAGCTCTTGCCTTCTTTGCTTTCTTGCATTTACACAGAACCACTGGAAGGACAATGGCAAGAGTGATGACTGCAACTGCTATCACTGCTATGATGATAAAGACTTCTGTGCCATATTCTGTAGGGGAAGAAAAAAAATCCAAGATTCAGCTGTAAGAACCCACAATGCCACAGTGCCACAAACTCTTAGCAGTCATTCCACTGAATGAAAAGATGCTTTCTATGTTTTACAGTCTCACAGAAGTGGAGTCACCACTTCAGTGTGAACTGAATACATTTTAACATGAATTTGTTGAACTGAGGTAAAGCTTTATTTCACCTGGTTCACTCTAGGTTTTCAACTACCTTAGTTAGTGTGCTAAAGTACCACGTTAACACCCTAAGTCAAACCATTCCCCCTGCCTGTACATTATTTCTGTCCAAGTGAAAATCTATTTGAGGTTATAGGCTAGAAAACACCAAGAGAAGAGTTTTCTATTTAAATTGTAATGAAATTGTAATTTATCACTTTTGTGTAAATTTTCTGGATAGGAAAGCTAATTTGAGTTCATTTGCCATTTTAGAAGAGCTTTTCTAGAGTGCAAATATTCTTACCCGTGGAGAACAAAGATACAGTACAGCAATGTGATATTTTTAAAATAATATTGATGACTTTATATTGAAGAAAGTGTTATCCAAATGGCTAATCTGAAATGCTGGCTGATTCACCTACACTTGCTAACTTATTTACCAGTAAAGAAGTTAATCTGACAACCTCTGACCTTGTAACAGGAAACAAAGTCTCACTCTCATCATCTGCTTTTGGCATAACTAAAGGTAAGTTCATACTACAAGTAAACGGATATGCAGGTTTCCAGCACTTCTATATTTTAGAGCTAATCCTTCAAGCACTTACTGTTATGCATGAAATCATGAAATTGGCTTTTGCATGTTTAATTGTCCAGTGATCAAATTAAGAGTTGTTAAAGTTATTAATTGTGTGAGTGTAAATTGTTGAATGTTTCCCCAAGTTAGAAAGTTTATTCCCGGTTAAGTTATTTAAGGAATTTGGCTGTTTTGTATTCTAAATTATTTTTCTTTAATAAACTGCATTTCTTTCAATTTCAACCAAGAGTTGCCTCATTCCTGACACTTACTATGGCACCTGCTATTGGAAGGATCTCAGAAAAACAATGGGAAAGCAAAATGAAGCTGAAGGCTAGTGATGAGATCTGAAACCTCAGACATCAGTCATCAACTCAGACAATTTAACTAAAACAGTAGGGCAAAACGCAAAACCCAGCTCCAACTAACTATGGATGGTGGACTCTTACTTAGAGTGAGCTCCTCCCATGAGTTTCCATGTTCCAGCTGTGTATTCTAACTTACACAGCAAATAGTTTATTTCATAGCAGGCACCACAACGAAAAGGGTGGGGTTTTTATTAGAACATTAAAGACTGGGTGACAAACGTCACCCGGTACTCACCATCAAAGATATTCCTTCCTACACTGGTACAGAGCACCGTGCTTTCTTGGCCAGTACGGTTTTCTCTGCGGGAGGGAATGACTCCCTGCACATAGAAGCAATAGCTCTTTCCGCTGTCGACGCTTACTTCAAATTCACAGCTTTTTGTTGTTACATCTTTCTGTAAAGGAAAAATTATTTCAAGTGTCAGCTCTTAAGGTAGCGCAGAAATTGTGTAACTATACAGAATATAACAATTATTACGAATAAAAACTTGAGTTACACTTTACCTTTCCAGAACTTTGATCTTTCCAGTAATAGAGTTTGTATTCCAGGTTATCCTGGAAAATATCTCGAATACTTCGAAAGCTTCCATTAGGAAATATATATGGTGTAAGTGGATCTTTGAACACGACGTTCAGTTTGGAACCTTTTTGTGAAAAATCCTTTATCTCTGGTTTTCCAATAACAGCTAAACAAAGATTTTTACAATTAAAAAACTGACATCATTTTTTATACACGACTCTTTTTCCTTCCTCCCTCCATTACCTTCCCTCCTCAAAACTACTATAAGTTTACAAAGCCAAAGTAATACAGGGAAGGCCCAGATTGTAGACAAGTATCTTCACCTAGTACATAATGCTAACAAAATGGTCTACTCAATGCAGTGAGAAACAAATGGTAACTAAAATCTTACACCCTCCTATACAACAGGGAAAGCTTTATGCCTGAGTATCTTCTTCTCCAATATCAGCATGGCTACTGTAAAAATCTATAGAAAAAAACTTAAAGCTCAATCTAAACCTTGTCAAAATCAACAGAAGTAATACTGAAAAGAAATTTATAGTAAGATTTAATTGGCAATCCTACTTACTCTGACCATAAGGTATAAATTTTTCAGAGACTGCAAAAGGTGGCTCTTCAAAGTTATCCATCTCCACGGGCATTACAGACAGTATGTGTGCTGTATAGGTCTCATTTACATCCCTGAGTGCATCGGTAACATCACACTCTGTTTCTGATGTCAGTATGCACTTTCTCTTTATGTCAGATGTCCGTCTGAAAAGAGCAAGAAAGAAGTGTCAACACTTTCAAACCAGACACTTACAGGTTTAGATATGTTGAAAAACATTTTTCCCCTCAAACTGTATAGATTTCCCTCATCTAGTAGAACAGTCTTGCAGGTATTAGGCTGAAAATGAGAAGAGAAAACCTCAAAAGCCACTGTCCTGTACAGCTGTATTTCACAATTCAAAGCAGAATCAAGTAAATCAAATATGATTGATATTTACAGATACATGAATTCAAAATTCAGTCTTTTACATGAATTGAATAGAAACCATAACTCATTCTGATTTTGAATTTTTTCTGCAGTTGCAGAATGTATTTTAAAAAATATAAGATGCATAAATCACTTTGAAGGTGTTATCCTTGATGCATTTCAAAACTACTGCCTTAAGAAACGTAAGTTGTTACAGGAAGCTCTACTGACACCGATTGTCTAATGTGACAACAATGTCTCCATATATATGTTATTTGGTTAGGCATCTCTGCAGATGCCACTAAGCACCAGACAGTAATAGCAAATTTCAATGCAGAATTACAATTTAAAAAATATTGACAAAAAACATGACCCATGCACTTCTCTTGATTTTTAAATGATAGAAAGCAGGTCCATTTACTTGTGAAATAGCAATGAGACTATGAAAAAAGCGTTAATTTCTCATTTTACTCCCTCACAAGAAGGAATGAAAAAACAGATTAGATATTACTCCTTCAATTATTTTCTGTCTTTTTGCTGGTGAATTAAGGAGAAGAAAAATTGTGTGATCTCAGCTGGAAGAGCAAGTGCTGACTGTTTGACTGTTAACAAACAGGTTTTCCTCAAAGCAGATCAAGTTTCATTTTTTAGAGTCACCTGAACTCCCTTCTCACTTCACCAGATTTCTTATGTCACAGATCGGTCAGGGACAGAGCCACAAGAGATGCACTGAAAAGGAACAGAGGTTTGATCTTTGCGATGAAACAAATGTGCTCTGTAAATGCACATACGCAAGAAAGCAAACATTTCAGCACAATTCCTCTGGAACAGCAACTTCAGTCAAAAGAGGTACCTCTGCTGCAGAACTACACCTGATTCTACACTGAATCCTGGGAAAACAGATTTCAATTTTTTACAACCAAAATGTCTGGAAAGAAACTCCAAATTCAAAAATTTAATAAAATTTGTTCTGCTAAGCTTGTGCTTTAAAGCCAATTAATGTCATCACTCTCTTAAAGAATGAAAGAGCACATTAAGCCATTACACTGGTATTTCACCTGTTAGTCATGAGAGAACACTCATTTTTATGCCACTTTTAGAGACAGTAGAGACTACAGTACCACTTTTTCATTAATATGTAGGAAGTTTGATGATGCACTTTCCCTTCAGGGCATGTTTAATAATGCTCTATGTACTAAAATGGGAGCTAAAACCAGCACAGATTTATTACTGAATTTCATGGAAGGTTTTGTGCAGTTCTGAAAGAGGCACTAGACACTTTACACAAGCTGGCTATGTTTTATGTCCACAATATTTTACAGCTTACATAAAACATGATGACAGAGGAAGTCTTGACAGAGGTAGATGAACAAAGGTAATTTTTAGTATTACTCAGCAAGACAAAATTATTAATTACTGTGATTCACCAATTAGAATAAAATGCAGCCTCATTTATTAGATGCCTCCCAAGACTGAAGACACAAGTCTAGACACCTTGAAAGACATAAAAACGTGAAGTTCCGTCTAACACGTGGTATGTCAGATTGAGCATCAACTCCTTCAAAGTATTCTGGCTGTGTCTCTCCAGCAGCACTGAACCCCAGGACTGAAATACTGATCTAAAGCTCAACTCTCCATTTCTGAAGTGGGCAAAACCAGAAGTCGAAACCAGATATTTTTACAGTCAGACATTAAGAAGTATTAACAGCTGGGTTGGCAATTTTCCTAAATCCTAACATTTGGGCACTTTTCCTGTTACATTCACTCTCAGAAATATTCAAACACGCTGTCTTTTCATTTTCTTCGATTGCTCTTAATAAACATATCTTCTCTTCATCTACTTACCCGTGTATTTCTACAGTATAGAAGTAGCCTGATGGTTTTGGTTGCCACTGTAGTATAGTTTTAAAATTGATTGAAGACCAAGTTATATTGACTGCTGTTGGTAGTTCTTCATAGCCTTTAAATACAGAAAAGAAAAGAGTGCCATCAGTCATATTATACATAATTCCTTTTTCCCTGCAGTCAGTATTTAGTTAAACGAAGCAGTTGCCATTAATTGCAACTTGGAGGAAACATTTTTTGGGGGGAAAAAGGCTCAGTCCTGCCCTTACTAAAGGACTGCTTGTCTTTGTAAAGGAATCGGTCCTGGCAGAAGTCAGAAATGAGAAGAAAATTATTTTCTGTCTTATAACTCCGAAATTGACGAGTTAATTTGGAACTCTGTTTAATGCTTCCTTTTTGATCCAAGACCTCTGAAGAAGATACAAAAGCTTGAAGATACACATGAGAATGTTCAAGCACTGAACAAATGCAGCGCAGTTCAAAATCATCCCTATCTCTATCTGCTGCAGAATGCGTTAGCTCCTACATTCCCATTTACAGATTTTAGAAAGATAAAGTCTTTCTAAAATTCAGTGGTTACCCTACACACCTACTATATCTGAGCGGGGCCGCCCCGGGATGAGCTCGTGTCCCGCTCAAGCAGATGGGAGGCCAGCCACAGCTGCTTCGGGGAAATGCCTGGGACGAAGCCGTATGGGAAAACCCCTCGCACTCCTGTAACCTCTGGAGACCCCTCACGCGCTTGCCTTCTCTACCTCCTCGACAAGCTCGGAGCTGGGAACAAGGGGAGGAAATCTTGCGACCTCACTGCAACTGCAGACCCCCGAAGCCGCCCCCGCTCCCCAGCACGGCTGCGGTCGGTGAGGAACCCGCAGTAGCGACCAGCCCCTGGCGGCCCGGGCGGCGGAGCGCTGCAGAAGCGGGGTCGGCTCGGAGCCGGGACCCGCCACGGCCCGAGGGCGAATGTCGCTGTCCCCTTCCCGCCAGCGCAGGGCGGCTCTCCTCGGGCTCCCTCAAGGACACCTGTCCGGGGGCTCCGAGGGACCGATGCCCAGCGCCGATCCCTCCTATCCTGCCCCGTCCGCCCGTCCCGCGGGCCGTCACTCACCGGCGGCGGCCAGGCGCCACAGCAGCGCGCTGAGCAGCAGCGCCTGTCGCGGGGCGGCGGCGCGCAGCATCCTGGGCGGGGTAAGTGAGCTGCGGCAGGCGGCCGCCGCCGGACTATATCGGAGCTGGGGAGCGAGAGGCGGGACTGAGGCCTCGCCCGCGGGGCCGCCCAGCGGGGGCGAGGGGCCTGAGCGCGGCGGAAGCGCTCGGGCAGTGCCGGATTGAGCAAGCACAGCGGGGGATCTTCGAGGAAAGCGAGGAGAGGGGCGCCGAGGGACGGGCGTGTCCCGCGGGCTCCAGCCCCGGCACCCCGTCACAGGCCCACCTGGACGTGAGGGCACACCGGGCTATGCCTGCGGTCCGTGTCCCCCTGCCTGTTTGGTGTCACCAGGCACTTGTTCCACCCCTCCCTTCTTCCTCTTGAAATACTGGTGAAACTGGACACCGCTGGATAACCAGCTTCATCCACTGCAAACCTTTAGCTGGCTGTCGAGGGGCACCGCAGCTCGGAAGTGGCTGCTCTGTGGGGCAGCCGGTCATGCAGAATTGATGTTGGGTTAATCAACTTTGATCCTGTACATTCTGAAGGGCTAAATATGTCAGTCCTTGCCTCACCACACAGGACATTGGACACAGCTGCTCAGCCAGATCACACCCTCTGTTCCCTCACTCCGTGTGTACGTGAACCCTGCCAAGGCTCACCGGTCACACTACACAGAAAGTAAGTTTCAGGTGTTCGGGGCTTCGTACCTCACCTCTCCTATAAACCAGGGGCTGTTAGCCCTTTTCCTACAAGGTCATGTTGGAAAGGTATGCCGTTTTCAGAGGAACGGGGAATCTGCTTCTAACAGAAGGTTTTCCACATCTTAACCTTTGCGCCAAGCTCCTGGGCTGTGTGTCACCATGTCCCCTAAGACCTTTACCCAGGCCGGGCGTTGCGAGTCGTGGTTCTGTGTGATACTTAAGCTCTAGAGGGAGCTGTGTTCGCAGGAGCTCAGGACCCTGCCGCAGGAAGGTGGGAAACAGACCATGCAGCAGAACCTGTGTCATAATTCAGGGGGACATCCGCATTTACAGTCTTAAACTGACTCTCCTTCTTATTTTGATGCTGATTTGGTACAATATACATGGAACATATAGGTAAGAGAAGAAGACTAATGGGGAAGTTTCATATTTAATTACCTTTAATTTTCATGATTGACGTATACTTGTCTGCAAGCAATCAGTTCTCTCTCATAATGCAAAATAAATGCATATGGAACAAACTACAATATCCATGTCAACCAGAGTCTGCATCAGAATTCATACAGTATGTTCTTAGGTGCACCTAAACCCTTGATTTTTAAGTTATTGGCATACCTTCATTAAAATCCAGCCATACACCTTGTCATTTTCCTGCTTTGTTTTTGATCAAATTTCAGCACTGTCTCTGTGTAGCTGTATGCCAACATTACATTAGCCAAAAACATTGCATGCTTTTAACTTGCTGTAGAATACAGATCTGGTATGTCTAGCTTTTCGAGATGGTGACCTTATAAGATCACAGTTGATTTTCAAAGGACTTTAAAAAGAAAAACAGTACTCACATGTTTAAAGAAAGAAATGCTTCTATAAAACTTTAAAATCACTTTTAGGCTTTAATTCCACTTAATTTCATGTAGTTCATTCACAAAAGATGAAAAGTGGGTCAGCGGTGGTTTCCAGTTTTTATGCAGGTAATCTCAGGGTCCCCTTCTCCTGCCCATTCCTTCTTACTCGCATCTCTTCTGTCAAGAGCTTGAGATAGGTGAGGAACAGTCCAGACCTTGTCCAGACTAACCAGTGTGATCCCTGCTACCTTATTCTAGTTTCCAGCAAGATATTTCAGTGTTCACTAACACTGGGCTTTTAGGTGTCCTTCTCCTTGCAGCAACGTGAGAGGAGGCCACCGGTTTGCCAGAGTAAACTATTTAAACCAGCTTGCCTACCAGCTGTGGGGAGCTGTGTGGTTAGAGGAAGTAGAATAACTTTACCAAGCTAGCCATTCTGAGGGAAGGAAGTTAAAGGGGAAAATTTGAAAGATGGGGGGAAAAGACAGAATGCAAGGGGGCAGTGCAGCTAGATCATTCTAGATCTAGAATGAGAACTGCTCAGCACTGCCTGGTTCCAGGCATCAACCAGCATGGGAGACGAACTTCACACAGTCTGACATGGGCTGATACCCCTGAAGTCTGCTCAGCAGCCAGTGACTTAACTGTGACATTCTGGTCACATTTCCTGCCCACTCTATGATATTTCAACAGCTCATTTAATACAGAAAAATTGTGCCTTATTTCAAATGTGTTGCTACATGCAAGAGAGCCTTCTGCTGACACAGTGCTCTGGCAATTTGTCTAGAAACTTAGTATTTGGCTCCCATAGTGGAATGCCAAACTGTGGGCATCATCTCCCTACGTGTCTCTAACTGATTTAGTCATCCTGTGCTCGTTTTACAATCAGCTGAGAAAAATTTCATTCCTAAGGTGAAGTACATATTTTCCTAGTATAGGCATCTAAAGCAAGTCCAATGAATCTATTTCAGTGTTGAAATAAATGGAACGTTTCTATTGATGGAGACCAGGATCTCACTGTGACTTTTTAGAATATGCAGGAGCCATGCAGGAGCATGAGGCTGGCCACAAACTTTAGTTTAGACAACCTCTTCCACTCTGTGACATCTTAATTCTAGTGAACTGGCTGGAATCATAGTGGTTCCTCATTTTGAAGGTCTGCCAGAACGCAAGTAGATTCTACAGATTTTCTTTCCTTGATATGTATGATATGGAACCAATTGATTACAGGAAAAGTGAGGAGAAAAGCAAAACTGAATCTGTGAACCCCCTTTTTTTTTTAAAGAGATGCATGTATTTATTTCTACTGTATGACGTGCCAAGTCTCTAAACTGGTTTGCTTAGAGAGAGCTACGTATAATTCTTTGCTTAGCAAAGCAATTGCCACATCGTGTTTTCTGTACTGTCGTGTATAATTGTTGAAGTGGAATGCCTCAGGTGACATCAGTGACAGATTGGTTTCTTTACGCTGATGGTTTTGCAAGACTGTAAGCAAAATTTTGTAATAGTTATTGATGTTTTGAAATTTTGTAGTGCTATAAAGATTCGTCATTCGATGCTAACATAAAAGTCAGCAATATAGTCATGCCCAATAGTGTAAAATTAATGTGTGAGCAAGATTTGAAATCCCTGAGAGCTTTTTCCACAACGAAATTGCTCCTAATATTTATCTTGAATTTAAATCTTTGTTTAATTTGTCTTAGTGACCCATATGATTGGGTAAATAATGTAATTATACAATTAATTGTATTTCATTAGAAACCCCAGAAGTTTAGGTAACAACCTCTGACTAGGTACCTATTTATTCCATAAATATCTTATCATTTCTCTTGCAGAGTTGCTTTATCAAATACTGTATTATAAATGCATACACAGAGTCACAAATACCACTGAGAAACAGTATTTGTAATTAAGAGGACTTGTATAATGTTTTAAAATTAGTTACTAAGTTCCCTTTCTGATGCATAGAAACTTGATTAGTATAGTTTCCCTGTGGTAAGCAAAGTCATTAAACTAGTGTAACAGAGTGAAGAATCAACTTTTATACCTAAAAGTAGCTGTGTTTATTCCTGAAATCTCCATACCAATGAAAATCCCAGTCTTGTGAATTCCTTGTGAATCCCTGATTTTCTTATTATCCAAACTATTATAAATTATTCTGTGATTCTAGAGCTACCATGTGATTTTATAAAATCACATGGTAGCTTAACAGAAAATAATAAAGTTTCACTGGGATAGAACTAATTTAAAATTTCAATTCAGTTCTGACATTAATGGATTTTCCTTTCACTTGTTGAAAAAAACTAATGAGTAAACAAATTTGATATAAAAATTGAAATTAGCAAAAGAGATTTCTTTCAGAGGAGTCACAGGTACAATATGAATTTCTTGTTGATAGTAGAAATCCTGAAGCAAATATCTGTATGTTTTTCTGAAATTCTGCTTTCAAAATTTGTGTTGTTACCGCATTGGTCATACACACATCTCCTCACTTATCATATGGATATTTTAAAAAGAGACACTAGCACAGGAACAAATCTTGGGGGAGTTTTTGAGTCTGGAGGGGCTCTGGGGTCCTCTGTGGAAATGATGCCTGCTTGGGAGGCAGGAGAGGCATCCCAGGGAGGGAGGCTTTGAGCCTTTTCCACTCTGAAAATTCTTGTCAAGATTGCTTTGGTGTTATCTCCAAGTTCCTGTTTCTTACTCGCAGAATGATGTGTGATGCGTTTATTATCCTTTTCAAAATCTTGTTTTGCAGCACTATTTCATGAAAAATAATTTGACCAACATATTTGTGTGCATTTTATTTCTGTGATCTTCAGCAATACCTTGGGGTAAATAAGATAGTGTAAATGAAAATTTAAACGACGCTTTGGTTGATTTGGTGCGTGGAAGAGTTCAGAAAGCGAGTGACTACAGCAATAGCACAGCTGTGTTGTGAGGAGTGCCCGGATGCTGCTGTAGGGCTGTGAACAGCTGTGTTTGTTTACTAGTGACACTCCTGATAGAGGACAAGCAATTACAAAAGTAGTAATAAATGTCACTGGAGCACAACAGAAACTATGGAGATAGAGACACTAAATTGTATCAGTTCTTTCGGTGCCCAGAGGCTTTTGTTTAGCCACACCAAAGTGTTACAAGATTGAATCTGCTGTTTTCCCTTTATTCCAGGTGTTCCATCACAATTGTGAAATTGCCTCTTGGGGTATTTAGTTTACCCTCTTACAACTTAATGACATAAATTAAACTTGCAGTTCCTATGCATCTCCCTCACAAGATTTATTTTTCCCAGGTGTTGTTAGACACAAGTGCAACTATCAGACCTTATTTATTTAGGTTTTCTTCTCATGCCTGAGTTTGTGAGGAGGAGACCAAACTGAAAAAGCCCCAAAAAGCAACATAAATATTAAGTGACAATAAAACTTGTTTAAGAGGAGGCAAATACATTAAGAGTAACCTCTTTTTTTCATACTGAATCCAGTCTCAGCTCATGACTCTTTAAATTTCAGGACTGAAATAAATCCATTTTACTAGACAGTTATTTATAACTGTTAATAAATCTTATTCCCCTTTCTCACAGATTGTTAAAAAATACTGACTTATTAATATTTGATGTGGCATATATAACTTCTCAGTGAAGGTAGTGCTAGTCAAATTCACTGTTCTTTAAAAATATTTGGTATGAGCATGCCTTGAAGGCTAGGCAATTACATAGGTAAAGTAAACAAAGCTTCAGTTTGAACGGAATGTGGTCCCTAGGCTGTCATTAAACCTATTCTTAGGAACTGTAAGAGAGGAAAAGGTAAATAGCACTCCATTTGACTTTCCTATTGTAACATTTAATCTTCTTGTTAAATGGCTTTCTCTTTTCGAGTAATTTGATACAACAAAAACCCCATTCTGTACAAACCAGCAAAATCAAATTAAGTTTCTTTAATATCCTGCATCTCTATTCTTTGACATTACATTACTTTGTTGATGCTGCATTTTTTTGCTGCGGTGGGAGTGAGTAGATAAAAGAAAATTGAAAAAGGGATCAGATCAACTATAGGAGAATAATTCTAGATTTGATAATCGGGCATAATCAGCCTGCTGCACCAGTAGAACACTATCCAAATACTACGTGAATTATATATTTAACTTGACATAATCACAGCTTACTGGATAATTAATTATCACTGTAAAGCGACTTTTTTTTTAAATGATACCACAATGTAAACAAGATATAATATCTACTGAAATTAGTATACTTGTCCCCCAGTGTCAGACGTGAAATTTTATTTTCAAGGAACAAAGCAAATATTAAAATACATAAAAGGCTAAAGCAGCATGATTTGAGCTGAGTTCATCATCATGATAAGAAATAGTGAATTTTACTTCACTGTAAAATGTGAAGTATTTTACCATGAGATAAAGAGGGATTTGATTCTTACTGTTCTTTGATGCCAGTAGGTATTGACAAAATACTGGCAGAGACCATCTCACTTACCAGATATTTTCTGCTGCTTTGGGTTACTTGTCAAATTGTAGAAGTCAGTGTAAACAACTTAAAATCTTAGCCCTGACAAAAAAATACATGTAAAGGGAGGGATATTACTGCTGCTAATCAGTTTCTTATCTGTTGAGTATAAAGGAAAAGAAACATCTTAGATCTAATCTAAGGATTGGGTCTGAAGGAGTTTTCTCGAGTATCTCTACACTATTCTTTACTGACATACTCATTCTCTGTCTTTGAATGCAAGAACGATTTTAGCTCAGCCAGTTTAGGGACAAGATGATTACAGCATTAACTGGTGCTAACTAAGGCGTTACACCCCTGTGTGTGGAGCAATCCTTCTGTAGCAGCCGGCACCCAAATGCATTCTTTCACCATATCAGGGTGCACTTGTAGTGACTGTGTGAATTGATTTAGGAGTTAGTAAAGAAAGGCTGAGGAGAAACATCCAGTAACTGGTATTTGGTTAGAAAAGCTTTCTGATTTGTAGCAAAGGGCTGAATGTTGAACCCTGAAATTCTCAAGGATTTTAAAACAACTGTGTCATTATATTTTGTATTTTAATGTGTTAGGAGTCAAGTTAGGGTCTCTTGTAAAGCCTGAAAGCTGACATTCCAAATTGTTGGCTTTGAACATGTAGCTGTTTGATTAGTGGTGCTTAGAGCTTTGTGAGTGTAATTGAAAAGAATGTAAAGTACATAGAAAAAATATGTTCTTACACTGAGTGTTTTCCTTAGAACAAAGAAAAACTAAAAATTAGTAACATTGATCAGTTATGATCAGAATGTGTACTTTCAGCTTATTTTATTAACAGCTACATAATCTAGGATTTTAAGCTTGAAAAACTGATTTTATTTTAGTCCAGTTATCTTGGTTTTTCCCCATGATATTTAACTTCAAAATAACATCAGACCAGTTTTTGTTTCCCAGTATTGGCCTCCATCATCTAAACTACACTGACTCCTGCTGATGCCCACAGGAACATCATGGACTATGTATCTCTTCCCCCCACCTCCTCATGTGGTTCCTTCGGATTTAAACGATGTGGTTGGTATCTGATTGGTACAACAGCTATTAGAATCGAAGGAAAAGTACTTATCAAATAAAGAGTAAATACTCCTTGGCAATCTAAGACATCTAGAAAGTCAAAGCCATCCTCCTGTAACATTCCAGTTACAAACTTAGGCTCCTCAGTGCTTTGGTGAAGCAGTAGTAAGGAGTATGGTTGCTAGTGGCATGTACCCAGGTGAGTGCAAACTCTGAAGTACTATTGCTTTTCCAAATGCTGCGTACTTTAGCACTTTAAAGGGTCTTATAAACTCAAAGCTAACTTGCATTTAGACGAAAATTGGAACTATGCACTTTTAAAATAGGATAATGTAGCATAAGACATGAGAAAAATGAAAGTCTTTATTAAATTAAAGTTCTCTACTCATTCTTTCCTACAAAACACAGTCCTGTTCTTTAGGTTTGCTCTTTTCCCCACAATCTTTCATGGGTTGCAGTAAACTTGAAGAGTTCATTTAGGTCCCTAGAAAAAAATTCTTTTTAAAATCAGTTGGGGAATTGGCTTTATATTAATTTCCTGATCCTCTCAGCGGTGTTCCATTCTTTGCTTTTACTGCAGGCTCCTCCTTGCTGTGTCTCTCATTCATTCTTTTTCTTCTTTTATTTTTAGCAGAACATAATGTAGAAGATACAAAGAGGACTGCTAGACTTTTATGTCTACTTTTCTGACTTCTCAGGAAACCTTTAACTCTAATGTTCAAATAGTATGCAAAGCAAGGATTGTCTTCCCCTATTAATCTGTGCAATTGTTTTCACTTTGTCTTTTGGCAAAGGGACACAAGAAAGGAGAAGGAAATAGAACAAGGTTGAGCTAGATAATAATGCAGAAGCATTATTACATTCCCTCTGGTGTATAGGTAGAGTGCAGTGTGCCTCATGCTCAATCACATACCTGTATGCACAGAAGTTAATCTTGGAGGTAGTTCCCATTTTCTAGTGCAAGTTCTAGATGCAGGGGGAAAAATTGACTGTACAACTTGCATAGTTTCTGCATAGAAGATGCCTTTGTGCTGGTAAAGGTCAGGGTGTGCATTGAGTATCAATTCAATAATAACTCCCTGTGCTAGCAGCACATTAGTTTTTGAAAGATACAGAAAAAATTGGAAAGATTTAGTTAGATATATGTAGCTTTGCATCTATACAAAGCAGATCTGTGCTGATCTTTTCCTTTACAAAACACAATATTGTGCAATATTGCAAGACACTGAAGGCAGATAACAGTGTACTGATTAACTAGCAGTCCCAAGAAGAGTAAAAAATCTATGGACCTGATGTTGCAGTCCTTGATAGTGTTTCTATTTTCCTGCCTTTTTTTTTTTTTCATGATCAGCCCTGATAAATTTTCCTGAAATGCTTTAGAAAAAAGAAGCCTATATTATGATCTAGATTATCCAATTCCAATCTTAAATATTACTTTATTTTATCAATAACTTTGTTGGAGCTTTGAGATCTTCAAAGTATTTCAATTAAACATGAAACCTGGCTGGGCAAACAAAATCTTGAACTGCATTTTTCAAATGTTTCACAGGATGCTTTCCTCCCTCTCTCCTCTTATTCTGAGAAGCAGGCTTGACATAAGCACCTCTTGACAAACAGCAGAGGCTTGAGCTGAGATTGTATCACCTTGGAATTTTAAAATATCAGGAGGAATTTGAACTCGAGGTATTACTTTTTCAAACACATTGTACTGCCAGGCAGAGACAGACATTCAGTGGGGGAGGTGCCATTCCAGTGCATTCCAGGCCAGAATTGGCTGAATTTCAGCTTCCAAACCCTTTTAATACAGTATTTAAACTCTTACTGTACAATTCTGCTTAAATTTGGACTTTGCTATCTTGTCTTGAGTCCAAAGCTATGTTCCCAGAATCTGAAAGATTGTATCCAATCCTTCTGTTCTTCTGGCTTCAATGTTTCTCAGTACTTTATAGATTCATGTCCAAACCCCAAACTTGTTCAAAGTTCAGCATTTATTCTTTGTTACTTGTTTGAAAAGACCGACTGAATTAATTGGGAAATCATGTGTAGTGGTGTGCGAAATACATAACTAACAGTTTTGATTCTTAACAAGGTTTTTGAATTCAGCATGCACGGAGAATTTTCTTTCATTGATTGTGCTAATTCCTAAGCCTTCATACGATAAAGATTATGATGCTTCGATTTTCTGGGAAAGAAAGGAGGGAGCACTAAGAACTGAAACTCAGACACTTTCAGAATATAAATATAGCCTACTTTGCCCATGAATTGACTAATGCATTGCTCAGTGATTCACTTGAACCAGGAATCTGAGAAACAAAAAATACTGGACTCACAAAGGCTTTTATGTGTTACTTGAAAGGAAGAATGGGGTCAGACACTTTTTTGGACTATGTCTTGATGACAGACACAGGAGAAATTTAAAGCTGAAAGAAACTAACAGAAGTATGCAGGGAAACATATTTTCTTGCTGCCAGGAAAGAAACAGGCAAGTTTTGTTCTGCCTCTTTGGATATTTTGACAGCAATCAGCAGTGTAGACTCCCATTTGAGAAAGGCAGGCAGGGGACCAGCTTTTATTAGTCTCTTTTGCTACCTCCCCCTTCACTGTCTCCCATAACTTACATTCATAACTTGATCTAATTTAATTCTGAAAGAAAACTCTGGTTTTAAGAAGGAAAATTGCAGCTAAAAATGCTCTTAAGTTAAACTGACACTCTAGTTAGTGTCTGAATTAGCTCTGTATTTTGCCTTGATCACTTGGCAAATACAGCATGTTTTCCACATGTTTCCATAGTTGTTGCTCAGCAACTAATTCCCCTATTAGTTGTGGGTTTTAATTGCCTTCACCCGGCTGGGTTCTCCATCTCCTTTCAGGTTTGTTCTATCAACTCTCCCAGTTCTCTCTCTGTCAGTAGCAAAGGCACAAGTAACAGAGACTGTTAAGTGCAATGGAGAGATTGTTAACATTGGATTATTTTTGTATCCTTAACTTTATTTATCCTTCAGAAGAGTAGTCCCAGATGAAATGTTTTATAATTACTTGCTTTCAGAGACAGGGGTAATTAATATGAGAAAAAATATGCCAAGTATTTCTTCATTACATATGTTTTTAACCTGTTTTTTTGCTGTATAGCTTACTTGTGCCAGATAAGTGAACTGACATATACTAGCAGTATGGCTGGAGTACACAGAGAACTATACAGAAATCCTTTGACCAAGGAAATTACACAGGTTTACAAATATTTTCATCATAAATCCAGCTTCACAGTCAAAATATTTATCTGTTCAGAGGCTTCATTTTCTCTTAATGACATTTTTTCATTGAAAAAAATATATTTGAGCTGGATGTACCCAGAGACCGAACTCGAGCTTTGTAAGTATTTTTGTTATTAGTCTTGGAAGCATCCTGCAATGTATAATGGCCTTTTTTGTTTCATTTTCTTTCAAGTGTCTTTGAAGCAGCTTCAACAGTGCTTCCAGAAGAAAGACAGCAAATAAAAGTTAGTTGCTTGTGCCTTACTTCAGGTTCAGAGATTTTCCTTCTACACAGCTGGCTTAATGCTAAAGTGTGTATTACTGAGGCAGATCAAAAACTACCTTCCATTACTAAAGAAGCATTAATTCTTTCTAGATCTGAGAGAAGTTGCCAGAAGATTTTTCAATTACAACCTAGATTTATAATTTGATGGTATGTAGTTCATAACAAGTCTGAACCTGTAGAACCTGGAACTTTTAGATCACCTAGTTCTAATTAATTTGCAGTTATTTTTAGTCTTTGTGTAGTTGTGCCACTCTTAAAGGGACACATATTCTAATCTTGTTTACACTGTCTGTATAGCAGCTTAAGCTTTATGGATTTAATTTGATGATAGAAAGGAGGGGAAAATCAGGTTCAAAGTAGGTGAGATTTAGACACGTAGGACCTGCATGTGTCAGCAGCAGTATCTGCCTCGTTAGCAGGCTTAAAACAGACATACGTAGATTTTGTTTCCTTCTCAAGAGCAGTACCTCTGTGTCAAAGGATCGTCAGCTAATGTTGTCTTCTGACAGCCAACTCAGTGGATATCACATTAATCCCGCTTTAAATTTGCCAACAAAACTTTTCTACTTACATCCATATTTAAAATATAAGAGTGTGATCTTGTCAGACTCTAGCCAACACCAGTAATCAGCACCAGAACTGTGTAATAGGGTTTTGTTTCAAAACTCTGATACTTTTTGCTTTTCATTTGGTCTTTATTTGAGGCCAAGTGAACTTTTTCGTGCCTTTTTTGGTGCTGAAGTGTTGCTTGATATACTTCCTCATGTGCAGCACCAGGTGAAAAGTGCGTGAGAGACAGATAAAGGATTTCTGAAGAAGAGGATGTGACATCAGAAAAAGGGAAGTTTGGAAATTGTAGCTTTCCAGCACATTAAGACATGCTTTGTCATGCCCTAATGCAATGCCGGATTGTAATTTAACCTGATTTATGCTATGCCTGCTCCCATTCCCTCTTGTAATCACCATGCTCTCAGAAACTGTAGTGCATATGCAAACCACCTATTACTAAGTTTTAATATGAAATTTACAGTTTTGATTCTGTGATGTCATCACCCACTTTTTAATGTATAAATGGCTCTACAAGCAGTGAGGCATAGAAGAAACGGGCCTCATTTTAATAGTGCCTGTGAAAATTAGTAAAAAAGTGTATCTAGCTAATTCAGCTTGAACTATTTTTTTTTTTTTTTGCTTTTCTATGAGGAGGAATAGAAGCAGGCCATGAAGTCATAGGAATTTTTCTATATTTGTTGTATTGGTGACAATCATTTATTTGCGGCATGATTTAATTCCTTCCTTATTTTCACTTCTGTTCACAAGTACTAGTCCTTGTTCTCTTTTTTTAAGAAGGCAGTTTTTAAAAGACAGCAAAGGGCAACTCCCCACGAATAAAGTCTTGATTTATATGGGTATTTCCAGACATAAAAATAAACTGATACAGTTCTAAGACATAAATTCCCAGGAATATATCCAAAAGTGACATTATCCACACGTGTGATCAATATTATTCAGCTGAGGACTGCCAAGACCAAACTAGTCATTCTCCTTTTAGCAGCACTGTGAATACATAGATAAGAACTTCCCCCCTCTTCGCTTGAATTCTGATTTGATAAAAACAAAGAAAATGTTTTTAGTGATATGGTTCACGTCATTGTGTTTATCTCACTGCTTTTGGTCTTGCACTCTTCTGCAGATTTCCAGACTTATGCTCAATTAACAGTGTTATTAGCACAGGGCCTTCAAAACCTTGAAGCTGAGCTCATGACTGACTAGGTCTGTACCTACAGTCCAAGGCATACAGGGAAAGCAGCCATTTTTCAGAAGTTCTTTTCCTAAGAATTCTTGATTTTGAGACAAATTTTGTTTTTAAATCACTGAGCTAAGTCTATTAATTTATAAGAGCTTGAAAATCTTTATATAATATGGCTTGTAAAACTCTACTCATTAATTCAGCTATTATTATAGCATACAGTTTTGAAGAACATACTTCAAAAAATATGCAAAAAAATACGAAAGAGAACAGCTAATACTGTCACTGGGAATTTTAACTAAGGAATGTGACCCCCTTATTAAAAAAAAAAAAATTAAACTAAGAAATGTGCAAGTAATTTCAGAATATAAAATACTCAAATAATTAATTCTTACATGTTTTTAATATGATGTGAAAACCGGAGGGACACTTTTTTCCAAGTATAGCAAACTCTTAGAGGAAGAAAAGTTTTGTTAAAATGAGCATAATATTTTCCCTTATCGAGCACTTGACCTCATAGATTTTCTAGGAATCTTAAGGCATGACATACAAACTGCAGAAGCCATGAAGGGAGCATCATGTGTGCAAATGGAATGGTGGATCTGGCCAAGCTGTTGCTGACTGTTCTTTTTCAGCATTCCTACTGCTGTGGCATACTGTAGGTCTGTGTATCAGTGGTAAATTTTCTTAGCTCCAAATCTGCACTGCATTTAACATTATTCTTTTTTTGTTTGGTTGAGGTTTTCTTCTTGTGAAGAATACCTATGCTATAATATCCACTAGCGCCCTCCTTACCCTCAATTTACAGCTAAAAGGTTAGGGCTCAGTCATGTCAGTACAAGTTTTCTTGATTCACTGAGTAAAATTACACAAACTCAAATTCAATTGTAACTTCAAAAATTTCACAATACGAGGGCATCGTTTCAACCAACACTGCAGTTATAGGGTTTTTGATGACTTCTGATAAATCCAAATGTTAGTTAGGGTAATTTGCTACCTGAGTGACATTTGTAGTTCCAGTCTTGGCATGTTGATAAAATTGAAAACAAAAATTTTCATCACTCTAACAGAAATTTTGTGTCCTTGTGGTAAGTCACAGCTAATTGACCCATGTGATCTAAGTAGGCCGAAGCCCAAGGAATTACTGGTCACTTGACATAAAATACTAAAGCAGTATGACAAAGGAATGACATTTTGTCTTGTTGCAGTAGTGAGACACATTGACTTGTAGGAAATGTTTCATCTTAGTAAGATAGAGAAATTGTATTTACTTAATGTAATGCTGATTGGGCTTCAAAATTCCAGTGAGACGCTTCTGGGTGTGTACTGTTACAATAAATACACACATTCCCTTGAAGCAATTAAAGCTCTTGGCACTAATAAAGAAAGTTATCAAGGTAGGATTTATTGCATAATGATGTGTGTCTGCTGTGTCTGTTCAGAGGTACTACCTTGCCCTTCAGTAAAACTTGCAAGAGACACTTCAGAGATAAGTATGGGTGGGTACATGGAACGAGTCTCTCTCCAGTCTTGCTTCATGACTTGCACAAGGACATGTCGCAAAGTGAAGTGTGGGTACTCAAGAAAATTTTTTTTTGTCGGTGAGCTAATAACAATGTAGTCCAGAGAGGCTTGTCAAAACCAAGTACCCCAGCTTCCCTCATCTTGGGGGACAGGGTGAGAAATAAGGGCTAGTTTCAGGGCCTCAAAAAGGCTATGCAACTGATGGTGTGGTGACAGTTGCTTGATAAAATGCAGCTAACTCACACCCTCAACACAGGCCTCTATGTAGATTGTACAGTCTAGCCCAAAATGCCTGGCTGCAGTTTGCTAACTTAGGTTCCTTCTAGATTTTATTTCCTGGTGGTTTGTTTGTCATGCAGCTCTCCCAGCATGTCTTTGCCTCTCTTTCTTCAGAATTATGTGTTTTGTTGCTTGCTTTGGCACTGATCTCCACAGTCAGTGGTATGATTTTCTCTGTATTGTTATTCTTTTTTTCTTGTCTGTATTGCAATTGCTATATTGGTCATGTGTGTGCTCTTCCTCAGAACGATTTTTCCACTGAGGTGGGGGTGGGAGCAGGAGATATGGCCATATTGTGACTTAAAAAGCCTTTCAATTGGTTTCCGTATACATAGTCTATTGAATTGGTAACTCAGATTAACAACAGTAGATACTATTTAGTTAGCTTCATCATGGTATGTAGACATAAGCAGTCACACCTGCTTATACACCAAAAAATCATGGAGATTTTGTAATCCTCAGCCTTTTATAGTCAAGGGAGAATGAATATGATTTTGCTTTTAATATAGCTCTCAGATGAGACATGCAAGCAAGTAAAAAATGTAGTATCTAAGTATCTCACCTCTTCTTGGAGTACCTGAGAGAGCTTGATAAAGAGAAAACCCATGAATCAGGTGACTGCTGAAACACTCAAATTAAAACTAAGGCTGGTCAAAAGGAGTTAATTGGAACTTGTCCTGAAACAGTCTTCCTGGCAGCAATTCAAAACTTGATGAGACTAATTGTAACAAGGAAGGATTTGATGTAATTCTGCTGTTGATTTAATTCCTAATGTTGCCTTTGTCTGCAGTACCTCATGAATTACCTTTCATCCTCAAGTATCTTCCCAGTTCTTCAGCATAGCCTAATTGTGATCATAGCCACCAAAGTTTATGAATGGTAACACTTTAAAAGCACATGTTGGAAGTCTAACAAGTGAGATTTTGTTGTAACACCACTTTCCCCTTGATTTGTAATATCATTTTAATCCTATGTATAATTTCCCTAAAAGCTTTGACAAAAAGGCAGCAGTAATTATACTTGCTATGACTATAAGCTGGTGATGAATATGCTGTTATACAATGTTAATATGCTGGGATGTATATCAAAGAAAAGTTGGAACACAGAACTGTGGGAATTTGAGACTATTGCAGATGCCAAATCATGTAATCTTTCATAAAATGCTTAATGCTTAGTTTGAGGAACATTTGGTTTGGATTTGGGTTGGTTTTGATTTTTTTTTTCTCGCTATAGGACTGTTCTAAAGTGTGACTAATAGTTACTTAATTCCTTTGAGAATCAGCCTAAGAGTACTGATAGTCACCTTGCACTCATTAGTTCTTTTACTCATATTTGGTTTTAACCTGAAGAGCTTTTTTTTAGCTTGTCTTTGTTTTGTCTCAGTGCACATGGCACAGAGATCACAGTTTGGGAGTTTCCAAGTGTTACTTTTAAACAAGGTAAGCTCTCTGAGGTATTTCTGTCAGCTGGGATCTCTGATCCCCTGATCAAACTACTAGCTCCTTTTAGACTTGCGGAACCTTCAGCTCTCCTGTCACTGATGTGGGTGATGACTTGCACAAAGCCACTAACAATTCTCTGTTGGAAATAACTCTTCTCATACATCTCAGCATCACATATATCTCATCCAGACTGGTACCAGCCTGCGAGCCGTAGAGTCTGCTTGCCATTCTGGGATTAGTGAATATCCTAGGGCTTTTTCAACCTACAGTTTTTTTCCAATGAGGTCCTATTTTATGCCAGAAGACTGGGCATTTGGTGGTGCCAGGTTAATTAAACAGCTGTTGGTGTTTATGTTTGTTTATTTTTGCTGTTGGGTTTTTTAAAAAAATTTTCTGTCTACTTTAAAACCTTACAAAAGATTAAGGTAGGACTTAATGACCAGTACTTGTCAATTTACCATTTTATGTAGACATAGTAGAACTGTTGACACAGTAGGTTTGCTAAAACTGTTTTAAAAAGTGAGGTATATTAGATTGCTTTGTTGTAACATTTTTTTAAACTTGCTTACTATACATTATCTGAACTCAGAACAACACTTCTGGAGTTAAAAGCCAGTGTTTCTGATAAGGTAACTACAACATATAAAACTCTGACCCCTTTCAATCTGATTTGAGTATCTTTAATAGCTGTTGAAATATGGTGGCTACTTTGAATGAAAAATGAAGAATGAATGTGTGTTTAAAATGAAGCGGATCAGGATGGATACGGGTAACAATACTAAATGTACCTCAGTTATGAGGATAAGAGAATATTCACATGGTTTGTCTTTATACTTTTAACTTTAAATACTGAGATTAGGACTTTTACCTCAGCCCCTTTCCAGTCAGTGGAGATAGAACACGTCTGTGTTCTGAATGGCCCTCCAGAGTAGCCCAACTTAATTTTAATGGTTATACAGGAGGATGAAAGAGAGTAGCCTCATAATTTAGGCTGAAGTTGAATGCTAATTGATCTAAATACACACATCTGTTCAATCCACTGCATGGTACTGCAATATTGACTTTGTAATGTAAGGCAGGGCAGACTAGGAGTGAGTTGTGATTGCTCTTCTTTGTGTGCAAATCCACAATCTTGGCTAGACCTGTAAGGCTTGTAGAAGAGAGGAACTCAGAAGTTTGGTCTGAAGCTTTCAATGTCAAAATTCAAATACATGTGTCCTTTATGAAATACATGAACCATATCTGCAGCCAAGAAGAAACTTATTTAGGTAAGATATAAAAAGATGCTATCACAACATTGCTAATCTTCATAAGTTCCTGAAACTTTCTCAGAGTTGTATTTGTCTTAGAGAAGTTCTTACCATTACTTTTGTAGGTATTCTGGGGAATGTCCATAGGAATTACCTGGAGAGCAGATCACACATAGCATGAAAGCATTTGAAACTAAAATGGATTGGTTCTTTAGTCTTAGAATTTGCAGTTTGCAATCTGCCATCACTGTGAAAATTACATCACTTCAGAAATGAGGGAACGAGAACAACTGCAAGAAGTTTCAGGAAGTTTGCACGTAAAACAGCTCTTGCTTTGCTTGTGACGATGTGACACTGTGAGTATGGGCCTTTTGCAAGGAAATTGGTTTAACTCTGAAGTTTTTCATTTCAGGTGGTGAGGAACACATGCTAGAAGATTTCTTTGCTAATGCTGTCAACTGATTGTAGTTACTGCTGCTAAAAGCACTGTGGAAATACTTGCTGAAATTGTTTTGCAAGCAGCTTAGGTAGACTTGCTGCAAGATGCAGTCTGCTATAAGGGCACTTGTTATACGCAGAATACTGTAACTGGTGAGTGTAGAACACCATATACTACTGTTCTCTACTCTACTGTACAACACTCTACTGTAACTGGTGTGCTTCATTGTGTAATGATAAGGAGAGACAGAGAAGACAAAGTTTCACTGACTCCTCAGTCTTGGAATATACTAAGAAAGAGGGGTAGTACTAAAAAGTGAAGTGAAATAGAAATGGGTCTGTGGATATGACTACACATGCTGAGTGGACTGGGGTTAAGCATAGCAGATCACAAGCAGCTACTGTCTAATGAGCACAGTGGGCTCAGAGTAGAGGAAACAAAACCAGGGGATTTAGCAACTGCAGAAAAACTTCTCAGCTACTGAACCTGTGACCCTGCAGCTTACACTGGTCAATGTTTAGTGACTTAATGTGGCAAAGAGAAAGCTGTTCAAATATTTAAATTAAAAATGTGAAGATACCTTTTTTTTTAAACTCTACTGGTATTGGGAGGAGGAAGGCTTGTTGAGAGAGGTTAGTATGCCTGTAATACTGATCGATTTTTCCTCTACTTAAAAAATCTGAGGCCTTAAAGGTTCTTTTCTAAACAAATATATATGTCAACTTTATGATTTTTCCAAATGAAGATAGTAATACTGATGAAGGGATATGCTAATCCTCAGATTCCTTTATTTGGAATTAGAAAATAGATTCTTACGTGAAGTGTAAATGGTGCAACTGCATACATTATACAAAAGCAATAATGATACTGCCTGTGAGCACTGAGAATGCTTCCTCTGGGGTTAGCTTTCCAAGATCAAATTGAAGAGAATAATTTGCCTTCCTGTAATGGTCACTCCTGAAAATGATGTCATAGGGATGGCCAGATCAGTGAAATGACATCTCCTAACAGAAGAACTGTCAGTTTGACGCATGGCTCTGTAAATGGGGAAAATTGAGAAATTTCCTCAGAAATATGCAAAAATGTCTTCATTTAAATATTGATGTTTCACTTTCTTTCAGTATTCTGTCACATGAAAGCAAAGTATGCAAAAGTATTTAGAGATTTTGAAATTTCAATTTTTTTTTTTAAAAAAAAAAACATCACCAGAGTCAAAAAATGACATAAAATCTAAATTCATAGATGGTTATTTTCCCATGTCATTATCATGTTGATCCTCAGATGAAACAAATTCATGGTAGTTCCATTGTATTCTGCACTTACACAACTTCACATGAGCTGAAAATTTAATTCAATATTTAAATTTAGAATGTCTCTAGAATTTTAAAATTGGTCTATAGTTGTGTAGTCCTTTGAAGTTCTTATTATTAAAACACTGGCCATTATTTCTCTTTAGACCTTTCAACTGTCTCAAACACTTGTAATTAGTGCTGCTAGTACATAAGGTATTATGTATTAACATAATGCATAGTATAAGCATATAAGGAAAAATAATAATAAATGTTTCAATCAAAACACTGAGAATTTTATTAAAAGAGATAGGTCTGTTTACCTATGAGTGAGCAGATGAATATTAAATGGAGCAGTTGAAAACTAATTGTGTTAAGAACTTGTAGCCTTCCACTACTTTGATCTGTTCCATAAATATTCTGGATTAAGGGATGTACGAACGCTGTGCAGCGAGTATTTTGTTTAGTTTGGGTTGAAACTCAGTCTGACATGACATACAAATTCTGTGCAGAAAGATTTTATGATATTTTCTTTAGTGGATAGTTTGGGCAGAAAAGCAAAATGGGTCAGTAAAAAGCCAATGCCAGCCAAGCTTGGTTTTGGTTTTCCCTGTTTTTCTGTGATTTTTGTTGAGGCTATCATCTCTATATGAAGTTTGGAAAGGCTCTTTTGGGCTACAAGAATTCCCCTGGCTCAGGCACTCGGAGTTTTAGAAACTAGAACAGAATGCTGTAAACAAAAGAGTGCTAAACCCAATTGTCCCTGTTCTGTTTTTCGTCCCTGGGTCTTTCACCGGGCTGAGCAGCTGTTGACATGTGGCACATGAGGACATGAGGCCTCTGAAAGGGAGCAGCAGAGCCTGGTGAGGGTTTTTGAGGATGCACAAGAGGGACCTCAGGTCCTGTGCTGTGCCTCCTGTTGTCCTGCTGGAGATGTATGACCCCTCTCTGAGCTGGTTGCACTGTACATTGCTTGCAGAGCCATTTTGAATATAATCCCAAGCTTTAGTGCTGCTGGAAGAGATCCTTGGTTCCCTTGGTGTCCCACATGCTGTTAGTGGTTGGAAGGAGCCCGAGGAGGAAACACAGTGGAGCTGAGCCAGGCATGGGGCACCAGTGGGCGAAGTGCTACAGGGGGGGAGATGGGGGGATAAGACAGCAGGCTGGGCTGGGGAATGGTCCTGTACTGAGGTCTGGAGAGGAGGAAGAGGATTAGGAAGATGCTGGGAGGCAGCAAGGTGGAGGTGGGAAACCCCATTCAGTCACAAGACCACAGCTATCTCCACAGTTACACAGTTCATTGTGAATCTAGGGCAACTTCTGAACCTCCAGCCTGGAGCAGCTCTGTCAACCTGTGTCACCCCTGTTACAACCCCTAGTGTACCCCAAAGACTCTATTTACCACACCAAGACTGTTCAGATTTGGCTAGTCCCTCAGCGATTCATTCTTGGAATCTTCTTTGCCGCCACTGCAAAGTTGAATGTTGCCTTTCATTCCTGAGGCCATAAGAGTGATTTTGACCTAGCTTTTTTCTAAAGTTTTGAACTTTCTTAATATGCTATGTTTCTTTAGTTTCTGTAACATCACTACTACAAGTACACCAAGAAGCAAGGTTAGAATTAACTCACACATCTCTAGCTGTTTGCTGGCTTTGTCTTGCTGGAGAGAACCTGGAGCGTAAATCATTGTCACCTGCAAGGGCATTCTTGGTGCACAGAGTAAATAGATTCATAAGAGATGCTTTCATTTGCAGGTGTTAGATCAATCCTACAGTGAAACTGCAGCTCCAGAACGACTTCAGCCAAGGTAATTTAGTTTTGCCACAGCCCTATTTCCTTACATGTTTCGACATAAGCATTTGGTGTTGCAGTTTTGACATATAAACTGCCAGAAAACTGATAATATGAAATAGTCATTCTCTACTAGCTTAGCTCCTAGAGTTGGCTCACCACAGATCAGAGCATGGCAGCACCAACTTACATTTAAAACATTTCCGTGCTGCACTAGAGGCACAATTAGTGCTGGTGATTACAAGAGAAATAATTGTAGTCCTTCCTTCCAGCTGAAGAGTAAAAGGAAAAAGAATGAAGCATTGTGTTTTATAATATCTTCAGTCTCTTTCCTGGCTAGACACATGAACTGATTTGAGTCACAGAATCAGAAAAATTATGATCTCTTCCAATTGTTTTATTTTCTCCAATTACTCAATTACCTCAATTGTTTTTAGTCACTATCCAATGTCACTTTTAGAAACAATGACCAATAAATTGAGAGTTTAACTGTTTCTTTTTTTGTGAAATAACAAAAGTAATTAGTATAATAAGAGAATAATTTTAGAAGAGAAAAATATGCCCTCCTTAGTTCCGTAATAAATTAATTCTGTTTACTTGTTGATGTGAAGAACAAGAAACAACTGCTGCTAACCTAAAAGAAACCGCTTGCAGAAGAGGTGACTCTTTTAAGTCTACAGATGCGCTTATAATGCCAGATGGTGCTTGAAAATTAAAGCTAGACAATCTAGAGATCAGTAATAAGATGCAATTTTTCAACAGCCACTGCAAAGCAGAACATTAGATGTAAATATTACTATAGGCTTTGTAATGCTTGAGATTATTCACAATGGCAGAATATGAGGCAGATGCTATTACTCAGACACTTCCTTAAGCTGCAAGTTTAAAACCTCTAGGACTAGCCTGGGCTGCCTGCTTTGCAGAAACAGCTTTTGTGACACCTTTCGTGTAAGTTAATCTCAGATAAATGAAAAAAAAATTGATCATGCATCTTTCCATCTTCTCTATGCACCTAATGAAACCTGTGTCATTTGGGCGAAGGTGTCATATACAAATAGCAAGGCTTTACAGTTTATGGGCAAATAACTCAAAATGTTGTAGAAAGGCAGATTGTAAAAACAACTTGTGTGGTTGAAAGCTTCATGATAAATACTGAAATCTTGGAAATGTAATTTAGTAGTTAGTCTAAGTGTGAAAGGCTTAGTCCTGAGCTAATATGGTTCAACAAGTTAGTGAATTAGAGTTGTACTGCCCTATGGCATCCCAGCTGTCTCCTGTGGTAAAGCCCATAAAGGTGTAGGCTTTATCAGTACCTCTTTTTCCTCATGGTTTACTGTTGCTCTTCTCCAAATGGCGGTCATTTGTTCAGTCTTGGGCAGCCTGAATCCCACCAAAAAAGAGGAAGGACAAGTCATTGGAAGTCTTTTCTTTGCACCATCCTTATGAGAGAGCTTAAGGTCTGATTATGCTTTGCTGCCTTCTTTCTGCTCGTTTTCCCCCTATACTTTGGGAAATGTCCCAGTGTGTGTTTCTGTGCCTGCTCATAGGTGGGTACAGTTTGTCCTTTTTGCATAACTGCTTCTGTGGAATGCTCCTTGTCCTCTGATGTGTTTAGTTTACCCATACAGATGAGCACACATCAGTTCAGTTTTCAAGGGATTATACAGTCCAGCTGCATTTGAAGTTGTTTGCTGTATCAGGTTCCTGTACTGATGACTGATGTATGTATTGACACAGTAAATGCCACTCCTCTTGGCATGATCAAGTTTCTTGTCCTTGGCCACATTAATTCTTTGTGTAATGCCACTGTTGAAAATCTCTGGAGTGGATGTATCATAATGTGTCCTGTTCACAAGGAACTCTTTCAGTGGCTTAATTTCTCCCATAATTACTTATTCTGGCTTTAAGTGTTATTTGTGCTGGTACTTTTCTGCTAAGATCAAGTGTTCTTCATTAGAGTAAGCAGAAATAGATCTAACTAATTTTTTCTTCCTGTATCCTGTGAAATGACAAAGTGGAAAAAGAAAAGAACCAACTATAAAAAAACCCTCAAACTATCAGTTTTTATATTCCTGGGATCAAATTGGCTGTGCAAGGGCAACAAGGCTCAGAGCTGACACAGTGTTAGGAGGAGACCAAATCTGGATGTTAGCAATCCAGCTGATGAAGTCTTCTATTACTGATGACAAAGGCTTTTAAACTGAAATACAGTTTGCTTCTCTTTTCTTCAAAAGTTATCAAGATCTAAAAGAAAGCCATAATAAAGGAGCCAAAGTTACTTCACTGTAAAAATGGAATCAGATAAACACACACTGATTTCAAAATTTTTATAATATGCATTTGCATTCTTCTCATTAAATACATTAGTTCACATCTTGTGCTATTAAAAAGAATATAAGCTGAAAACTCTCTTATCCTCAGATATGAATTCACGGAGATTTTTGACACCGCTTTCCTGTAATACACCTCTTCAATGACCAGCATGTAGAGACACTTCCTTTTCATTCTGTTCTGAGCTTGTCTTTTAGTGCCAGAATTTCCATTTCTCACTTCCTTCTTTTATCATTGCATCACAGAATGAATGGTGAGAGGCTGACTGCACAAAAAAAGGTCAGGAATTTATTATTAATAGTAAAAACACTTTCTTCATGTCTGTGAGTTTAGTAATGCAATGGAATAGATCTTGAATATTGTTACATATGCAGCAGCTCAGAATTCCTGGGCTACTGGTTCATTAAGGGAAGGACAAGATGGCTGTTCTTCAGGTGGTTGACAAATCCACTTACTTTGACTGTCACAGTCTGCAGTCTTATCTTTTCAGTAAACCATAGAATATCCTCATGGGTATAGAAAATAGGAAGACACAATATTGAGCTGTGCCAGTCAGAGATGTGAGGAGGACCTGAGGCCCTTCCATGCCACATATGCCTTTTCCTTTAAGATAGGTTGTACGTCATTAGAATTGTGTATCATTAGATGTACAAATAACAAACCAGAAAAATGTAAATCCGTAATAACAGGAAACACTGTTTTGCTGTGTTTTGTTCCTGGACACTCCATATCTGCCAACTATAGTTGGGCTTTTTGGTCACAGCACTACTCTAGAACTTGTCTGTAAAACTACTGTAGGTATCTGGTCTGTAGGACCAACAGATCTGCTCCTACCTCACATTATTAAAGCTGTCTTTTACCTATCACAGGTCATACTGGCACTAGAGCTGCTCCCTGCAGCAGGTGAATCCCCTTCTCACAGGAGTCTCCCAGTCCGTACGGTTTCTCACTTACTGTATCCCTCTCGCTGCCCAGGCTGTACCCTGGGAGCCTTTCCACTCTGAGCGTGTCCAGTTGCTGTCAGGATGAAGTGCTCCCCTTTCCCAGGCAAACAGGCAGCTGTTTTTCATCTGTCACAGGGCTGGTTTAACAGAATGCCCAATATGCCTCCCCTTAGGCGAACCCAGAGTTCAGATGTTACTGCCCTGGAAGCACTGGTAGCTTTTTGGCATTGAATGTGTTTTATGAGCATGGTCAGCAGATATTCCAGTGTTAAGGGGAAAAAATCTGGTTTTGCACGCACCTGTTTCTAGGCATGGCTGGAATGGCAATAATGGAGCTTTCTTTGCAAAAACATTATGGGATGAAGAGGGGTTTGGGACCTATACATCTGTCTTCCAAAATATGGCTTTACTATAAACTAGCTTGGCAACACCCCGAACAGAACAGTGGGAAGCAATGCTAACACCTCTGCCTATAAAGAAAGGGACTGGAAATTAGTCAGCCTGAAAGGTTAGAAGCTGCTGGCTTTTCTTATACAAGCTACCATAAAATAACGTTATATCAGAGGACTTATTGGGCAACCTGGATATTTCATTGTATCTGAGGAAATGAGTGAGCAGCTGAGAAGAAAAGCACATCTGAATAAACAGAGAATTGCACAGCTGGATCCTCTAACACAAGAATCCAAACTGTAGCTTTAAGTTACATGCCTCTTCTGTGAAGTTCAGCTTTGCTGCTGGTGTGAAGTGACTGATCAAAAGTAGAACTGGTATAGGGGCTTTAATTTGGATCAACAGCAAGGAAATAAATAAAGTCAAGAGACGTTAAGACTGACCCCACTGGGTCATTTAGGCTCACTGACATCCTCATCCTCAGTGGCTTTCTGTCTCAGATACTGTAATAACATTCTCATTGTCTTGTTTACTGAAACAAATGGAATAATTGATCAAGGTGCATTTTTCCTTTCTAATTTGGTGTTTAAAATTTCAGGATTAAAATGCTTTAAAGCCCACAGTAGAGGACAGGAAGTGACATGGCACCATAAAAAACATGCTGGCAATGGCAAAGTGCTGAGCTGTTAACATTGTCACAGATATGGGGTTTTTTCACATTAAGATGCTGTCACATGAAGGGTAACTTCCTGCTTTTCAAATTCCTAGTCAGGACTGTCTCATTTACCAGAGGGCGTGTCTGCTAGCTCTTTTCTGGAAATGATAGTTGTGTGCAACTACATTCAAAACTGATCTTGAAAAGTGCACGATCCACAGACATTTCATGTTCCCCATTGTCTGGCTGCTGGTACCCCTGAAGAACTCCAGTGAGCATTATGAGAAGTGTAGCAAGTTTTGCTGACAGTAGAACCAGGGCAGAAAAATGTATTGGTGTTTCTTTTCTTGATAGAATTTTGCTAGGCTTGTTCTTAACAGGAGCATTGAGAGTAACTGAAAAATAGGTATGAGATCTTTGGACTGCAGTGCTGAATCTGAAAGTATTCGAAGTACAAGTTTTCTTGGTGGTTAGTCGTAGTCCCACTACAATCAGGTCATCCTAGAAGCAGCTTTGTGAAGATTCCTATTAAGAGAGAAAGGGAGCAGGTTAAAAAAGAGTGTGAGAAATCGAAGACTGTATCGGGGGAAGTGGCTTATGAATGCTTAGGAGCAGGGATGAAATTCTACTAAGAGGGGAAGTACTCAAAAGGGGAGACAGAAAAGGAGAAGAAACACTGAATGGAATGGACAAGAGAGACTGGAGGGCAGAAGGAATGATCCTAGAACATAGAGACTAGAGGGGAGAAGATGAACAGGAATCCAGCTGAACAGCCCTATTCAGCAAAAGAACAGAGTTAAGAGTGAAAATGTGAAACGCTATTAGGAAATGAAGGGGATTTGTGAACTCTGGCATATTTTTGTGTTCCACATAAGGTATACCCAAGTCCAAAAAGCAAGGCCACCATTGTCTTGCATCTCACGTTCCTATATGTTGCTGTGGAAACAGTATCTCCTTCCTCCTCGGTGTCTCATCTATGAAGCTCTTTACAGCTGAGGCATCTTTTTACAGCTGGTATGAAGGCACCATGCTGAGGTCTTGGTGTTCATTAGGATAATTAGGCATTTTGAAAAAAATAAGTAGAAATTATATAGAGAGGGATAGTGTATGAACAGATGAACCTATGTATGTATATGCTATAGTTAAAGACATTTTTAGCTATCCACCAGTTATTTACAGTGAGATACTACCATGATATTTCAATATTTCACAACGTAGACTGGGTGAAGCAGCTCTTCAGAAGAACAGAAAAATATACTTATATAGGAGTATAATTAAAGTATCCTAAAGCAACACGACTGATACAGAATACATTAGGAGGTACAGGCTTTGTGAAAGTAGTTATTTTTACCTTCTGCATTGTATCCATCGTTACTATTACATACAGCTAAAATCTATAAGCCATGTATTTGTGCTGCTTCAAATGGGGCTTGTTCTCCCAGTTTGAAGGGTATTTTTACTTGGATTATACAGACTCTGACTATAATAGGAAGCAGAAAGTGGAATGAGGATTTCATAGAATCACAGAATATGCTGAGTTGGAAGGGACCCATTGCAATCATTGAGTCCAACTCCTGGCCCTACACAGGACACCCCAAGAGTCACTCCATGTGCCTGTGAGCATTGTCCAAATGCGTCTTGAACCTGTCAGGCTGGTGCTGTGACCACTTCCCTTGGGAGCCTGTTCCAGTGCCCAGCCACCCATGGGGTGAAGAACCTTTTCCTGATATCCAAACTAAACCTCCCCTGACACAACTTCAGGCCATTGCCTTGCGTTCTGCCACTGGTCAAGAGAGTGAAGAGATCAGTGTCTGCCCCTCTGCTTCCCCTCACGAGGCTGTTGAAGACCGCAATTTGGTCTCCCTTCAGTCTCCTCTTTTCTGGGCTGAACCTATGACTCTGTTTATTCTCTAAAATCTTTATTATTCTCATTAAGTGAAAAGATAAAGACTCAAGAATCTCTCATAATGAACCAGATTAAGCCATGTCACTGGAGACTACTGATAGCTGGTTTTATGGTTTGTATGTTTAAAACTCTACATCATTTAATCCCTGCAAGTCTTTTCCTCATTGTGCATCTGCAGGTTTTGGATTACTTAACTTTTTATTGCGTACAAATCATGCAAAACCATCTCAGAAAAATATGCTGAAGGCCAAGCCAAGGCAATACCTTATAAGGCATTTCATAGCAGTTCCAACATGTGTCACAGAACACAGCTGTGAGCACAGAGTACTTTCTGCTCATCATCATCGTACGTGAGTCAAATCTGCAATGCCATAGGAGAGGAGTTAGTTCTTAAAATGTGTATGAAATTAAAAGGGGTTTGAGAGAAACTGTCCTCTAAAAATGGAGTTCTTTGTCACCGTGAAGATTATTTAAGTAGTTTCATTTGTAGCAAAACCAAAAACTATACAGAAAATTCAAACTGATGTTTAAACATTAGCAAAATATATTCAGATATTTTGCTACGCTACCTAGGAAAATATTTTTTCTTACTTAAAAAAAAAAAGGAATGGAGAGGTGTCTGGATTTGCCTAAACCTGAGGGTTTCACTTAAACAAATTGAAACTAAATAATGTTTAGTCCCATAATAACAAATTTTGGGTTAGGCAACCAAAATTGAAATGTTACTGATTTGGATTTTCTGCTTTTAATTCAGTTTTTAAACCATTGGTTAAACTTTCTAGTTTACAGGTGACCTTACCCCTTACCCCCACCCCCCAGTGCCCTATATGTAAGGCAATCAAATAGGGTAATTTTTTAAAAAAGCACAAATAACCTATGCCCTTAAGGTGCCTGTAACTGAGGTGCTTGATTCAGCCATTAGCGTGGGGTCAGCTGCACAATTCAGACCTCAGTTACTACATCCTCAAAATATGTGAAGAATTTGGGACTGGAACTTAGGTTTCAGTCCCTTTCCAATTCACCATTTTTTAGAAAAGTAAGGAAGGAATAACGCACTGCGGGGTGAAAAGAATCCTTTGGAATTGAAAACCTCTCAAATTAACATTAGTCTTTTTCCAGTTATTTCTTCAATGAGTTTTAGGCCAGACCATGTCATTGTCGTTTGACATTCATCTGGTAAAAGCACAATATAACGGAAATGTGGTATCATCGGCGACATGCTGAGAATAATGCAGTAAGCACAGGGTTAGGAGAGGCTCCTTTCTGCTGTTTTAAGAACCATTCCCAGCAGAAACCATGGGAATCTGATGAAAACCAGAGTGCTTTCTGTAGAACAATAATTATTTACAGATTTTTGCAATAAAGAATACATGTGGCGAGTTCCAAAAGAAGACAGACTAGGCCAAGGGCTGAAACTTTAACTAGTAATTGTTACCATCTCCTTCCTACCGTTGCCTCCCACACCAACCACTAAAAGCTAAATTTCTTTGTGGGAGCTCAGGGCAGCAAGTCCAAAATTTTGGGGTTTTTTTGAAACTACTTGATGTATTTGCATTTTTGTAAATTTTAACAAGTACTTTTTGAACCAGTCATGTATTCAAGTTGTTGCTAGTTCCTTGAGGAAGATCTCCGTCTGAAAGTGGCTGATGAATTTTGTTGGTTTTAAAAAAAATAAAAGTAGGAATTAGACTATTTATAGCTCTAGTGACTAAGCATATAGATGGCAATACTCATACGTGAGAGGAATCTTAGGATGTGAGACCATCTGGTGCTCTATGAAAGAGGCCAAAGGCAGTTTTCAGTACACATCTGTAGGCCATCAGGTCATGCATATCCCTTCCAGAAAGAAGAGCTGCTTTCCTAAAATTCGCTTCTTTCCAGAAATGAACATTATATCATTAGGCTGCTATCCACATAGGATGTTTTGTCTATCTGGTAGCACAGAGTTTAAGGATGTGGCTTACTTCTTTTAAAAAAGGTTTAGAACTGAGTGAATTTGTATGTGCTCTTAGAATACAGCACAAAATAATATTAGAGGTTTATTCCTTGCATTTGTAGCATAAAGTCAGATGTTGCAGCTCTTGATGTGTGTCTGTTAGAGATAACCTATTAGAGATTAATAGAGTCGAAAAAATTGATGATTTTTGTTTCTTAACACCAGAGGAAGACATGGAATGTGAGATTTCCATTCCTTTCCTTTCATCTGACTAGGTTTTTATTGCTTTAGCTTTTTAGTTTTAGTTGGATCTGCTAGATCTTATTTTGAAAAGCCAAGTGGAACAAATTACGTAAGAAATAATGTTTCTTCCAACTGTGAATGGCAGCCTTATAAAAAACAGTAGTAGGAATGGTTACCAATTTTCTATTAAATATGTTTTCACTGGTAAACTGTGATTTATTTAAATGTGTAATTGGTAAAGAATATAGATATATATTTTTATATATATTTTAAAAGGCTTGTGATACCACGCAGTACCTTATTAGAGAGCCTTGTCTTCTTTTCTAACTCATTCAGCTTGCTGCTGTGGAGCCTTGGCTTTCAGAACTTCACATCTAGGGAATATCTGCAATGTGTTTTAGGACTGGAGATTGCTAAACTGCCAAGAATGGCTTACTGGTTTTAGTTCCCAAGCATGAACTTCCTCCTCCAGGTGTGATTCTAAGGATGTCCTGGTCCCTGGGACTCAACTTCTCAGCTGATCATACCTTCGTAGGGGTGAAAAACCATAGCTAACCTTGCACTCTAGTTTGCTCCACTATAAAAGCAGCATGCACTCCCCAATATTTCTTCTGGGTATTCTGTTTTTCTTTGGTTCTTTTAGGTGCACAGTAGAAATGGCAGGAGCATCCATCAAGTGGCAATGCTTAGCCCCCTCAAAATTAGGAGGGAAAGAAAGTTATCTTTCCACCTAATTTCTTTTTTCTTGTTTTTGAATTCTAGATAGGGTAGATGGAGTTCAAATTCTACTTAAACAAAAAAGTAAAACTCGTGGGCAAAAGATTAGCTTTTATTTTACTCCTTTTAAATAGTTCCATTTAAACTGCTAGAAAGGTTTTATAGCAAAATTCCTGTATTTTATATTGTGAAACAGATTAGAACAACAAATTGGAGTTTGTATTTTAGCATGGGTATAATTCTATGTCTCAAAGGGGGAAGAAAAAAAGGGTAGAAATCAGTTTATTTTCAGGTTCTTCCTTTGACGGGTTGAAATGTATTTCTTTATGGAATATGTTCTGCAATGAAAATCTTTTGCCCTAAGCCCTCTGGAAACTCTAAGCAGCTCTATTAGATAGACAACCATCTTAGATGAAGTTAAAATATCCTGTATGCATATTTCTGTTGCACAGATCTCTTATATAAACTTGTATTTCTTTCCTTCTTATCACATGAAATGGTGGAGAAAATTTGATGACTCTAATCATCATCATAATCATCTAGCAGTTTGCAAGCAAAATGCTGAAGGAAAAATATGCCAGAGTTTCATTCCACTGCTGTTTCTGGCCTGTGAGCACTCTTCCAATCAAAATACTGCCAGAGAACCCAGTCCTATTATGTATGTATTCACTGGAATAAGGAATAAGTTCACATTGTGCCACTGAACTCCACAGTCTATTCAAAACATTTTAATAATAAATTAAAAAGCAATAGAATGCTGAGAAATACCACAAATTAAGTAACTTTTTACCTGTGACAAAGAAATTACATGCATCTCTTGAAAGAGTTATGTACGAGTTTTTCTCAGTGAGTTTATACTGACTGCGTTACACACGTATAGTAAAGGAGGAATTAATTATGTCAGCCACTGAGTAGCAACCAAAATCCCATAGGAGTAAGAACACCATTTAGAAGCACCCATCTACAGAGTAAACTCTAGAATGCTCTATACTTGCCTTTGTATCTTGCTGAGTGCATCTATACAGGACTTCTCTACACTGCAGTGTACACTCTGCTTTCCTGTTGAAAGCAGATCACCTAATGGTTTCGTGTTCTTTGAAACCATCCCAAAAATTTCCTTTGTTGCTTAATAGAACAGGAGATTCCAGTGAAAATCTTGCCTTACCTAAAGATGGCTTATCTTAATTCTTGATGAATTAAGTTTAGTTCTTCAGGCTTTACCTCATGTGTTTTGTCTATTCATGCCTGACAGGACATTTAGCCAAGGTGACATGGAGACTCCTGGGCAGTTTGCACATTCTGCAAGAGCTCTGCTCTGTCCATGAAATTGTTGTTAGAGACAATCATGGTGTATCACCTGCCTGAACATCAGTTTCTAAAATATTACTGGAACTCTGTCGAAACAGGAGACTGAACCTGTCAGGGCCTAGGACAAGCAGTGAGTAGCTCTGAATCCTGGCACCCGTGCTGTTTGCCAGTGTCATCGTGGTTATATAATACCATGCCTTCCTGCACCCCTCTGGTGTTTCATCCATCCCGGATGTTGAGTAAACATTAGATCTGGCTGCTGCATTTACTACCAAAACCAAAAGAACAAACAGACCCTCTGATCATATTCCCAGAAGGACTCCAGTATTTTGTTGGGCTGCCTTCCACATAGTCATTCAAATGGTGAAAAGCCCAAAGAACATATTGTTTCTTTTTGGGTGCTTTCAATTCCCTGTCTACTGTGCTGGGGATTTTCATCCCCAGGAAACTTCAGAATAAAGGAGGCCAATCAACCATCTGCTGAACAGCATGTGCAAAACACAAGGTTCTCTGACCTTGGACAAAATCTGTCTTGATTCTGGAGAATCTCACACAATCACAGAGGGTTTGCAGAAGTGGTGTGCTTCCCAAGATATTTCCCCAGGGCTTTGGTACTGTACTGCACTCCAAAGCCTTTTTTTCCCCCCCTCAGGTTCCTTTGGGCTACAGACATCTCCCTGCTGTCTCAGCACTGTTTTCAGCAGGATACTGGCTGGTGATCAACAAGTGAGGGTCAGGAGGACAGTATTTTTCCACTGAATGTTCCAAGACTCTTTTCAGGAGCCAGGCCCATGCAGCCCAGACTTAGGTCTGTATTACTGGGTACCACGGTTGCTTAGTAACAATTAATACCTTGCTTGTCTTCCTGTGCATAGGCTGGAAATGTACATCTTCACAGAGGCAGCCAACATACATACACAGACATGACAAACAGCATTATCTGGTGGATCTTCCCTAGGCTCTGAAATACAGAATGAGATGCCACTTGAAGAGTCAGCCTCTGATTTTGTCATCTCCTGATAACAAGACAAAAAACCCCCTCTCTTTTCATCCGTGTTCCTCTTGAAACTGCTAAGTCTTCACATTGTCTGACAACACTTAGGATAACTTAAGCCAAACTGTGCCAAAAAAGGTTAACATTTGGGTTTGCACCTTACAAGATGCTTTGCTCTCCCAGCTCTCAGTTGGTAGCCCAGTACCAATTTCAAGTAATTTTTCATCGGATATTTTGCCTTTTGTAGCTGAAATACAAACTGCCACTGGGACCAAGTTCTGTCTCAAAGATACACTGCTGCTCCTTCCCCTTTACCCTGGATCCATATGTTCCCGCAGCTGTATTGTTCACGTTTTCCATTGCAGTCAGGTAACCCAGCCCAAGCAATGTTTGTCACTACTCCAACAGAAAGCTTTTCTGCCTTTATTGCTAGAAAGATCAGAAAGAATGAAGAGATTCAGCTGACAGCAGGAAAAAAACAAATAATCTTCTTAAGCACATATGGCCTTTAACCAGTCTGGGGTCTAATAAGGAGGGAACAAGCCTCAGCGCCTGACCCTATATCCAGCACCTCTAGCACTGCTGCTGCTATAGGTGAAGTCCTCCCATCCCTGAGGACTGGGACCTTTGCCAGCACTTGGCAGTGCTGCTCTGTCTGCTGCTCCTGTCCCATCAGCTTCTCCCCTCTATCACATTTGGAGAGGTCCCATATGCCCTGCTGAAATTCTCAGTTACAGTGCCCTGGTTACTGAACTTTTCATGTGTGAAAGAAGTATTTTGAAATGTCAGGTGTTAATACATTTAATAGTGGACATCACTGTATAAACTTTTGCTGGTTAAAACCAGGTCTCCCATATATACAGCAAAGGAAAATGAGAAATAAAAGTTATCTTGTAATGAAAAAAATGATGATAGATGGCTCAAGTCACATGCATAACTGCAGTCTACTGTAACAAAAATCAAAAAAGGGTCTCTTCTTTTCCAAAATAGAGTTGTCTTTAGTACAAATTTTTAATTAAACAATCAATTGCATCACTTTTGAGCAGAAAAATGGATTTTTAGCCAAAAGAAAATTTCTATTTTACTTGTGTAAGACTTATCAGTCTTATTAGTATTTATATATATATACATAATTTAATATATAAATATCCAAACTATTCTTTCAAACACAGGTGTTAGTAAGTGTGCATTTATTTCAATTGGTTTCATTAATTCAGTTGTTACTTGTGTTGGTTTCTCTCACATTAATTTTAAATGTATGTAGGTGAGTACAAGTTTAGAGCAGTACACCAAAACCAGAGATTCATACAGACCCATTGAACACAGTTCACATTTCTTGTTTCCAACAAATAGTTTTCAATTTTCCCAGGATGTTCTACCTCCTCCTTGCAGAGTGGTTTGGCCATGATTTCTAATTGTGTGAGTCAGATGTTCTTCCTTTTCCATAACCTCCCACTTTTGTATTAATCTTTTCCAGATTCATGGAGCAGAGAAATATAAAGCATTTGAGAACTGAGTGATGTAATGAATGATTCTAAATTTTAAAAAATAGTAGTCTTTTAATCTCTGAAAATAAAATGACTAGTTTGTGAATTGAAAGTGTACAACTACCAAAAAACAAACACCAGATATTTTTTGATACAAAGAGATTTTCTTTCTGTAAGTATGAATTTTAATTTAATAACTTTCCAGTCATCTTCTTGGCATAGATTTTAAGCCACAAACGAGACATTTAATTAATTTTTTCTATTCTCTAGCACACAGAATTCCAGTTTAAAAAAAAAATTAACTCTAATGACTCCCTTGCATCGAATAGTCAGACTTGAGGGGCCAGCACTGAAGCCAGATGAATGTTTCTTTTCCCACACTGGTGAAAGCAAAACCTTAATTACAGACAAATTATTATTGCAGGATGTGTTTCCCCTAATATTCCCCTAATGTGGTAAGTGTTTGCATAAAAGAAAGTTGAACAAAGCAATTTGATCTCTTCTTCTGCTGGCTATAGGGCCAGTACTTCAGCTTGTTAGTTTCTTAGACACCCAGCTAGTCCGACCACAATTAAGTAGACCCAATCAGTGCCAGGAATGTACTGGCTTATTGCAGCTTTATTGCAAAAAGAAACCAGATAAGTAATTAGGAGAAAGTGCACTAGCAGGAACTTTTGAAAAATGAGGGTTTGGGCATCCAGTGACATTTTTTTCAATTTCTTAAAATATGCCATCCAAATAGAGACTTGGAAGTAGGTAGGTGGACTGATAAACTCTACTGCAGGAAAAAATAGTCTGGCTTCTGACCTGTTATGCCTGTGTCTGTTCTAATGAGGAACTCTGAATGCTCTTTGTTCAGAAATTCAAAAAGCAGCAGTGAGCAGTGGAGAGCATGACACTGCCTCAGGGAGCCAAGCCCCACCAACGGGCTAATGACAGACATCTGTCTCAAATTAAATAAACATGCTGGAAATTAATGAAGACAGATGTTTTTTAAAGTCAAATATATGGCTGAAATCTTTCCAAACTCATAGGAACTTTGCTCTTAATGTGTGATTCCTGTGTACTCAGAACTCTGCCAGAGGCCTCCCACTCCAGCAGTCTGTTCCAAGACCCTACAGGAAGACATTAAATACTGAGTTTCTGATTCTTCCAGAGTATTTGGAAATAACAAATTTCAAAACAAAATCTATTGAAAAAGTTGCGACGTATTTATACAGAAAGATCTCTTCTTTTTTTTTTTCTTTGGAAACGTGTGAAACAAACCTCTAACCCTGTTTTGGTACATAGCCCACCTTTGTTCTGCCAAAGGAAATACAGGTCCCAAGTCCAGGCAAGGTGGGAGCCTGATGTGCCCTAGGCACCTGCATTGCTTAAGATAGGCTTGATAACTGTTGTGATTTGACATCTCCTTCTGTGGTAACATCTCCTGGTAAGGCACTTCTGTATGAAAGACTGAGTTGTGGAGCAGCACAGCACCCTGGCTGGCAGCTGACACTGCTGCAAGGTGTGAGAGGGTGTGCAGTCACAGGCTTGGGCTGAGCAGGAATAGCTGTGCTTGTGTTCAGGGAGTCTGGATACACAGTTTAATTATAAAGACACACTTACGTTTAAACCACTATATAAGCAAAGCTGTCAAAGTGTAGTCTGAATATGTGGATAAATGTTTATACCTAACAGATGTCACTTCAGGAGAAGTCAATATAATTCCCACCAACAAACCCTGTGCAAAAAGCCCACAGAAACAGATTCATGCCTTCAAAGTCAACAAGACTAGACCTTCTCAAAACAAATCTCCAAGTTGAGAGTTCTCTGTATCTATGACATTTTCATTGGCAAAAATGTGCTGGATGATTCCAATTATCAAATACTGCATAAAGACAGACGTCCTGTAAGCAGTCAGGCTCCAGAATGTCTAGAATGTAGATAGTCTCAAACACTACCTGAAATAATGCTCAGAAATGAACAAAGAGAATAAACGCCATGCATTCTTTATGGTTTGCATCATCGGGCAAACAGACACATATCTTACACCATCGTTACTAAATCACATTGTTTAAAAATTTAGTAGCTTAGAAAAGAGTATTTGAAATATTGCAATCTCAGTTTTCAGAGGCCATGACTGTGCAAAACTAATCCATATTAGTATCGTGTTAGTTGTACTATCTCATACCATATTTGCATGTGCTACGAAAGGGATTTAACAGCCTAAACCAGAGACTTATATGACTTCTGACCAGCATCAAAACCAAAGACATTGAAATTCTTTGAGAAATACTTTGCTTATGTTATTTCTATCTCAAGTAAAAGCAAATATGGCTGTCAGAAATGCTTTGGGGACAATAATCACTTTTCACGGAGTGGTCATCATGATTTCAAAATCTTGGTAGGTTCTGAGAGTTTAAAGATGGAGTTAAATACCTATTCTGCATTTAAAACCACCCCCAAGTCTTAAGTTTTTAGCTGTCCCTGCCTCTGACCCCAAACAAATTATCTTCAAGTAGTTCAGCACGGATTATTGATAGTATTTCTGTACTGATTATTGATATTATTCCATAAAGGACTTCCTCCCTGTGGTAGTGTATAGTAGGAAACAATGAGATGTAAGGGTATTTAGTATTTTTTCCCTACTACCAGACCACTAACAAGGAGCATGTGTTTATATTTGTTCTTAGATTTCAAAGTATTCTGGAGAAAGCAAACCACAGTAATTATACTAACAAAACTATCTTTTTTTCAATTGAAAAACACTATAAAAGGAAAGTAGAGGTCTAGGTGGTACTGTCTTTCATTCTCAGATGAGGAAACTGGGTCACAGGGAGTTAAGTGCCTTGGTTAAAGACACCTGCAAACTTTATTTGTCAGTTCTGCTGACAGGTATGATGCTTTTGTTTATATGTACAAACACATATATCTTTATATTGCTGTAAGGATAACTCATATCTGTTTCCATATTAGCTCAGCTCAAAAGTAGCTGTGAGAGCCGTGATCTTTTCTCACAGTTTTGTAAAATGTCCCATGAAATAGAAATAGTATTTGTTTGACTGTAGCGACACATCAAAGCAAGTGGCATGAAGTCATGTGCATAATAAGCAAACCTTCTGGGTCAGTGGAGAAAAGCCTTTGGCTAAGGGATTGAAATCAACAAATATATGTTGATGTGGAGATTAGAAAAAGTTTCTCTCCCGTAAGAGACAATGACTAAAGGTTACATGTCTTCAAAAGTTCCTCTGTTAAAATAGAAAACTGTGTTCTCTTATTGTCACAGCTGAATACATCCCAGATTTAGCTGCTGTTTCAAATTCTAATACTTGGGATTTCACTGCATTTTTTGATAAATGTTAGAAAATTGATTTCATATTATTAGAAACTCCAGTATGTTTAGAGGTTATGTACTAGACAGTATACTATCCACAGCTCCCACATCTCACTGTGTTTCTGGACATCTTTAGTCATGGAACTGTTTAACCAACAAAAGAAATAAGACCTGGAAGATCACCTGGTTGTACAAATTCTTATTGTTACACTAAGATCTGTTTCTGAGGTAAACATGTTTTCATCTCTCTGTTCTAGTGTCCTAAAATAACTGCTGTGGTCATGTCAATATTCATTCATGAATCTGTATTAATAGATTTTTAAAACCCCAAATTTCACTTTACTGTGCTTTATCAACTTTGGTAGGAATTTAGGGTTCACAAGGAATGCAGAATTAAGATATGGTAAGCTTTTAGCAAGGTAGATAGAGAGCAGCTTCTCCCTTTCTATTTTCATTTCATTGTTATTTTTCTGCATAAATTTTTATTTTCCACGACACAAAATTAACTCTTTTGGTATTTATTTCTGTCTTCTTACCAGTAGGCATTAAACTCTCAAATGTGTCTCTAATGCAGTTTGGTTGTAAAATCTTTTATATGTAAAATATTATATGCAGATTATAGGACACATGAATGGTAACATTCAGAAATACCATCTTTTGTGTCACGTATAGAGCAGTGTGTATATGTATTTATATATATACACACACACATATATTTGCCACATACATATGTGTATGTGTAAATATGTATGCACCACACAAGGGAAAAAGCTCAATTAGGAATTACAACTCTTCTTTCCAAAGAAGGACTACTGCTCAGTGCTAAGGAATGTAACAGTCCTATTCATAGCAAATTCTGACACAGCGTTTGGTATAACCATACACAGACATAACAAGCAAAAGAACTGGAAAATATTTGTATAGTTATTAAGTGCTAATAAGGCTGATAACGAGCACAACTGCCACAGACATTATGCAACATGGAGTAGTAAGGTCTGTTTCTAAAGGATGTGGTTTGCAAGAGTTAGAGTAGAATTTTTTTAAGGGATAGCATTACTCAGCAAGTTTCATATGTTGGAGTCAACTCTTTTTCATTTCTCTTGGGATTTTAGATGCTGAATTTTAGCTTGTCATAGGGAGTATATCATTCATGTTTGTTTTTTAAATTAGGGAAAGGACATATTTTGGAGAAAAAAGAGACATAATAAAAAAAAAAAAGCGCAACAATAATGATGCCGTGAACTATTTCAGTTCTGTAGTTTAAAATAGTTTAGAAATGTAATTTGTCCCATGGCAGATGAGATAATAAAGGCAACCCTTCAGCTAAGTAGATGGAAAAGGAGAAAAGGAAAGAATGACAAGCTATTCGACCAACTTTGCCACGAAGAAAAGTGTATCATCAGGCTTCAGTCTCCTGCCTTGCTCCGTGGTGCGCTGAAGACAGTTTTTGGCCCCTCGGACATGTCATTGCCACTTGACACAAATCACTGTAGACAGCACCCCGTGTTTTGCCGAGTGTTTCCAGGAAGGATCATGGGACAGAGCACGTTACCGCTTGCTCTGTGCGAATTCTTGGTTTCTCCTTTCTCTTTATCATTGTGTGGGCACAGAACCAAGGTCTGGGCATTTCGACATTCCGTAGCCTCTCAGCTGTGCTGTTCCGTGTTCTCGCCGCGCCCTCGCCGGCACGCCCGTGCATGTCCTGTCCCCGGCCATCAGCACTGCGGTGCCCGGCAGCCGTCCCTCGGGGCCCGGAGCCCAGCCAGCGCCCGCGCTGCAGGAGCGCTGCTGGGGACTGGCTTCTCTGTAGCCCTGCCAGGGACCCGCTGTGTTTCTGGCCCATCCTGGTGACCCTCCTCAGCCCCAAGCCCAACACCTCTGTGCCTACCGCGCATCTGAAGTGGTGCCATGAGCTGCGCCTCCTCATTATGCTCGAACTTCATTCCCACGTACCTCCCTTGCCCCAGGTCTCACTCCTTCGTCCCTGCCTTGCCCCTGGAACCCTGCCCTGCCATCTGCCGTCTTGCCACACCTGGTTCAAACCATCCTCCCAGCCGCTAAGCTTTACCCACCATATTTACTCTGCTTCCAAAACAGCACGAGGCCCCAGCTCCTCAGTGCTGCCCTGCCTGTCCTACCACCTCTGTCAGCCCAGGGCCCCGGAGCTCTGTGCTGCATCCCCACTGGCACCACACCTCCTCCCAGTACTCCCGATTCCGTGTCTCCTGTCTCCACAAACTGTGAGCTCAGTCCCACTGTCCTATGTCATGTGCTTCGTGGCACATATAAAACTCAACACAGATGCTGTCCAAACCTCACTAATTTGTGGTTTATTCTCTTAAGACGAACACTGAGTTTATGCTTTACTGAGTGTAGAAATCTATTTGTTAATCTGTCAGATAGGCATGAAATGAAATGCAGGACAAGATTTCAAGTATCACAACTCTCAGATGGTTCCTGGGATGGCAGGTCTCTGCACTGACCTGTTGTGACTCACTCTCTATATCTTCTGTAGCTGATTTAATATGATTGTTTTCCATATTTTACTTTCTATGGCCTGATCTTCTTAGACTTAGACTGAGTCCACTGAGAATCGTGGTTGTCATTATTCCTAAACTACAAAAACTCTTAACCTACAAGAGATTTATCTTTCTGAATTTCTTCTTATCATTGTTGAATTAAGTAAATTTGACATATTTTTCCTAACTTTCTTTCCTTTTTTTCCCCTGTCTGCTTAAGTAAATGAAAGTGTGAAGAAGGAAGTCCTTTCTAGTTTCAGATTTGACATCATAACCAAGACAGTTCTCATATACTATCTAAGCACATACATTTTTGATCAGAAGGAAACAAAAACATCTTTATTTCTGGCAATAGGATCTCTGACTTTGACATATACCAGAAAAACAAATACTTTGTCTTCTCATCTTGTTTTGACATGTCCCTATGTTACTTTAAGTTACTTATTTATATTGAGGATTGCCAAATCAATTATTATGGTCTGAAGTACAGTTCCAGTGGTGTCTGGATCCTTCTTAATAAATAGCTACAGTTAGAGTCTTAAAACTCAAATGCAAATCCACATCTCCTTCAGACTTTGAGACTCAGTTGGCAGAGAGTTTCGGTAAAGTTTCAGACTATACAGACTCTCTTTGAGGGACAGTAAATAACATATTTTTATTTTAAAAAAACATACCTGGAGTGAAAATTTCAGCTTTACTTGTAGTGTTTCATTAGTGCATTGAGAACATTTTTGTATTAACAGAAGTATTTAATGAATGTTTAACTCTTAAAATACTTCAGCTGCAGACTTATTAAAACAGTGTAGATCCATGTCAACTCACCCAGTAATGCAAGAATCAGAATGGAGAACACCATCACCGAAATGTATTTTCATCACAAGTGAAATATTGACATTTTCACAGAGTTCTGAAAAAAATAAGAACCAGAATGACAAAATACTACTTTTTGACATCAGAAAAAATCCCCCACATTGAAATATTCTAGATTTTAAAATGTTAATATCCATTTGCTTACATTTCAAATTGATTCAGAATGAAACAGCATTTTCTTCAATGTCTTCAGGGAAGTGGAGTTTGAGGAGTTTTCATGTCCCCACTTTCTGCATTGTCTAATAAAACATTTCGGTAAGAAAACTCATTAAAATGCAGCACATGAAAATTTCAAAGGGCCTCATCCTTTGCAAGTTTCATCAGTTGCATCCTGCAAAAAACAGCACTGGCTCTGATGCCAGGGATGATTCTGCAGCATCTGCAGTGAACTGAGTGCCATCAGAACTGTTTATAAACATGTGTTATTAGTTTGGAAAGACATTTTTTCTTTGAAGGAAAAATACAACTTGTCAGAAGCCAGCATTACTTACATATGGTTCCTCAAGCTTTGCTTCTCATACTGTGTTCAGATAGCAATGTCCTGCAAATGGCAAAGCAGATAATGGTTGTGATCATCCTTAGTGTATGTCTGAAAAGAGGGCACATCTTATATTAGCACAACCTCCCCCATCTGAGACATCTTCTATGTCTGGTTAAGTTAGTCAAGTCAATGACTCAATATTGTTATGACTTTTTCAGGGCTCCATACATAACGTGATATAAACATTTTGTATTTACTGCTAATAACCATTCATCAGATTGTTATTTTTGGCAGTCATGATCTTCCCAGAGGAATAAATAATTACATTAAATTGAAAAAGTCTAGTCTCTGTATAGTATAAATGGAGGAGAGTTAACGACATCTTGTTTCCACTTTTACAGGTTTACTTCATTTTGATTTTAAGCCATGATCAGTGAAGACTGTTTGGAGCAGCTGCATCCTGATGTATATACTTTAGAGATGATTGTTAAGTAAATATTTTTTAATGTGAAGATACTGCATAGCTCCTTCCCGCATTGTTTACAGACTTTCAGACCCATTGACTTCAGACATCTTTACACTGTTTCCTAGATCAGTCAACAGCTAACTGGCAGAGGGAGTAAGATGATTACTGGCAATTCTGGGAATGGAATAGCACTGTAACAGCAAATAGTACAATGGGAAAGAAAAAGATTAGTATGCTAATCCTAGGGGCCATGAATAATCCACAGGATAATGACAGAATAACATTTTTACTGTCAAAGAGATATCCTGCGAAAGTGCCAAAACCTTGATCAGATCACTTTGGTCAACACTAATCCAGATTCAACTGTTCATGTTTGGCATCCTCTTAAAGCCTTAGAGCAGAAAAATTAGCACAGCAAATACACTTTATACAGTTTGAGAAATGTATGCTCAGCTAGATTACACACGGTTATTAGATTTTGGACCAGATGCTATATTTTCAAAGTGCAATGGCTTGGAGGAGCTGGAGCACGATGAATTTTTGATCAGAAGGAAACAAACATCTTTCTGTTCCCTTTCAGACCGGCAAAGTCAGGTCCTGGAATGTATTCTGGGGCCCCTTCCCTGTCCCATAAGGACCCTTGCAGCAGGGCGAACATTTGTCTTGTGCTGTGCCCCATCACTGCAAGGATGAACATACCATTTAGTCTAGATTGGTGTTGGCTGCCTTTTCTGGTAAGGTGGCTGTTTGACTGCAATGAGGAAAAGCCTTTATATAACCCACTACTATTTGGTATTTCAAGGGAAGATAAATAAGTTCTAATTGTTTGGGTGAGCACAGTGTTATTTATTGCTTTGCAGTATTACAGCTTAGCTGTTCTACACATATTAACGAAAAATCCACAGAATATAGACATAATGTGACCTTTGAGCCTGTAGAAGCCTGTGGGCAGTCTGTCTGCTAGGAAGCACTAACACAACTCTGCTAACTGCTGTACATTTGTGAGGTGGACAGAGGAATAATCTTTTTGCAGTCATTTTGCATTTTGCATTCTGTTGTCTTGCTGACCTGCAGTGGTGCCTCTCAGTAACAGGCTGATTGCTGCCTGCCTAGAGTTCAACTGGAAGTAGAGGCATATACACAAGGTTTGTTTTTAATACTTTACTAAGTATATTTGTCCACTTCATCTCTTATTACAACTGGCTTCTTGTAATTCTTGTAGAAATTCCAGCCTGGCAGTTCCAGAGACATTTCTGTCTGTCCAATAGGCTGTAACTACAGGGTTACTCCAATTTAGACCACCTGAACTGTGCAAGCCCCATTTGATGGGCTGTGAATCAGAGTGAGTCAGTCTCTATCACTCATTTTTCCTTTATCCACTTTTCATTTTTCTCTTTTTCAACATTGGTGTAACAGGGTAAAAAAAGGTTAAATAAACCACAAAAGGAGTATATTAGAGACAAAAAAAGAATGTGCCACATATTCTATTTTCTGTCCCCCTTAAATTGCTTCCTTTCAGAAGAATGAAAACAAGTAATGACTCTGCCCATCTCTCATTGTGCCTGGGCCACTCATTTCTATGAATCAAAGCACAGATGGATAGATTTTGCAGTCTGCTCATCTGTCCATTGTCTGCTCATATATCTACCCTTCCTTACTTCTCTTTCAGCCATTCGCATTCATGCTGAAGGTTCACAATATTGTGACTTAACAATTCACATTTCAGTTTAGAGAACTATTCAAGGTACATGTGGCCATGTAGCCAACTGGTAACCAACTGGTTTGTCATGTTTGCTTTCAGGAATGCCCTGTAACTCAAAATGTCTGGTCACCTGTATCCTTGCAGTGCCATTACTTTCAGGCTAAATGTATGGTCCCAGCATACTTGTAATCAGGCCTATGTATCCCCGGAAGAGATGCTGGCAAGTGGGTAGGCCTGAGTCAAAATAAATTTAGGCACCAGTTACTAGGTTTAGTAAAGTTTTTAACTATCAGCTATTCAACTATAGTTTTTAGCTATTAATATAGTTTTATTTGACAGGCTCTGATATTATTTTGTCATCATTTTTTAAACACAGACAACACAGGAAATTATCTCCTCAGCGTTACTAACTATGTGCAGTATATTGACAATTACAAGCTGATTTGTGCTGCAAGCCATACACCAATCAGATTCACAAAATCACAGGGCAAGAAGTGCCTGAGCTTTTTATCAGCAGCAAGTTGATTACAGAAATTTATCAAATTTTTTTGCATCCATTTTGCATGCAAGAGCACTTGAGTATTTCTGTTTACCAGTGTGGAATGTTTATTATGAAGCTGTCCATTCAGTATTTGTTTTCAGACTCTTATCATTGGAAAATAACAGTAAAACATACTTTTGATCAGCCATGCCACAGCTGAACAGACAAGTTGTGTTTAGACCTGGTCATCAGTGAAGGGGAAATAAGTTTTAAAAAATGCATTAGTTGAAAAACACAGCATAAAAGAAATTAGTCAGTGTCATTTCATAAACAGAAGAAACAGCTGAATGAGTCATAGAATTCATTATTCAATTCGTTTCATTTTAGGGGGAAAATGTATACACAGTAACAGACGGTGAGCATCTCAGCGGCTGTTACCATGGGGCCTGTACTCTGAGAACATCGAAGACTGGATGGCATCAGTAACTAACAGTGTGGCTAATTCAAAGTCCCTGAATAAATATGCACAAGCCACAGAAAACAGGAACACTGTCAAATGTGTTTCCATTCCCGAAGAGGTTCAGGCATGAGATGTGACAGCTACAGAATTAATTTGTTGAGACATCAGGAAGGGCAGCAAATAGTAGCAACCAGTGTATGTTCTTCTGCATCTCCTTTTCTCCTTCATCACAGCGAGAAATGGCAGGTGAGAATCATACTGAATACCTTATTTTGGTTTTGTCCCCAACCCTTACTGTTCTGTTGTTTAATATTTCCCAATCCTTCTGAATATTTTTTAATAGACAGACAGTATTTAGTCCATTTCTATATTTTGCCACTGAAATAATGACTAGGAGTGAGATTCATGATCTTTCTGAATTCATTCTGTCTATAATACTCATTCTTACTTGTAAGTAAGAACAAAGGAAAAATAGCAAGAGATTGTCTGAGAAACTTTTCTGTCTACACTCCTAATGTTTGTTTTCTCTCTGATGACTCAAGCACTTAATATCCTTGTCCTAAGGCACATCTCTCCTCTCTCCCCCTCCTTAACTTTCCTGTTGCAGGAGCTTTTGCTTCTGACCATGGAACTTTTGAGACATCAGTTGTTTCACTTTCTCTGTCTCACCGAATTTTCTGTACTACACCTAGCACTCTTTGCCACATGATATATAGAGATGGAATCTAAAGAAAAATGGACAACTGCATGAAAAATAAAACTCTTTAGCCACTATTAAAAAGCTACTTCACTGATTGATAGTAGGCAGGAAGTGAGATTTACACATGAGGATTTCTAAATTATAAAAACTTGAAATTAACATGAGTATGAGCAATGAGGAACTTCCTTCCAGTTACCAAAATTACAGATACTTCCGAAAATCTGAAGTGTTGTAGAATACTAAAATACCTGCATTGGGTTCTCATGGAAAAGCCTGAAAAGCAAGTTGCAACATGAAGGATGTGACTAGTGGCTTGATTTACAAACATATTTGCGGAAGAGTTTTTAAAATAAGGTATAAAGGAACACAATGCCATGTTTGGAAATTAAGTATCTTTACACTTTCAGTTTTAAACAAAGGTTTTAGGGCATTCCACAGCAACACAAACTCAAACACAGAATACGGCTTGTTAATGTGGGTAAGAAAACTTACAGCTACTTTCAACAGATCCGATCAGATGCCGTTTAACAGGCTACATCCATGGCATGCATTGTTATACCATGGCTGAAACACTGTTTACTTTGGCCCCCAGTATTTGTTTCATAACCCTCTTAGAAGAAGAGTGCTAAGTAATGCAGATCACACATGCTAAAATTCTGTGGGTTATGCCTTTTGCTCTTTTTAAAGTATCGGATACACATTGAATATATACTTCTCTGGGACCTAGTGAGAATGGAAATTTCATTATTCTGTGGAAAGATGGCATACAAAACTATTGTGTTTATTAATGATTTTCAAAATAATTTGAGGAGATCTGGCTCCAGCTGTGACTCCTGATGATGTGGATGTTGAAACTTTTTTGCAGATAGCTGGTTCCTGAGGGAAACATATCATAGATGAATGTTTTTATTAAGATTACATTATCAAAATAAAAATACTTTGGTTTTGGTGACTACTATCCCAGTAAAAAATGAAATGTTTGAAATTTTTTTTAATAAATCAGGTGGAAATAGGAATACTGAAGTACGCAGGCCACTAGTTTTAAAATTTCAACAGTCTTGTTTCATGAGTACTGTTAAAGTTATATGCAATACATGTATTTTTCTCCTTACACTGAGTATGGTGCACAGCAGACCACAATCAGATAACTACAATAAACAAAGCCATTTGTGGCAAAGCCAGCATGCTTTTATACATAGATTGGAGCGTGCTTAAGGAGAGTAGATTAACACAGCTGCCCCCAGTTTACCAAGCAAGAGGCAGGACTGAGGCATGGAGGGCTGAAAATACTTGCTGGACAGCAGAAGGTCAGGCACAGAAGAAGGGGGAAACTATCTAAGGTCATATCCCTACATTTAACCCAAATCTTATGCAAATTTTTCCTGCAAGAATGAGGAAACAATTTACTACAAATGAGTAATCATATGGGGCCCACTGTGAGGGCAGGGTTCTGGTGTGTCCTGGTGTGCTTTCAAATACTCCATTCTGAGCCATGCCAGCCAGACCGCTATGACCCATGGGTTTATATGGGTTCAAATAGAAGCCAGAAACAGTCCAGAATCACCTTCTGCCTCTAACTCTCCTAGAACAGTTACATACCCGAAACAGTCCATTTCTAAATAGTTTTTTATATGACATGTTATTAATTTTCTGAGCCAAGTGTTGACAGAAAGCTGGATTACTTTGAGATGACTTTAAACAGGGAAATTGAAGCTTAAAGTTCACAGGTCAACAAGGTGAAGAGTAGCAAACTCTGTGAATAAGAGTTTGCATGATTAGCCCATAGATGTTTGTTTTGTCTTATTCCTTTACTGGTACACAGGAAGGACCATGGGAATTCCCAGATGCATCCACATCCTTTGGGTTTTACACTTTCCTAGTTAGCGTTATCAGCAACGTTATGTTTTGCAAATATGTTACGTGGACAGGAAATTAGTATACTGCCATTGCTCATGTCAGTTTGACAACTCCAAATTTTAGTCACTAGAAAGACTGTCAACATCCTTTTTTCAAAATATCTTTCCTTAAGCACGCAATGATTGCTGCAAAATGTTGCTTCCTCAAATAGCTGCTCGAAGAAGATATTTTTACCTCCCATCAAGTGTTTTTGTATCATATATTACCTAACAGTTTTTTCCACTGTAATGATACACAGTTACTAGGAAAAATGTAGCTCGTTGGGAGCAGCTAGTAGAATGCTAACTCTTTTTTACTGCATGAATGCTATCAAAGTACAATAGCTATCCCATGACTTTACCCATAATGTGACAGACTAGGAATAGTGTTGTTCTATGGTTTAATCACAACAGATGAATAACAGTCCTTGGTTTATGTGCAAAGATAAAAATAAATCAAAACTGCAACAATACCTGGCATTTATATGCATTTTGCTTTACATAGGTCTCAGTGTAAGACTGTATCTCATTTTACCGAACACCACAATAGCATTTTACACAATAAGATTGCTTATAACAAGCCTTATGAACAGAGTGATGAGTTGTTATTGCAGAAGCAGAATTCTTACTTGAAAAGAAGTCTCAGAAAAATGCAGTTCTTTGACTTTAGTAATGGAAGAAAGTTAACTTTAGTGACAATACTACAGAATTAGTTAATATTGATCTTACTGCTATTACAGGAAAACTGTTTCTTCTTTCACTTTAAGTGATCGATGGAAACATTGACACAAAGTAATTACATTTGGTATGAAATGATGTATTGATACTGGAAGTACCAGCAGGCAAATGGAAGAAAGCAGAGTAGGGCTGGCCAATGACATGGAGCTCCATGCTTCTGATTTTGGAATCCAGCTGCTCTGCCTAGCTGAACTTCATGCATATGTACAGGATAAAATTTTATAAGAAAGTTTGATGTATAACGTAACAATATTCTATATCTTTTTGGATAATGGGAAAAATTTAAATATCATGGAAAGGACTTTAGATTTCAGGATTCCTCTCTCTGAAAAAGTTGTTTATGGTGTTAGATTCCAGGAATTCTTAATAGAGTAGGAATTATTTCTCTAGCTATTTCACATTTAATTAGGTTTTTGCAGAACTGGACCACGGTTCTTAGCAAATATTTCCGCTATTGCACTCTTACCCTATAAATAGCTGTGCTTATAAGAATGACTGCAGAAGTTCTACGAATTAGATCTACTCATCTGAGAGAGTGCTGATTCAATGTAACTTTAATGAAGATGAATGAACTGTTTATGTAAGTCATGCCGTCTCATACTCTGTAACACCACCGGTGACTGCTAGTTCCACTCCTTGCATTCCACTCCTTGTTGATTTTCTTCTTATGACTAATTAAGGTGAAACATAAATTGATCAGGTAATTTATGAAAAGTCTCTGTAAAAAAGATGAAGGTAAACCAAAGGTAGTATAAAGAGTGGGTCAGATAAATAACAGACATCTGTGGGCCATTTTCTGACTCAACATGACTGGCCACATATAGATTTTATAAATGGGCTGTTCAAACATCAGTGTTTGGAGAGCAGATTGATGATTCTTTGACAAGGGAGCCTATGGCACTAAGCAAATAGGCAGTCACCTTTCCTCCTGCTCTTAACAGGCTGAGCAAAGCAAGATGTTCAGTGTCCCCTTTTCAAGCAATAAAGATGCCACATCTTTAGGTCTTTTTAACGTGCATTGTAGTGGAATTTTGGATCCTGTCAAGTTGTACAAAGTTTATGCAGAAACACGTTATTGTCCATGAAGACCCTTTCCCTGGAACTCCTGACTAAAATAATGATTATTCTTGGGTATAGTTATTGCAGTAATAGGCCAAACTGTGCAGTGAGTACAATGAAATCTACAAATAGACTACTAACTTGAGTAGATTCTGTGCTGGCTGTCTGTGCTGTTGTTGGGAGCATTACATTTGAATAAACTAGATGGCCTTCTCTATATAAAACCTGTGTTATTTTTAGGAGGAAAAAGCAGAATAATATATGCTGCTGCCCAAGACTCACTAGACATTAGGAGGCTTTATTTTAAAAAGACAGCTGATTAATACAGAGAGAATTGTATATGCTGTTTAACCTCCATACAATAAACATCTAGACACAATAAATCCGTGAAATTAGGGTGATGTTTCCACTGGAGGAACCAGTGAAAAGCAGCACCTGGAAAGTCCAAAACTTAAAGCAGCAACAAAATTGCACTTAAGCCTCTTCAAAGACGCTGTAGCAAAGCGATGCGCTCTCCCTGGGTTTGCCATGTGGAGCTCGTAACGCGCTGCTGTGGCAAAGCACAGGCTGCCAGAGCCGCTCGAGAGTGACATCCAGCGGGAAAGGTGATGGAAAGGGAAACGGGGCAGCCGCTCCTGCAGCAGTCGTGGTGCTTCGAAAGGCCTACGGCCCAAGCTGTCTCTTTGGATTCAACACGGTTATTTTTCACAGGCAAACACTCAGTAGCCGATTCCATTAATGTAAATTGTCCTTACAAGCATCTTGTGCTGGCAGAAAAGACTTCCCTCTAATCCTCGTAATGATTCTGCTGCTTATTTTAGTGTTGATAAAAACCACATTACTGTGGTCTCCACGCAGCTAATGAAAACACCTCCTTGTTTTCATTCAGAACTAGACCTAACTCTGTAGGTCATAGATATTTCTCCAGATTCCATGTGGTCCAGCTTGATGCCCTTTGCAACCCCCTTTGATTTGCTTTTATCCTAGGTTATTCCCTTCTCTTTGCTTCTCTCAAGAATGTCTTCCATCCTTCCTCCTATTTACACAATTTACAGAACAAGCCATCCTTCCCCGACCTTACAAATCCACAGCTTTCACTTTTCAATTCCTCTGAAACTCAAGAAATTACGTTCTCTGGCTTTTTGAGGGGATGTTGTGAAGAGTAATATTACTTGTCTGTTCTCTGTATTGAGACACTCAGGTGTACTGGCATGTCTGCTCTTTGGACCAGAGAGGGACACTCACCGTCCTGAAGCACAGAAGTAGTTCCAGCTCAAGCTCTTTCATCTTATGCTACCCATGCCATTTACCAGTCAGAACCCTGAGTACATTGTAATTTTCCACAAAGGTACAGCTGTAGTCTTGTCTGGCTTGGTAGGTAATGTACCGTGTGATCCTGAAACATTGATCCTCTTGCTCTGTTCTAAAACCTTGAAACAAGTCACCTCTAAAGTTTATTATAAAGTTCAACTCAGCAAACACTTTCCTAGGGTCAGTACTCTAGCTTGTGTATTGACGTGAATGAAAGGGCTCTTTGTGCAGATCTCTGCATGTTTGTGTGGAAAGTGGAAAAAATTAACTTTGTGGTATTGATAGCATAGGGTTAAAATGCTTTTAAAATCATGGTAGCTAAAATAGGCCTTGGGAAGGGGAGTGGGCATTGTCTTTGCTAAATCATGTGAACCTGCACCTGTGTTCCCACCTGTACGGTAGATAACAAATGCAATGATTACTTAGTAGTTAAAAATAATTATTCAGTTGTAACAAGGAATCACGAGAAGGGGACAACAATAATGGAAATGCTGTGGGAAGGGGACTTACAATCCATGCTTGGATGAAATCAATAGTGGGAAGGGGACCTAAAATTTGTGCTCGGGTGGAATCAATAGAACAATAGGAAGTTAATAATCAACATATGATTGTATAGCAGTTACATAAGGAAAGGGTATAAAATGTATCGATCCCAAAACCCAAGTCGGAGTCAGATTTGGGTCTGTACCCCTGATTCCCAGAGCTCTTCAATAAAAGCACCTGCATATAATCATGTCGTGATTATGTGTTTCAACGCTAACAGTATTATATTCCTTCCTTGAATGATTCATATGTTTGATAAATCACAGGAGGGATGGTGGTTTGCAGCAGTAATCTAAAACTACACAGGCAGTAAGATGTGCACACTTCGTTCTTCTAGACCCCTGGCTGAGCTACTCAATAATCATTATCTTGAAATAAAAATAGAGCTTCTCAGTGCACTGGAGATATCCAGAAGAATTTGGTTAATTAATTTGGTTATTAATTTGTTGAATTCAAGGGAGAAGGCTGAGAAGTAGACATCTCAAAAATCATCAAATTACTAGGAAAAAAATATTGCTTATTCTATCTTTGGTGCATTTTCATCATTATATGTATAAAAGAGCATTTAAAGAGTCCAGCTGTAAATATATGATCAGGTGGGGTTTTCTAGATGCGCAAACAGAGGAGCATCATAAAGAAACAAACTCAAGTCATCAGAAGGATTGGATTCTTTAGGTACATAGGACAGATGTCTGCCAGCGGATCCAGTAGAGCAGTGAGTACTAGCAGGCTGATCAGAAACCTGGCACAGTGCTTTGGGTTGTTAGCCAGGCCCAGGTCTGTCAGAGCACTCTCAGGTCTACACTGAGATTATTTGCTGACAGCAGAGGAAAGGTGATACTCTGCTTGTGAAAGGGAGAGGTAGCAGACCTAGATTTTTTTGATCATTCTCCACAGTCTTAATCTCTTATATACCTTCAGGACTTGTGCTATGGCTTGTTTATCCCCACGCAGCTTTCACAATCTACCTCCTTCTTCCCTGCTCAGTTTTATGCCTCCCTATACCAGTTCTAGCCCCCCTTAGCTCTCAGGTTCCTATGTTTTTTAATCTTCACCTCCTTTTTTCAGCCATTTCCTCCTGTCTTCCAGTCTCATTCACATCCAGCCCCACCCTTCCCTTGAATCCTGCATGCCATCCCTTGCATGCCAGTCCTCCCTCCACCGCCCCTCTCTGGCTGCCATTCCCCTACTGTCCTAGACTTCCATTTTCCTACTGTTTCTAGTGTCTTTGCCGAGACAGTCCTGGCTTTCAGTCTGTTGCTGTAGCTCAGCAGAGGCATAATGGCCCACTGTTTACAGCATTAGGTTAAAGGCTTTCATGATACTCACCTTTTTGAATCCCTAATCCTTCTCAGAGAGCTGCTAGGTTCTGCTTTCCTTATCAGCCAAGGTATACTTAATCAGGTCCAGGAATCTGTTTAGCAGTAATGTCCATTTCTCCTTTTTCTTTACGTTCGTCTCAGGACCAGTCTTTGTCCATGGTGCCTGCTCTCCATCAGGACAATCACTGATGTGAAGGCAAAACAGTGAAAGTATGTGGCAGGTCAGAAGCACGTATCAGGGTTGCCAGACTGTCTGTCAGGCCCACAGTACACCATGCAGGCAGAGTCTACAGGTTCTTTAGCTATGAAGCTCATCATGCTGACTGAGCAAACACTGTGATTTATCAAAGTGGTTTGGGTCAATATGGACAAAGCTTCTCAAATATGAGAAAAAGCAGAAAGCATTTTTTTCTCCTTGTCCATTAAAAATCTGTGCTCCAAATAATGTGTAAGAATTTCTTTACTACTATCCAAGAAAGGATACCATATTGTCTGCTTCTTTAATTTTGTTCTTAAAAGTGACTGAATAATTTGTGCTGATGTTTTCCAAAAGTCTTCAGCACCTGCCATAAGAAATTTCAGACTGAATGGCTCAACTGAGATGAGGTCACAAACACCAGGTCTTAGAATGCAAACCTGACTAGCAGCTTGAACATAACAAGAGGCATTATGTTCAGTTTCTGGGTGTTACAGTTCAGGATATTCCGAGAAGCATAGCTACATACAGAGAACAGACCCTGCCTGCTAAGCTATTGTACATAAGCAAGATCATTTGAGAGTGATGGAAATTATGCTCAGCTGCACCTTCTCTAATTAGGCAGAAAATGTTTGCTTTTAAGTTGAGTTTCTCAGTTGCTGTGTCCTGTTATTAACACAATTGGTCTCTGTTCCTTGTCTGACCAGAAGGGGATGCAGATAGGGATAGTCATCTCACTTAACCAGTCTAGCAAGGAACTGTCATGTTTTCATTTAGCACCTTCCTCTCCCAATCCACATTCCTGCTCCAGTTTTAACCAGGTAGGTTTCTTGGTAAGAAAGTTGAGCCCTAAGTGCAGGCAGCGCCAGGATTCATTCTCAGTGAATAAACACTACACTCATAAGAAACAATAAGAACTTTTTGATTAAAGCTTGGAGTCAGGAAGCTTGGAGAGGCTTGGAGTCAGGAAGCTTGATTTCATGTTTGATTTTTTTCTGTATATTCTGTGTGACTTCATGAAAAACAAAGAGTCAAAAAAATGCCCATGAGGTTACACTGCTGCTAATCTCTCTTGCTGATGCTGATAAACTTGTCTAAAGATGGTTAACATGAAAAATAACCTTTAAAAACTACTAATCTTGGAAGTGTAAATGTTAATCTCCCTTGTTGTGGTTCCCCGACTGCAACACACCAAGCAGGTTGAATGGTTAATGTCTCAAAACACAAATAAATCAGTGTCAGTTCCTGGATACTCCAAGATTGCAAATATTTTCTTTTCCTTTACAAGAAACATTATTTACTTGAGAGATCAAGTAATGAGTAAATGTGGATGTTCATCATACTAATCTCCCATGGAAGTGGCTGTAGTTGGATACAAGACTGAAATGAAGATATTTGTATTATAAAGTCGGCATCTTGTGCATGTAGACCACGGGACTGAGACCAAGGGCTCCAACATGGGCTTCTCACCAGAGAGAGAGCACAAGCCAGTGCTCTGGCAAAGTCATTAGTGCTCACATGAAAGGAACAGTTCTCTAATAATACTCTTTTTCCAGAATTCATTTTCATTTCATTTCTATTTCAATACTACAAAATGTCACTCCTAAAACTGCCTGCTCCCCACTGAATGGTCGAATGACTCAGCTTCAGAACCAGGCTCTATCCTGTGAAAGTGGTAAGACAGAAAATTCAAAATCGATCTTTTGGGCAGGATTGGACAAATAACAAGCGAGAGGTTTTGGTATTACACTTTGGATGTGGATATTTAAATCCCTTAATCCGATCTGAGCCTTGCTTCCTGGTATTTTCTTCAACTGTAGCACGTGGATCCTCATTTGTGAATACAGGCTCTGTGCACTCATCCCAAACGCTGAGCTGGAGCTCGAAACTGGGAGCCGAGCCCCACCTAGTGACACATGGTAAAAGTACTCAGCCGCTACTAAGTAGAATAAATGTTTTGTTTGAGCATGTTTGAAATTCAGGGAAAAAACTTACTACAATTAAAATATTTCATTTAGAATTTTTTTTTAAAAAAATCCTATTCTAATCTTGAGTTATTTTCTAGTATTTCTAAGATAATTTCTCCTAGGCTAGCTGAAGAAATAAAAGAATTATGATTGATATTTCTCTGTAAAAGCAGGCCTATACTGCTGATTTCAGTGTTTTTACATGAACTTTGGTTACTTGGATTCTGGAGTTTATTAAAAAACATTTGTTCCACTTGCTGTTTTCCTCTATTCACAATAAGAATGTAACACAAAGCTTAAGGAGGATCATTCAAAAAGTGCCAGATCAACAGCAAAATATTAGCATGTGGTGACAGCAAGTCATCAGATTCTAATATAGACCTTCATCACTGGTATTGCTCTTCAAGATGATTTTTCTTAATCATATAACGATTCTGTCTCAGAACACTCTTTGTGTCTAGTTTAAAGGTTATTAGTAATTTTGGTTATTTTTCTTAATGTAATAAAAAAATTGAACTTCTTTTATTAAAAAAAGGTTATGTTTCATGTAAAATTTCACATCTGTATTTCAACGCAAAATGGCTTTTCCCACATATTTTTAAAGTGCAATAGCACAAAGTGAAGGAAAAGCTATTTTCTCTATTTAGGTTTTATAAGCACAAAACTACCCTTTCAGTTTTAGAATCTTATTATAGTGTTCACCCAGATTACAAAAACTCCCATAAAATTGATGGATAATGAGCATTAAAAGACAGAACACTGATAAAGACAAGAACTATGAGCTGACTGGAAACTAAATGGTTTAATAAACCCTTTGTAAGACATAGAGTTTTTAGAAATCTTTCCTACTATGTTTTTTGGGAACCTCTTCTTGGGAAGGGGTGTATGTATGTGTGTGTGAATTTAAATCAGGATTGTACCAAGTTCTGTCAAAACAGTTAGAATGTCAATTTCAGAAACATTGTATGACTTAGCCTTTTGGAAAAATGTAATTATTTCCAGTCAGCTTAGAAGGACTTTGAAATGCTCTGGGGCAGAGATTACCTCCTTTTTTTTTTAAATCCCAGTTTCTGATATTACCTATTTACTTCCACCTATGTTTGTCACCAAGGTTTCATGCTGTATTTTCTCCAGAGAACTGGAATATCTTAGGTTTGTTTTGGTTTTTTTTCTCTAGACAGGAATAGCCTAGTGCTCTGTCTCCTATACAAGACAGACCGATTCTTAAACAGTTTTGCAAAACAGCTTCAATTTAATTCAATTTTACTGCAGTTGAAGATGTTGTGTTACTTCTTACAGAGGACATTTATTTGTTCCACTGACTGTCAGGAAGAGAACAAAACCATACTTTTAATATGCTTTCAGTTTGTAATTTTCTCTAGATTATTGATCTGAATTCAGTGAACATAAAAAGGCAACAGGGACAGCACAGAGAAAACATGTTATTAAAAGTGGCTGAAGATTCCTGCATTCCTTGGTCGTCTGAGTTACAAGGATTGACCGAATTCAGTGTTATTCCTGTTATTGCAGGTTATTCCTGTACATGCAAAATTCATATGAACATAGATGAGAGGTGTGTATAGCCTAAAACAGCACGTCAGAGTGATGTAACTGTATGAACAACAACCAAACAGAAGCTGAAAAGGATCTATGACTGACTGCGTATTGATAATACAGCCAGAACAGCCAAACGGGTATCAGCATCAGTGGGCTTTACAGGACGGAACAGCCCCCATTTTGTGTTGGCAGTAACAAATCTTCAGTTACTCCCAGAAATAAGCTCATGAAAGGTGAAACATAAACCTCCCACCCTGGCCGGGGGCCCTGTATAAACCTGAGGCTGTGGAGGAGCTGCCGGCGGCCGCGCCGGGACCCCCGAGAGCGCGGAGCGACGGCCG
>VZRV01003482.1:2128847-2163583 GCA_013398115.1 Falcunculus frontatus
GCCGTCCCCGCGGAGCACGGCCCGGCCCGGCGAGCGCGGCCATGGAGCGGCGCGGGGGCCGGCGGCAGGTGAGCTCCGGGCAGGAGCGAGCCCGGGACACCGGCGGGGGCGGGCAGAGGGAGCGGGGCGTGCGGGGGGGCAGCGCACCTCGCTACGGCAGAGAGCTGCCAAGTGTTCGGCGTTGAGAGTGCGAAGTTACGCGCTCGCTGCGATCTCCGCCGTTTGGAACATGATTTAATTTTACGGGAAGTTTGTTCTGTTGTTTTCTTGAACTTTTTTCTGTTTAGGACTCTGGAGACAGTATTTCAGAACTCCACGAATGGAGACCAGTCATTCACAGAAAGTGCACGGACACTCTCTGGCTGCTCCTCTTCTGTCTTTTCTGGGCTGGCTTGGTAAGCACGGCTATGTTTGTTTTTTTCCTGAAAGGAAAAATCAGATCCAAAGTTAATGGGGTTCTGCATAGTGTTACACTAAACCTAAACTGAAATTGTAATGGGCACACGTCCCAGGATTGCCCAGGGACAGATCTTACCTTTGCCGTGGTGCAGTGCTTTATTGTGATGTCTGTCACACTTCTAAGTTCTGCCCATGTGCTTTAGAGACCATGTATACACAGGGTGGGTTATTTAGAATTCGCTTATTTGTAAATCAGTCCAGGCTCAGACCGGGCTCTTTATTCTACTTATTCATTGTAGCTTTGATATCTTGCAACATGTGTCCATCTTAGGTTTCATTAAATCACTATCTGTCCTGTGCTTAGAACAGTGTGCAAGCTTTTGGGAACAGGCTTTGTCTTTCTGAACTGCGGATGGAGATTTTTATTATATGTCTGAGTCTACTCAGGATTCTTGAAAATACACTTTTTAATTCCATGCATAGTAACTTAAAATGGAAGCTAATGCAGAATATTACCTATGCATTTTGAATACTGCATTAATGGATGGTGAACTTTGTGAGCAGGATAGGGTTTTTTACCTGCTGTCTAATGCTTAGTACTTTGATCAGTGGAGGGAGTGCCACAAATGAAACCTGTCAAATGGTAAGGATTTAGGATTTTTGTTTGGTTTCTCTCCCTGTTTTCATTGCTCAGTTTCTCTGAAATAGCTTTTTGCATACATGTATTTGTTTTCTTGTGTTTGGTCTTATCTTTAAAATATTTAAGAAAATGTAATGACACTAATTTGTTCACATAGTGAAAAAAATTGAAATCACATTAATAACTCTGTGGAAATGGGTATCACAGCCATATATAGATACACCCCTGCAGCTACTACTCTGTTACCAAACAGTATTTATGGCTTGTATCCAGCATTCTGCACTTAAAAAAAAAAAAAAAAAAATCACCTACGCAGTGGACCTGTAATACCCATCTTTAGAAGGAATACCAGAATTTTTCTGAAAGCCTGTTTCAGTTGAGTTACAGTGCCAGCTTATTTCTGGTTTTCCTTCTGAGACCATTTTAATTGTTAACAAATACTTGTTCTGTAAACAAACTGGAACTGGAAATATTTTGTTATTGTAGCAAATCACATCCACAAGTAGTATGTCAGCTTGAATTAAGGAGTCTCTACAAAGATGTCCATACTGAGACAGCATTAACATGCCATCATAATTTAAAAAAATTACTGAACTGCAAAATAAGAGTCCACTATAAGCAAAAATGAGACTGCCCTGAGGACTAAAGAAGCACATATGTACAGGTTTGTGTATCACGCGTTTTTGCCCAGATCCAATCTTTAGTCACAAGCATTAAAAGGAGAAAAACAAATAAAGGCTCTAAAGCTTAAGTAGGAAAGCAGTTGTGCTGGATCTGACATGTGCAATCTGTCTCGAGCACAGCCAATATTCAACCATATCCATTCAAAGTAGTAGTGGTTAATGCAGGACTGAAATCTTGCTGCTGCCAGCAGCTGGCACATAGCCACTGAGCCTAGTGATTGTCCTTGGTGTGTGTGAAATGTGGCTTGCACCCCATGGGAAAGAGGAGAAGATTGGATCACTGAGTTCTTCAATAGCTGTAATGCTGTGGAGATAAGCCTTTGGGTAAAGTAGTACTCAGGACTTCACCAGTTTAATGGAAGAATTGCTGCTTCTTGGCACTTGCAAAGGTTCTTTACAAGGATTATTTTGGCTCTCACGAGGCACAGGAGGGTTTAAGCTGCATTCCTAGACAAGGTGTTTTATTTTGACTAAGGATTGCTGCTACTTGGCCAGCAGAGGTACTTAGCCACCTCTGGGGTTTACAGGAAGATGATCTACTGGAACTTTGGTTTGACAGCAGAACAGCTAAAAGGTCAGGGCAGTGTCACCTAAGTGCACAGTGTGGCTTTCTCCAGGTTTTTCACATGTGTTAAAGAGTGCTCCTTCCGAAATTTCAGGTAATCTCCATTTTAATTATACTTCTTGTTTAAAAATACCTCTGATTAAATTCACGAGCAGCCTCTAGGACCCATTATGCCAGCAGATATATTGCCCAAGTGTGTCTTGAAGGTCACCCTGTAAAATAAGATGCAGTGAGCACATGAAAAATCACCATTTGAGTGATCTTGCCTAGTGACACACATGAATTTCACTAGGGACAGTGTTTAGCATCTTACTAATGCTTTACTTTTATTTTAATCAGAACCTCTATCTTTGTTCTCCTGTGTTATTCTGCTTATTCATATACTTTCAACAATAGATGAAGGAAAGCTCTAAGGAAGCAATAAGGCTAAACTTGCCCATATGACTTGCTCTGGCCTTGTGTAGAGGGGTAAATTTTAGATTTAACTGTTTGCAACCACAAGACAAAAATGTATGACTTAAAAGGAATATTTATTAAATGGGAAGAAAAAGCTATCATAGCAGGCTTTCACATTAAAAAAATATTTTAACAGATGTTTATAAGTGGCTATGCTGTGGTGGCTGGTGCTGCAGAAAGACTTGTGCTTGGATATGACAGCTTTGGAAACATATGTGGTCAGAAAAACACTCCTGTAGAAGGGGCAAATCTTTCTGGATTGGACATGACTAATAAAAAGTAAGTACATCAGATAATGTCTAAATAAATCAAATGTTTGAGAAGTTAGTAAAATACTTATCTTCTAGATGTTGGTCATATACATCTGTATATCTATACATTGTTGTATTGAAAGGCAAAAAAGGTGCAAATGGTGCAAAAGAGTGAGTGAAATTAAAAAGTTAAAATAGGATTTGAAAATGTGCTGCGTTGCTATGCTTTATGCAGCAGCCTTCTTAAAGAGGATCTTAAATGGGACTTCAGCCAAACAGTCATTCTACATGGGGAATCTTTGTACTTAAGGAAGTTGCATGTTGAAGTTCCCAGTCATTCCACTGACTCCTTCGAAAAAAGTTTCATTTGCTTCGTAGCACTTTAAAAAAAAGGTTCAGAATTAAAGCTTACAACAAACCAAGAAAGCTTGTTTTTTGAGAAGACCATCTTTTTTTTCTTTCTAGGTATGTGTTCTTTCTGAATTCATGCGGCCTGGAAATACAAAGCCTCAAAATCAGTTCACTTTCCTTGTGCGTGTCAAGTTGTCCACAAGAGCAGCTCAACTCTTTGGAAGATCTCCAGACTTTTGCAAGGAATAATGGTGTGCCACAGGGAATACGAGTATCTTAGTGTATCTGTAGAACAGTTGAGCAGCTTCCACTTTGTTTTTCTTATGTTTCCTACACTAGGGAGTCATATCTTGCCATTAATTTCCTGAACAGTTAATGGTAACAGAAAATAAAATGTCTTGTTTCTGCTTTATTTCAAAGCCATAGTTTCTAGAAATGTTACAGCTCTCTTATGCAAATTAGAAAGTTGTTGATTAATTCCTGCACAGTGCTGAGATTATGTAGCAGAAAACTGACTGCTGAAAATTAACTAGTGAAGTTTGGCAGGGGTGCCAGTAGGTGACCAGAGCTCATATGCTGTTTGAGAAACTTGTCCAATTGGTTCCTTTAAATTTAATTAAAAGGAATTATTAATTCCAGGAAGACACAAGTGGTTTTATCCCTCTAGACATCAGATCCCAACGTTTGCTGTTCCATTTTGTTGTAGTTTAACCCCAGCTGGCACCTAAGTACCACACGACCTCTCACTTCCCAGCAAAACCAGGACACACCTAGAAATTTTATTTGCTTCTGGTGTTCAAGATGAAAATGCTGTCGGAAGTAGCTGTTGTGTGAAAGAGACTCCAGTTTATTCACGTCCAACATGTAAATAAAATAATCTGTAGCCTAAGCCTTATTTCATGGGGTATGTATAAGCTTCAGACCATATGAATATTTATGGCTATTTTTGTTAGAGGTCAGTATCCTGTTCTTTTTTTGTTTTGGTGTTTTGCTTGGCAGGGATTGCTATTTAAATTGACAATATTTGTTTTAATTTAATTTTGGGGTAGTTTGACATCATTTGGTGTGTACAGAAAGCTGTAAACACCTGTGATATTATATGAGTATTTTCAGTCTAAACATAATTGTATCAAATTCCAGCTACAACTGCTTGCATGTTTATGTCAAGGCAGAGAGAAGTCTTGCATTTTGAATGGCTTGGATGTATCCAGCCTTTCTTTCCCAGAAGTACTGTATAATGGAGCAGAGTATTATTAGCAGAGTACATGGTGATATTTCACTCAGATCCCAGCACAAGTTAGGTTTCTGGATATATATATACTCTATTCTAACTCATGAGAGCCTAGCTCTATCGTGGCTTCCACCATTTTAGGTTTTTCTCTTATCCTCATGAGCAAGGATTAATAGCCAAGTATGGCACTGTGGAACAAACAGTGTGCCCACCTGGAAGATAAGTGTAGTTAAATCTAGAAGGCAAAGGGTTCTGCAGAGGTTGCTTTAGATTTACTCAACTACCTATTTTGTTATTTACATTCCCACTGGAATGTCAGGGATGAGAATGGCCTGCTCAGAGATCAAACCATAAGTGCAAACAAAGTTCTTAATATTTTTCTCTCAAATTTTTACTAATCTTCTGTTACTTTTTTCTTTTCTTACCTTTTTTAGGTTCTTTTCTTTGCATTTACAATCTGAATGTTTCCAATTACACACTAAATCCAAAGGCAGCTCAGCTCTGTCCTGCACTGCCAGTTCCACCAAGGTAAGGATTACTGGGTATTTTACAACATCCTTGAGTCCAAACAGCTTCTTTTGGATTGTTGCTTCCTCACATTTTGTATTTGGCTTGATAGTTCACAGTCAGGATGATGTTGTTTATTTATTTTTGTTCCTGTATCCTTATGAGTTCTTTTATGTGACTGTGAACATACCAGTGTCCTGTCCCACAGAATAAACAAGGACTGCGTTCCCTCCATTCTTCTACCCTTTAGAGAGTTTTCCCTCTCCAAATTAGGAAAACAGCACTCCATACGAGGAACAGCTTACCTCCTGCACAGGCTTTTGCTCTCTCCCTCAATTCCAAGGATGTGATCTTGGGCCTTGCTTCTTACCCTGAGCCCAGAAATTTCCATCAGAATAATTTTATAGCCAGCTGGCTTGAAGCACAGATCTGTGGATGTTGCTGTCTTTATAACCTGGCATTTGTGAGTCAAAGTTCTTAAACCCATGATTTTAAGTTCCACTGTGTCATGAAAATACAGCAGAGAATTGGAATCTCTGTGTTTGCAGAGCGAAGTCATCTGCTCTGAACAGGAGAATATGGAAGAACAAGGTGAACAGAAGAGAGTAAGAGACACATAAAAACATTTCATACAGTGGATCAAAGGACAGCGTGTAAATTGATGAAAAACCATGGCATGTTTCACTTATTTCCTCAACTTTATAGGCTTTTTTCTGTTTGTCAAGGAACTTAGCAAAGTTATTCGTCTTGCACAGTAGTATTTTATAGTAGAAGCAAAGCTAGTTAGAGAAATTTTTAGCTGTTGATGACAAAACCTCTCATTTTCAGGTAAGAATATTCCTTTGACTGTTGTAGTGCAGCACTGCCAAAGTGGGACAATAAATATATGCAAGAAGCTTGGATAGGAGTGCCAAAAAATTTTGTATTAATATTTGGTGCCATTAATTGTACCTTGCAAACATTGTTTTGGTGTTGCTTTTAGAATGCTTAAATATCATAAAAGCTATGCAAAGTGTTTGTGATCTAGAATTTTCTACAGCAGCATAGGTTACAGCTACGTCAGCATGAACTTTGTTTTTACATAAACACATGGGAGCAAAGCAGGTGAAGCCAGACTAGAATGGGAATAGGAGCTAAGTGCTGATGGTGATAGTAGTTAATGAGAGAGTCGGTAATTTTTTTTCCCAGGCTGATCTTGAATGGATTTGTTCTGGTATAGTGACACAGGCATGGCACTATTAGGAGTTTATTTTGCAGATGATACAGAAAACTACCCTTTGTAACAGAATGCTCTCTGTGGGGAATGGCAGGATGGATCTCTGTGGATTTTAAACTGTTTGTCCAGTAATTAGTATTTTTTACCACTTTTCTTTTTAACCTTTCAGTAAATCCTTTCCATTATTTAATCGATGTGTTCCACAAAATCCTGAATGCTATTCCAAGTATGCATCTGTCTTAATAAGTATGGTTAATGAAATGGATGTTTTTCACCGAATTCTGAGTGGAATATTGGCAGGAAGAGATACTGTGATAGGACTGAGTGTCCTTGCACTAGGTAAGGTTATAAGTAGAAAGTGAATAATGTTATTCAATTAAAAGGTTAAAATGTTTCTTATAAGTCTATATGTTTAATTCAAAAGTGGATTTTTTTTCATATTTTCTGGGCATATTTTCATATTTTCTTTATTTTTAAGAGAGAGTGATCAGGTTTTATCAGGTGATCAGGTTTTTTAGGAGGCATTTAACAGACTGGTGAAATGCAGATCTCTGAATTATCAGATTCTGTGTTTCATTACATGGTTATATACCTCATTTTGGGGGACTGTAAGAAATTGTTGATAAAAAAATGACATCAGCATGAACACTTGAACTTAAATCTTGTATAAAATGTTATTTAGAAGCTAGTAATTCCTGTGGTGAAACATATCAGCTATAAGTTCCTTATTATTTAAGTTATAGGTAACTGGGTGCTTTAAATGTTAAAAAGGTTGCCAACTTTACTAAATGCTGTTGCTTTTGAGACTACTGTTTAAAAATAAAAGCCAAAATTCTACTAGAACCTTAAAATTAAATTTAAAATAAAAAGGGGGTTAAATTAAATGGGTTGTAACACTCAAACTTACTACATGTATTTTTCAGCCTTCTCTTTGATACTGGTTTTAGCCTTCAGATTCATTCAGACTCTCCTCATCCATACTCTGATTGCGCTGGTTGTATTTGGTTTGTTGTGTAAGTATATTTACTGTTTCACTGAACTGAAGGATTAGCAGCTGAACAAACAGTTATCCTTTTTTTCATGGCCATCCTCAGTAACCTTCAGCTTACCATAGTCATTTCCAAACTGAGGCCTGCTTGCCTTTTGGTGCCAAGGTCTGGCTGTGCTGTTCCAGCTGCTGAGTGTTAAGATGATGGTGATGTTTATTGTTTTTATAGATGCCTAGAAACAACATTTCTTTTGGCAGATGAATGCAGTTATGAAAATGCTACTGTTTCAAAGAATGTTTAGTGAACTCTTATACTGCCTGCTTTAGGAAGGGAGAACCATAGGAATGTGTCTGGCTAAAGCTTGTCATTCCATTAAATTTAGCTTTGCATCTCCACAATGAAATTACATGCCTGAGCCTTAGAATAACTGCAAGAAATCCAAACATTCTGCTGCGGTTTTACCTCAGTCTGACAGGCCACTATTGAAAGTTTCTCTGTGATCACTGAGCCTGTGCCTCACTTTGCTAATTGGCAGTATTCCTGAATAAAGTGTGGGTTAGTGGGGAGGGTGGGAGACTGGGGAGGGAGGCAGGCAGGCATCAGCCTGCCAGCAGCAGCGTGCACTGCCCGCCCTCATGCTGCTCTGCTCTGCTCTGCTCAGTCATCTCAGGTGTTCTCTGGTGGCTCCATTATGACTATAGGAATGATCCCAGCACTGAACTGGAAACAGAAAAGGAAAATGTAAAGTTCCTACTTGGATATGCCATCTTCTCAACAATAGTTACCGTAAGTAGCGTTTTGCCCTAAGCAATGGCAGAGGCTGTAACTTGAACACTTAAACTACAATGGATGTGCAACAGTAAAAATAATTCCTAATTCTTTTCAAATTCGAAAATGATAATAAGTTCTAAGAGATTCTTACGTACATTTAAATATAATCATAAAATCATAGAACAGTTTGGGCTGGAAGGAACCTTAAAGATCCCTAAAAATCTAGTTCCAACTAGATTTTTAGGCCCCCACCAAAACTACAAAAATAATTTTTTATAACTTCACTGTGAAACTTGTTTTTCAGCCTTGCCACACTTCATAACCGTGCTAACAGTGTTAGTGTTGTTGGTGTAAAAATGCAAGAATTTTTTCCATCCCCATTTTTTTCTGCATCAGCTCACTGGAGAATCATGTTGAATAAATACAGGAGCACTGGCTGAGTATGAACAGGAGATCTGTAGATTCATCCCACCCTGTCAGTAGGAGAAAGGGGTGGCAGCTCTTTTAGACAATGAAAGGGGCAGTGAAACACAGGCAGTAATGTCTAGACCTCAAGTTATGGGGTCAAATTCTGGTTTTCTCTCACTGACCTTGTTTTACCATAGAAAATCTGAGTGCAGCTTGCAACTTCTTAAGTGATTTTTTCACTCTGATGTTGCAAAGTTAAAGGAGCCACTGCTCAATTTGAGGGTACGGTCAATTTATGCTTCATGAGACATTTGCCAGTGATTGTCCTGTTTTCTTAGAGATGAGTAAGATGTATATGGAATTTGCCAGATATGAACAGTCTGATAGTTTACAGTGACAAATATAAATGTGTCACAGATCATTTTTTTATATCCTGTCTAAGTTATGACCTTTTTACATCTACTGATACTAAAGAGGTAAGAAAAGGTTTCTTTGAATGCATGTGTGTTCCAGTACCACTGACTGTTGTTTGCAGAACTGTGGGAACATCCACGGCTGCAGGTTGCACTTCTCTTCAGAGCTGGTAGCTTCTTTCTAGAGCAGGCAAGAAAACTAGTGAAGCAACTGCCACTGGTTGCATTTATTGTTTTATAAATTTCAACCTCCCTTTTAACTGCTGTTTGTAGTTCCTTGTCACATACAAAGAACTGGGGATATTGTGGGGTTTTTGACTCAGGGTTTTGTTATTGGCGGGTTGTTTTTTTTACTATGGGAAGACAATAATTTATTTAAATAAGTTTTCATTTTATGTCTGCTTTGCTTCCATACATACATAGCTCTCAAACTAGTTTTGTTGTGGACTGCAGGAAAGGACTGGTTCTCCTACCATTGTGAAAGTGAACAGTGGCAAGCTGACCTGAGTAGAAAGAAAGTTAAAAAGTTCATGACATGCAGGGTATGTGAAAGCAATGTGTAATGTTTAATGTACATTTACATTTGCTGTAAAGCAAAACAGACTGTTTCCATTAGCAGAATTAAAGTTTTATGAAACCTGTTTTTTTTTTTTTAAAAACCAGCAGCAATTGTTGCAGAAAACCAGATTTTAATCCATAGGCTCTTTGAGAACATAGGGAGTGTCTCAGGTGGATTTTCCAGTGTGTAGTAAGTTTGTATAAATTGCTTTGCTGTCATGTCTTTGTGAAGTCTGTATCCTCTGATCCCACATTTGTCAACTCTGATAATTTTCTTGAGGTAAAACCCCAAATAAGTTGTCTTTTTATTTCCGTTAACAGGTTGTTCTGCTGTCCCTTATATTTGTGCTAAGAAAGAGGCTTCAGTTTGCTGTACAGCTCTTTTGCATTGTTGGTAAAATCATTGGCAGAATTCCTTTCCTCCTGTTCCAACCACTCTGGACCTTTCTGATTCTCATTGTGTTCTGGGTATTTTGGGTTGCTGTACTACTTAGCTTAGGAACTGCAGGTAAGTAAATGCTTTTCATGTTTTTGCCTGAGTGCCATCCATTTCCTAAGTTCTCTTCTTAAATGTGGGATCTCTTGGTGTTGGCGCATAAAATGTGGGCTAGCATTGTTACATGGCAGAGTTACTTGTTCCCTTTATTTATTTCCCACTTGTTGGAGTCTTCTACTTTACCCTTTTGCTTCCATATGTGGACTTGAGTTTTGTTCTTTGTTATTTATTTGTTAATAGATTGTGGTAGGTACAGTATATGTTTGGTGTACTTAAATGAAAAAAGTAACAGGAAGGAGGAGACAGCTTTTAGTGCAATTGTTACAAAATGAGAATGTTTGTCTCCTCTGACTAAACAATGTTGAATTGTCACAGGGGCAGAACGTTGCTTCAGAGCAGTAGTTCAGTGGCAACTGCTATCATTTGGATCAGTGCAACAGTATTTGGATTAATCCAGTCGTTCATGCAGTTGTAGAGGAGGTGCTCTGTGGAAAGTCAAGCACTATGAGAGATCAGGCAGAATGTTTTTAGTATGGAAATGGTATTACTGAGGGATATACAACTGTAAGATCTGTCACTGATTGAACCAGGGTAATTTGGATGCTGTCCCTTGGCCCAGAACCATGCCATCCAAGTGAAAGAGAGGTTGTCCTTCTCTGGAACATCACTCAAAGAAGCGAAGCTAAACTCCGTGTATCTTGGGGGATAACTCTTCATGTAGACATCAGCCCCTGTCCATGAAAAGCATAATGATTTGGGGGCTGGTATTTTTTTAATTTTCAATTTCTAGGGCCACTGTTAGGAGCCAATTGTTATCCTTTGGGTTGAAGCTGATGTAGAATTGATGTGGGTGGAGACCCTTGTTTATGGGTTTTCTCTTTCCTGAAACCTGGCAGTGGTTTCTGTGTGGAAAACCGAATGCAGCCTAATTCTTCAAATGCTTGTGTGTTACCATTTTACTTTGTGTTTCCACCACTTCTTGAGACAGTGGCTGCAGTAACTCCTTAGTACAGGCTTACAGATTCCTGCTAGGCCAGGAAAGCCTCCAGCCTTTCCATAGCTGAGCCCATTTGGCAAAGCTGACTGATCTCCACCTCCATGGATCAGGTACCTTAGTCCTCTTACATCACAACTGCTTCCATCTCAGTTGATTCTGGCTCTTTACAAGACCTAATTCACTTCTAACACCAGAAGCTGTCTGAGTCCAGGCTGGCATTGCAAACCACACCCATTGCTTGAGCTGGACTGGGATCTGTTTCCCTCCAGCTTTCATTGGCCAGTCGTGCAGATTTGCAAGTCTTTGTTTCTGCTGCCTTTTTCTGAGTAGCTCGTGTCCGTCAGGAAGGATGGCTGCTTGAAGCAGCTGATAACCTGCTTCTCCTGCAGAAGGGTCAGGCCTAGCAAGGCCAAATGTCTGACCTGCAGTCTCTTTGTGAATTGTTCCTCCTCAGTAAATAGTCGAGCTGATGCCCTTTGCTTTAGATGTCATGGATATTCCTTCCCCACACTCCTTTGAGTTAGATTTTCCCAATACAGAAGCAGCATTGTGTGCTGGACACAGATCTATGTTGTTGTTAGCTTTTCTGCAAAATCTTTATACCCTTTATGTACGGATCAGACAGGCAGCAGTAATTCTGAAACTGGCCTTGTGGGATACCTTATCACTGCTTCAGAGCAGACTTTATAGAAAGGAGCATCTCCTGAGCTATCAACCAACTGTTCATTTCATGCACCTGCTTGGATCAGATACAATTTAAGATAAACATTAACTGTAGTAAATTTAGTAACAGGACAATAAAATTAATTACGACACAAAGATTTTTTAAATGTATAATTAACAAGAACTGTGAGAGGAAATATTACATCCTTGAAGTTAAATCAAGCTGACTTAATCTTAATATGCACACATGAGGATGTAAAGGTTGCCCTTGTTATATCTAAGTTTAGAAAATGCCAGCTGAGTCTGTTGTGTTCAAAAGCTTTTGGAAATGCAGCAGTCATTAGAAGAGTAGAACTATTTTAGCTCATGTGACAGAAAAAGCTTGATTATAAGAGCAGGATGGGAAACTACTTTGGTATTTTCTGGATGCTTTTACAGACTTTGCAGGAAAATAGTGACTTGCACATTATATCCAAAAGCAAATTCCACATATATTCACAGGGGAGTAAAACACAGTGAAAACTGCTTTTGAGAGGCTTTTTATGCTCTTTCCATGTTGTGCCATTTTCCTTTATTGGTTATATTCTCAGTTTCCTTCTAGGCTTTTTCATTCAACTTCTTTCTTTTTCCTCTGCCTTCTTGGAGAATAGGATTCAGTTTATGACCTGCTGTTACATTCATAGTGCAGCACACAACTCCTGACTCAAAGATATTTTATGTTTTGTCTTCTCCCTAGCTTAATAGGAATGCTGATGTTTCCAGCAAGTGATGCAAACAGTACAGTACAGAGGGCAGCATAAGCTTGCTGCGCAGCAGTGATGATAAAGTTTCAGTTTTGAAAGAACTGACTTTTCTCGGATTTAGCATAAGGAGGGGAGGTCATTTCCAGGCACTTAACTGTCAATATTTTTGCTTATATGAGCAACCTAGTAAAACAGATTTGGATGGAGATATTCTGGCAGGATATTTTTAGTGTAGATGTCAGTCCTTACAAGATCGTCCTTTTAGAAGCATGTTAATGTTTAGAAGAGTACGTGTGCATTTGATAAATAACACAAATCACTTCTCAGTTAAAACCTAAGCATGAATGCAGCTGGGAAAACGCCACTCTGTATTGGCTTATGTCTCAGTGTAAGTTCGGCTCTGTTTCTCCCCGGCTGTGTGGATGACGGCAGTTTTTGGGAGCTGTCGGACACTCGCTGTCTGTCGCTGTCCCCCCGCGCTCGCTGAGCCGCGGCCGGCCCGAGGCGCGGGGATCCCGCACAGCGCCCGCCAGGGGGCGCCGCAGCACGCGGGGAGCGCCTCACGCCCGCCCGGCCGCTCATGGCCGCGGGCTGGGAAACTCCTCCCGGAGAAACGGGATAAACAAAGGCCGCCGCAGCCCCTCGGTGTGCCGGGGAACCAGCAATGCATTGCTTGATCCAGCCCTGGGCCTGAGGAGAGCTGTACGGGTGACAGGAGGTCCGTGTCTGCAGGATAGCTGTCTGGATTTCCAGTCCCTTGCTCTACCTCAGATTTGTTTTGTGATTCAAAACTTGGACGATGAACAGTAAACGAGATTTGGTATTGAGAATATTCCGTTAGATTGTACTTCAAATTTTCAACCAGATGTGAGTCCTCTGAAATGCTGGCTCTTAAAGCAGCTCACTATAAGATAAGTTGGGGCTTGTTCTGCTGTTGTAGGATGACTCGTACTTACACATCCTGTAACAATAAATGCATACAGTACTGTATGGTTAATAATGCACTGACAGGACACCTTTGTATTACTTATTAGTTTTCTACAATTGTCCTGTAAGTGGAAGACATTTTATTTTGAGGTTTGGGGGCTATTTGCACCACTTGAGAGTACTTCTCTGAAGATCTCCAAAGATACGCTTTCTCTTACAGAGCAATTTGTTTTCTTCATTGACAAATAGTTACCTGTCTAGGATTCAGCTTGTAAAATACAGGTGGTGATTTTCTTGGGTTTGACACTTTGACATTTTCTTCTCACAAATATATTTTCTGGGGCTGTGCAGGCTGTATTTTAAATGCAAATATACCGAGAAAGCTGAAAAAAATGAAAGGTTTACGAAGACACTAGTCTTTTGTCTAATACAGAGAGATGGTTAAATGAAATCAGCTTGCTGCTGTGCTGCACCTGCTCTTAACATTTTCTTTGAATCTGCACTAGTTATATAATATTTATGGTGTCTCTGCATCTTAACGGTTCTGGAGCACTTGATCCTCACTTCAGCTGTGGTGCACTTGATCATTATGCGACCATGCAGGCACCTTATTTACATCTCCTCCAAAAGTTAGTGTTACTGTGAGAAAAAACCTAACTTCTTGGGAGCTATAGAAAGCTACAGCCTGCACTTGAAAGGTACTTATGCACATGACTAATTGGAAACACATGGATAATCCTATTAAAATCAGTGGGACTACTTATGCATTTTAAGGTAGGCACCTGCCTAAGTACCTTGGTAATTCAGAATCTATAAGAGCAGCAGAGACTGAGTGAATTCCAGACCTAGAAAACTAGGAGAAATGCCAAGACTTCATGAGACTTTAGGTAGCACAAGCAGTGGCACCAGTTAGAACCATTAGCTGGCTAAGAATGGAATTCAGCTGTTCTTTGGAAAAGCTGATACATCTTAGGGTTATTGAGTTTTATTGTTTGCCAATTTGAGGGTATTTCACTGCAGAACTGAAGTGGCCATGTGGCACAACAGAGCATGTCTTACAACTTTCCAGCATGCAGGAGCTGTGAGGTCCACATGGTGTAAATACTGTGCATGTAGGATGAGAAGGTGGTGTGATTTTTTTGTGTAATGAAGGTGCATCCTACAGGCAAGTGAGCAGCAGAACTGCCACATAAAGCTGTGCAGCAGCAAAATGAGCAATAAAAATCTTTCCTGCAGGGGCCTTGACATTCCAATTACAGTCAGGTAGCTTAGCTGTAAATACCTTTACATGGAAAAACACTAAATAAGATAATACCATAAATTCTGTTGTAGGAAGCACTAAGATTCAGTGTATGATTCCAGAACCTTTCCTCACTTAGCAGTGGGAGGGACACAACATATTTTCATGTTAACAGGAACTGATAAACAGGCTCTCAGTATTTTCTTGTCTCAGTGGCTCTTTGTTTGTGATAAGGAAATTGCTGGACTAGAGTTCCCAGGAATTTTTGTCTCTTACAACAGCCTATTGCTGTAGGCATCAGCAAAACCTTGCAGCAGCAGCTGCCGAGTAAGGACATCTGACCTAAGTCTGGAAGTCCCAGAATGTAGCTGCAGGTACTGCATGCACCCACTGCTGACTGGTGCTTCATTGCACTGCTGTGCTGGCTGCCAGAGCAGCCCTGGGCTGCGAGTCCCACGGGGAAACTCTCCTGGGTTCTGCTGCAAACACTTGTGCCTGTTCACATTGTTAACATCACTTCTTTTGAAGTATTGGCAGCAGATCAACATTTGTACTGATCAAAGGCTTCCAGATTTGGTAATTCAGCTGTAGGGACTTCAGTTCTTTACTGACTTGTTAATGTTATCACTAAGAGTGTATGGTACACTGGAAAGATTGATGATTGTGTAGTTGGAGAAAAATATTCTGCTGACAGATTAAACTGTATTTCAGGGCTTTGTTGAGAAAGTTTAGTTTGTATGAACAGATAGATCATAGTATAGTGATGAGGAAAATGGCATATACTTTTCTCAACAGGTTATCTAGGATAGCTGTAAAGTTTATCTGGGCTACCGATAATAGAAAAATAGCATTGCACATAGTTCTGTTGACAAAATCATGCATGTCTGGTAGGCCCAGAAGACAGGGAATCAGACACAGATGTTTACATTGGTAAACAGATTTTTGTGAAGTAACAAAAAAGTTTACCGTACCTGACCAGCAAAGTGATCAAAGGTGAACTCCTGGGTGGCTCTGCCTGATTTCTGTGCAGCTGAGCACAGCACTGTGCTCATGTACAAGTATAAGGTTGTCCAGGAAAGACAAAGCCATTACTGTTGTTACTGCAGGCGGTTATTTCATTAGGCTGGTAAAAAGCAAACAGAATTAGCTTGCCATATGTACATTTATCAGTCTTCATGACAACACTACAGAAACAAAGCCTGAAAAGGCCTATTTTGGAAAAAGAAATGTTCAGGTGGTTTGTATGATGGACAATGTGCTTAATTCTGCTACCAAATGGCATAATGTCTTTGCATGAAAATGGAGAGGCAGGACACCTTGTATCTCATTGACATATTGTTTGCTTAAGTTCCCTCAGTAAGGGCTGTAGGCTATGGATAATGAGCATATTTGGCTGGTTGTGTGTGCTGCAGGGAAAGGTACTCTAGAGCCTCTGGAAGAAATATGGGAAATGAAAAATCTCTTGTATTATATAGTGCCTCACTTCTTTTAATGACTTAAGTAAATGATTATATCCTCAAAAACTCCCCTTAAAAAAACCCCACTTTTGCAAATGTAAAACTAGGGAGGCACGGGATGGGGAGGAATGATGGAGAGTTTGTGAGAAGAGATCTGACTAGTAGCTTTTTCAAACCATCAAATATCTTGCACTTCACAGACTTAAAATACATTTGAGTATATTGGAAGCACAACAGTATTTCTGTGAATGACCAGCTCTGCAGCACTGGAGAGAGCTTGCCTGTTCCGCCAATATTGTTAACCTTTGGGAAAAGAAAATATCTAGAACATATGTCCGTATTTATGCTCCCATGTAGCATTTTTTTATCCTTCAAAGCGCTTTAAAATCATGTTGCAGTGTTACTACAGGGTAGATGAATATTTTTCTTAATTTACAGACAAATAGACCTTGGTTCTGAAAACTTAAGGAAAGCTTGTCTAAAACTGATGGTATTGCTGAAACAAATCTTTACTGTTTCTACTTTTAGTTATTCTTGAATAAGAAGTCTGTGGCTATAGAAAAACAGGCCAGAAAGGAACAATTTCTTAGATAGCTTTGTATATGTGGTAGTTTTGAACTTGAAGGTGGTGTGTTGTCCTGGAGGAGAACACAGAGTCATGGAATCATTTAGGTCGGAAAAAACCTTTAGGATCATCAAGTCCAGCTGTAAACCTAACACTGCCAAGTCCACCAAATGAATACATGTAGTATTAAAGCTTAAGTTTTATTGCTGTTCTAGCAGGAATAGCCAATTCTGTCTCACTTTGTTATTTCTTTCATGGAGTTGGAATAAGAAACTACTCACCTCCAGAGATTGTTTTATTTGGTGAACATGTTTCTCTTTAAGGTTAATAGACTTAAAGCTTGGTAAAAAAAAACCCAAACCAGAATGTTAGGAACCTAGAGACTTTTTACTAAGATCAAGTGGTCCTAATGCCATTATCCCTTGACTAGTCTTCAGAGTCAAGTGCCATAAATAGGATTGCACAAAGAAAGGTCTGATTGTTGAGGAATCTGAGTTGGCCCCCCCTTTTGTGAAAAGCCATCTATGAATACGGAATAAATTCTTCGTGAGTAACAGAAGTGGAAGGAATGTTTTTAGCTTGAATAACTTAATTTGTCCATGTTCCTGGATACAGTAGTAACACTGGAGCATATACTACCATACAGATGTCTACTTCCCCTCCAACCCGGAGAGCCTACATTTATGTGCCTGTGTTTTGCACAAAGACTGCAAAGTATAGAGAACAGGAAACTGATGGCCATGATTCTGACTTGTAATAGCAATTAAAAGATTTGTTTTGTTTTGTTGCAACAGTGTATTATGTATCCTTAATATTTTTCTGCAGTCTTTCTCTTCTGCTTTGTTCAAAAAAAACCCTAAAGCATTTCATAACTATGAATTTATTTCAAATTTGAATAATGAAAATTAAGATTTCATTTATTTCTGAACTATTTGATTACTCAAGTCTTGAGTAATGTCTTCTCAGAAATCTTTACGAATATGTAGCTTTCCTCTTTATTGGTAGCTGTGTCTCAATCCCAATTTAAACACAATCTTTTGCTTTTCATGAGATTTTATTTTTCAAAATTCAATTTGAATTACAAAATGTTGTTTCTCTAACTTTGTTAGAATTGACAGAACTAAATAGCATTGAATTTTTTTTTTTGTAATTTTACTGAAGAGAAGTTAAGAGAATGTGCACAGAAGCACTTCCATGTACTTCTTTGTCCCTGTCCCCCCTTCCCCTTTCCCCCCTTGTCTGGCATAATAATACAATGGTGTAATCCCAACTTCAGGTACTGCGCAGTCCACTTCAGGAGGACAAGTAGAATACAGAGCTCTGTCTGGAATTTGCTACATGGCATGGTATCATTTCGTTGGTCTTATCTGGACTAGTGAATTCATTCTTGCCTGTCAGCAAATGGTGATTGCTGGGGCAGTGGTTACTTGTTATTTCAACAGGTGAGTACAGAATTGCCCCTTGATAGTCTTGGGGATTTTTCAGCATTTATTTTCAATCTTTTTCTAGGAAAAATAGTCTCAATTAGACTGCAATTTATGTCAATATATGGAATCCAATTTACTACAAAATAATGTTGCTTGTTGCAAGATCTTGAGTAAGATTTTACAATGTGCGTGATATTAATGTGACTCATCCCTACTGCTGGAGATGCTAGGCCAAACTGAGCTTTGATGCGAGCTGTTAGAGCTCTGTTGACTCTGCGGGAATTACCATTCGGAAGGCATAGGCTGCATTTGACCCTTTTCCAGGAGACTGCATTAGCTCCAAATGAGAAGCAATATATTGTTCCTTGGTAATTTCATATATTCATGGGCAGTTTGACCTCTTTGTAAGTGCTCATCCCTGCTCTGGGTTTCCATGTGTTCTGCCTGCATAACTGCCTGGTCTAATAAGTTTTTTTCATTCTGTGTAGATATTTTCAGTTAACTATAAATGCTTTAACACTGTTAAGTATTTAGACATATGCAAACAAACTTCTTTGAATTTTATATGCCCAGAAATGTAAATGTGGATGAGGAAAAGTAAAATGAAATTAAATTGGGTTTATGGACTCATTGCAGGGGAAGATTTAAATCTCACAATATGCTGTTGAGTTTTTTGACAATGAAGAGAGCATTTTCCCAGTAACATTTTTCCTCATAAGTATTTTATGAGCTCTCTCATCCTCAGTGCTCTGTTCTTCTATGCCCGGTGTTGACATTTTCTGATCTGTGAAAAATTCTGGCATTTTAAGGCATTTCTTCATTTTGTATTAGAGGAATATTGTGATAACCTCAGTTTGTTGAAAAATTAACCCTTGGGGAAGGTGATGTGAAATTGAGATGAGGAGCCTGGCCAGAGAGAGCCTGAGGCCCTTGGAGCACCAGTGGCAGCTGCCCAGGGCCATATGGCATGGGCAGCTGGGAAGGATATCTTTGGGTTCTCCAAAACTTAGGAAGCAGGTTTCTGTTGATGGTCTCCAGAATGTATCCTTGGGTGTTTCAGTCACTGATCAAGAGGCTACTGCTGGAAGGTCTCCAAATGGGGTTTTTCCCACTGCCCAGCAGAGACCCCAGCACAGGCTCTGCTTGCAGGACTGGCTCCATAAGGGTTTCCTGCAGCAGCCGACCGAGCTGTGCTGCTCCAGCCAAAGCAGCAAGGCTGGAAGATCTAGGAACAGCCAGTGCCCACCCCTGGTTTAAGCAATGTTTTATTAACCCATCCAAAAAGCCAGGGCAGGACAAAGTTTAACACGTGTATCAGGAACCTGTCCCTGACAGGATTCTCTATGCAACCAATAGCTGTGCCACTGAACTGGTGCTTAGGTAAGAGCAAATAAAACCTAAAATGTCACTTTTTTAAAGGTTGAAATATTTTTGAAAGAGTGACATAGTCTCACCCTTCTATTTTACATGCCATAATAGGACCTGAGAAGGGAGGAACTCTCATTTCTGATGCCATCTCCTTTTTTCCTGCTGAAGCTCTGGAACTCACATGGCTGTGCTGCTGTGGATAATGAGCTGCTCTTCTCCTGTAAGCACACTGATGTACCTCAGCTTTAGCAGCTGAATGCTGAGGCACTAAAGATTCATTTAAATTGTCTTGAGAAGGCCCAAGAAAGTAAAGTAGTTCTGCTGAGTTCCTGGGCTGTGTGCTGCAGTGTATTTTGGTGCAATACACCACATAAATCCCCAAGGCAAAGGCACTGTCCATATCTTGTTCATGCAGAGCAGGGAAGCACCTGTAGAAACTGCTGTGATGACGTTTACTGCTCTATTAGGGGCTTCCGCTTTCCAGCTATTTTTTACTGCTGCAGGAACTGGCTGCCAAGTTCCAGCCAGAAGGTTCCTGCTCTCAGTGGTATTGGTATAATTTTGTACAATTACCATGAAGCTCTTCTCTTGCTTGCCAGGTGACCTGTGCTGTATTGAGAGAGTTGTGTTTGCACGGGGAAATGCAAATTTTCTGTGGTGGTAATCCCTTGTCCTGGTCCTTAGGCTGTCAGCATGCATCCACAGAGGTGCAGAGCAGTGCGGGAATGGGGAGAGGGTGGTTAGCTGCAGGAGCAGTCACGCCAGCAAGGGCAAGGGTTATCTCAAGCTGTTCCAGCAATTCCGAGCTTGTCTGCTGTGTGTTTTTAATGTATTCCCTGGGGCAGCATCATAAGGCATGTCACAAGAGTTTATGGGAACTTACAGACAGGCTTTCTTCTTGGCCTGTAAGTGCTCCGAGGAAATGGCACAGCCTTTCTATGTGGAAATCTCCTTCCACAGCACACTCAGCAATGCGCTGCATGGCCAACAACCACAGCTGAGTTGCAAATGGGGTGGCCAGGGGATCATTTTACCTGGATTAGCTTTACAGGTTACATATATTTGGCCTGTAATACCACAACTGAAAATGGATTTTGCCTTATTTTTGATGAAACATGAATACACAAAATATTTTATTAGTTTAATAAAAAGAAATATATATTTTTTTTGCTTAATGATTACATTTTACAACTTATGAAAAGGGCTCAGTCTTTTAAAAAACCTTCTTTGTTACAATTGCTGTTTACAATTGCTGAGGTTTATTCTCCCTTTGATGTTCTTAGGTGTTATGTATGTATTTACCTTTGCAGGGAGATGAGCCTTTCCCCCTCTCTGGCAGTAAAGGAAGGTGATAGGGTAACTTGATCCGTGTCACAGGCATCACTGTCCTGTCCATGTCTGAGCTTCTTTAGTAGCTCCAGTGCAGATATGTCAGTGCACGGGCTTGAAATTAAGGATTGGGGTTATCTACCTGACTAAGGTGTTCAGTACCACAACTTCCAAGAGAAGTGAAATACATATCTCTCCCAGTAGGTCAAAAATGAAGGTTTATGGATGTGCACCCAAGTCACTGAGAGATGAACTAGAACGCACTTTTAAAGGCTTCCTCTTCAAATATATCTGCAATATTTATGGACATCCTTTGCCCTAGTTAGATACTTGACCTAAAAGAGCCACCAGCATGTATGTAGTCAGACCTGTCCCATATGGCCTTGAGATCAGGTAAAAGGGAGGTTGGAAGTGCAGTCTGTGTGGTCTCTGTTAGTCTCACAATGTCTGTTTTATTACAAATCTTGTAATTTATTGTGTTTGTTTAAAAATCGAGATTCATATTTACTTGAGGAATAGAAGATTCATTCCTTAACACTTCTGAAGTATTTTATACTGAAGTTATTTTTAGACAGTCTTTGAAATTGGTGAGGTACGAGTGAAGAAAACGGTAAGCATAGTTCTTAAGAGGACAGGATTTTAAAGAAATTAAGAAATACCCTTTTCCCCCATTCAAGCATCTATGTCTGTTGGGTGTGTCAAGATTACATTTTTTTCTTCTCACAAAAAATGTTTTTAAAATAAAAGCCAACTTGCATGTGTGATCATTTGAATCAAGGAACTTAGTGTTAAAAAAGATACTGAGTGTCACAGAGCTCACAAGTAAATGAAGGCAATTGACAGTACTGAAGAAATAAAATTATTAAAAGATGATGTGGTATTGAATAGAGGTCCACAGGATTTTGGAATAGTAGTGTTGTATGTAAATCAAGCAAGCTCATGATAACATAAAATAGAAATACCAAAGAGGAAAAGCAAGCTGTGGCTCTACTCAATCTTATAACCAATCAGACAGATTCCCAGTTTTCCCTGATACCTTTTGCACAGCACTGGAGTTCATGTGCACAGATTCCACTGCATAATGATTGTATGCTTGTGCTAAAGTCACGTCAGGATTGCAGCCATATAATGTACAAAGGTGGGTGAAACCTCAGCCTTGAGAGTGATAGGAGTAGGTGGATAATTGAGCCAATCTTGAGCTTGTTTACAGTCACAACCATCACCTGTTGCTGTGTTTAGCCTCTTTCCTATGTTTCCTACTCTGAACCAGAATTACAAGGAAAATCTGTTCTTTTTCTAATCTGTTTGGAGGCAAAGCAAAATCAGTGTCAGATCCTGTTCCTGTGGTAATTCCTTTGCTAGGAAAAGAAGGTGTGGAAAAACATCCAAATGTGTAAAAATTTATCTAAACTAAGCTTCAAATTTTGACACTCCTGCTCATTATTTAGTCATGTTAAAAATATCAAAACCCTTCTTCATTTTTCTCTTAAGTAACAAGTACACTATTAACACAGGAGTAAACTTTCTCCTTTCTGTGTTTCTTATCACTAGTTAACCTTTAACTTGCAGAAACTTAATAATTTATATTCTGAGATCAAACTGACACTGTCATATATAAAGTAGTGTATGGGGGAGAAAGAAACAATGGCTCAATATGAATAGAGTAATTCATCCACATTGTGATGCATGTGTTTCTAACACAGAAACCTGATGACTTAAAAAAACCCCCAAACTGCCTAGTCAGTATAAAATTCCATTATCCCCAGAGCTGTTTCCCTGGTTTTAAGACAAAAATAATAAATGTAGCAATTGCTTTGCTGGAATTTCCTATTTCAAATAATGTGGTATATTCGCATATTTAAATACAACTTCTCCACTGCAAAGTTTTTGTGTTTTGAATGAACTGCAGTGATACTTTCAGGATTCTTGCAGAATTGTAATCTCTCTCTTGAATATAGTGTGTATGATTTAAATCCTTGCTGAAGTGAGGCTTTAATAAAAATATATTTTTAGAGCTTCTTGGCCCAAACCAGTCAGTCACTCTCTTATTGGTGCCTTTTTAATTTTTAATTTCTTGTGAAAACTACTGATTTTTCAAGATAACAGAGGTTTTGAAGAAATCACTTCTGAAAACAAGGCTTCTCATTTGTGATATTAGGTCTGATCTTTACTTAGCTGCTTAGTCAAACAGCTGCTGGTTCTGTTGCCTAACTAAATTTTTCAGGGTTGGGCCAGTTGCTTAAGAATTACTTTACAGAAGGTCTAATTATGACTATTGATCAGTATGGGGGTTTTTAATCCTATGAAACATTTTTAAAGGTACTTAGAGTTGATTTTTAAATTTTTTTACAGCATGTGATAAGGGATGAGGGAGTGTCTTTAAGGTGATTGAGGTTTATATAAATTCTTAAGAGCTGTGTCATGCTACTGTCTGTAAATGACTGACATTAAACTGACCTTTATAAAGGAACCAAAAATCCCCCTTATATTTAGGCCATTTTTTTTGTCTTTGCTTTTTGATTTTGGCAGAGACATTGTTTCTCCAAAACAATACAGGTTAGTGGGCGCTAGAACTACAAGTTTTTTAGATCAGATTATAATTCTAAACATACAGTATGATATTCCTTTTTTGCTGTATTCCATTTTAAAAGAAAGCCTGTTCAGTGAAAAAAAAAAAAAAGCGCGCATTACTAATTTTAACAAGTAAAACCAAATTTGGCCAAATTGATACTATAAAAGTAGATGGTAGCTCTCAGTTTTACACATGAGAACTTGCAATTTTATTTTCTAGTTTAATTTTACTACTAAAGAAGAAATAGTGGATTCATTCCCTCAGACTAAAATCTTGCAGAACCAAGAGTGAAATAAAAGATTGCAGGGAATAAGAGAAGTGACAGAAACTGGAGAGATGTGTTCAAGGAGTACTCTTAGATATTGTTCACTTACTTCTCCTATTTTCCATCGTAGCTTTTTTCCTAGGTATTTTTCCATTCCAGAAAACAGTAATTGCTTAAGAATTAAACTAATTCAGAAGTTATAAATTTGGCTGCTTTTCTTGGGACTAAGGAACATTGAGATGAAGTCAATAGAAAACCTGGATTAGTTCAAGTAGGAAAGGAGATAACAATTCTTAAAATTTCCAAATACTGAAAAGACACAATGCTTATCTTCTTAAATAAGTTTCTAAACAATTTTTAAATTGTTTGTTTTTCTTTCTAGAAATAGAAGTAACCCACCGCCTCACCCTGTCCTGTCTTCCATATCAGTTCTTTTTTGCTACCACCTAGGAACTGCTGTAAAAGGCTCATTTCTAATCACAATACTGAGAATACCAAGGATTGTTCTCTTGTACCTTTACAATATCCTAAACCAAAAGGTAGGTATATACTTGTGTAACACTATAAAAATAGTAATTTGGAGATGAGATCATGGGGCAAAAAACGAAAATATATTTCTTGCTTAAAAATAGATGATATTACATGGATTTTATATTTTATCATGTTTTCTTCATTAGGAAAGCTTTTTTTTCTCTCAACTCAGATATCAGTGCTTCCTTTTTGTTCTCAACTCAGATATTTTTAAAAGCAGAAAATACCGATATTAAACACACCTTTATTTAGTGTTTATATATAAAGGTTTTTATGAAGGCTAAAGAGAAAAATTGGCAGACTGCTCTATTAAAAATTTTTGCATCATAAATATTTAAGAAGCAGAAGTAAGAATACTATTGTTAGATTTAAAATCTGTTATAGAAAATACTTCATCTGCCTTGTAATATGATTTTATAGAAAGAATATATGACACAAGAACTATTCCTGAGAGTTGTGTGGTGTCCAAAACACATCTTTTAAGATACATAAAACATAGAGCTGGGCTGTTTTGAATGTTTTTTGCCTCCTTTTTACCTTTCATGCATCTCCACATTTATTCTCTTCTGCTGGAAACGCACCACTGTAGGTAATTCTGGCATTTTTGCAAGGAAGGAGGTCTGTTATGAATGCATAGGTCTGATTTTAGGAGAAGATATAAGAAAAGGTTTTAAATGTAGGTCTTTTCCTCTAGGGTTTACCTTGGCCTTGAAGCATGTTATGTATAGTTATGACAGGGTATTTACACTGATCATACCTATGAGGCATGCGTTTGCTATAGGTTATGAATGCTTAAATAAAACCCCCTTGTAATAAAACACTTGAAAGTTGTGGTCTGGCTTTACGTTACTTTCACATGAAAGTTTTGGTTGTAAAACTTGGTGAGTTGTGTTAACTAAGAACATTGCATAAAGACAGTTGGTGGAACAACTTAGTATATTTTCTGCCTTGAGAGAAAGCAGGATAAGTGGACTTGCTTGTTACATGGTTTTGTAATCTGAATAACTGTAGATTTAATTAGCAAAGAAAGATTATTTGTGTCTGCAGCACTGTGCTACAGGCTTCTTTTTGGTCCAGTTCCCAAGCATTCAGTGACATGACCCGTAGCGGCAACTGCTGCTAAAGAGGCCAGAAAGTGCTCTGGCCAGCTCATGTCGTCAGTCCTTGGAAGGATCCCCCCGAGAGTAACCTTGCTCCTTTGGATGGCAGAAAGGACAGGCTACGGCCCCTTTCATTGAGGACCAGAGTAGTGGTACTAAAGGATGGAGAAGTGATGCTGCATTCTTGCAGAGCTCACCCAGACTTCCTCACCCTTGCAAAAAATGTTGCTGTTCTCTATGAACAGAGAAAAAGTCAGGGGTCTGCAAGCTTGCAGGTAAATTTAAAGACGTTTTCTACACAGCAGTCTCCAAGTAGAATCAGAGAGGAGATTGTACTGGAAACCCCCTGCTGTAGGTTTTTAACAAATAGTACTTACTGAGATTATATAGTTTTAGTAAAATCATCTCTCCAGAAATACATAGCAAGAGTAAAGTATTCTTTGTCAGGAGTTTGCATGTACAGTTGCCATTTTGAAGGAGTTAATCCTGGAATATTTTCATGAACCTTTCTGGAAAAAGTACCGAGGTTTGTGGTTTCTGGTTGAACAATGGTAGTTGTTGGGACCTGAGTTTTCTATAGTGACTGGAAGATCTCTGCTTTCCAACACAAGATAGAAAGATTCTGACCACTGGAAAAATAATATTAAAAAGACCAAGTATCCCTGAACTGAATTTCCTTTTGTTGAGAAAAACAGCCACTTAAATTTGGAAGGCTACCATGGATACCAAGATGTCTTTTTCTTGTCTTGCATCATCTCTGCGATGAACTGTTCTGAGCTCATGATGTGATGGGGGTGTGGGGGCATGGAACAAACATTAAGGTTTACTGCTCAGTTTTTACTATGAAATTAGTAGCTCAATGGTCTATGAATAACCTGTTCTAATATAGGATTTTTCTTCCTGTTCTGAAAAATGAATGTATGCTCTGAGTCAGAACACAGGTATGTTCATATAAGCCTTTCTACCCATTCTTTTATTTTTGTTCATTAGGGTACCAGTCATTTCAGAACTGTGGAAGGTTTTAGATAATCAAGTTAAAAATCTGTCCCTGTACTCCCTGGTCACTGTAAAGTGCTATGAGGATTACTGACTTGCCTACCTGTTTTGCTCCCCAGGCAGCTGTTAGCTCACAAGGCTGCTCACAGCACTTATTTTCTTTTCCCAGAGAAGAATCTTCCATCCACAGGAAGAAAAAAAAATGCACAGCTCTTCAGTCATTGATATTGAAAGGTCTGGATTAAAACAATTCCTAAAATCCTAATGGAAATATCTGCTGCCTAAGTGAAAATTTTATCAGAAGAGTCAGTCGCCTGTAAAACAAATTTGTTTCTAGAATGGTGGTTCTATTTGAGGCTAATTATGTGTCCAATAATTTCATTTTATTGCAGAAGAATGCAAAGTGCCTGTTCAGCTGCTGTTTCTGCTGGGTTTGCTGCCAGGAAAGTTGTTTAAGGTACTTTAACCAGGTATGTTCTGTCATCTCTGTCTCTCAGCCTAGTCTGGATACTATATGTGGGTGCCTACACCTTAGCACGGCTAAAAAGCCACAGCCAGAGCATGCAGGCCTAAGTTTCCTGCTGGCCACCTAAACTAAACAAACAAAAGAACCTCCAAGTGTAGATGAAACTTGTTGCAAAGAAACAGGTAATTTACAAATGTGTTAGATTTTACAAGATATTAAATTTTAGAAAACTTGTTAATACAGCTTGAGATACTCAGCCCTTTCAGAGGGCTACTTGCTGTTTCTGTAGGTAAGAAGACTTATCATTTTGATGAGTTGTACCATACAGACTCCTGAAACATGGAGAGTCCAAGTAGGAGGAAGCAATGAAGAATTAGGAAACATACCTGGAGATGTGACATTAAACTAGTTACAGTGTTTTCCACCTGAAAGTCCTGAAGAAAGAAACTTGAATTCCTGGCTGATTGCCATTATCAGTAGATCTGGGAATATGATCCATGATGTTAGCAGTCTTGTTTAAAAGGTGTTTTTATTGGACATGGATGATTTCTGACATACAGCAGTTTTACAGATACTTGACACCTCTTTTTTCCTTCCCAATTCTTTTCTCTAAATGTGTTCCAGATTTATATATATAATTGTAAATAGTTAATTTTTGTCTTTGTCATTGCCTTGTTTTTTTCTCTGGGGACTGTGATATTCTTAATGTAAAAGGGAGTCATATTTTCACATTGATTCCTTTCTCTCTGACTGCTGAGTTCTTTGTTCTCATTGCTGAGAGTAGTAGTGAAGTAAACGAGACAATTCTGGTAAAGGATATGACTTCTCCTTTTAAGTAGATGGATAAATTAGGTTTAATCTTGGACAGTTATGAAGAGTAAGTTTTTAATTTAGTTCACCCTAGATTAAAACTTGTGCAGTGAGATCTCTGAATTTTCTAGGCTTACATTTTCTACGTAGGTCTTATGGTCAGTGACTTGGTGAGGAATATCAGAGCTCATTTTGACTCCAGGCTTTCCATTTGTAGTCACCCTTTCCCCTTGGCCTGGCTTCCTGCCTTTCAAAGAGATATCCAGCATCCTAGTGTTTGCTTTCTCCAGCTGTTGTATGCTATGTCTTTGTTAAAAGAATTAATTACTGTAATGTTCTTCCTTTTGTTTCAGAAGGCTGTATTGGAGCTCTTGTTCCCTTAAAAGATTTCCTGTTTCCTAATCTATTGTTGGCAAATTTCTGTTTTTATATGAGTTGTGGTTTTTAATCTAATGATCATAATACAGTGTTTGCTTTTGTTTTGTTTTTTTAATATCTTTTTAGCAAAAGTAATGGTAGTCCACATATTCCAAATCCAGGGCAATTTGGGCAAGTTCGAGAAGAAAAACAGGAAGAACAGGCCACAGGATTTTAAAGAACTTTTATCTGTATGAAGGTGTAACATTGGTCTTGGGTTATTGCATCTCATGGAGTAATTCATGGATCTAATTATTTCTTTCCTTCCCCCCCCCCCCCCCCCCCCCCCCGGTAACTAATCTGTTCAAGCCTATTTCTTAAAATTGTATTTTTTGACTACAACTGAAAATCTTAGTTTTTGATTCTGTAAAATCTGTGGCCAAATGTTCAAGAGACAAAAAAAAAAAGAAGGAAAAAAGTCTGCAGTTTTTAGCAGCTTTGACATATTGCTTGATTAACAGAAGTAGTGAACTCTTAAGGGCTCCTACTGAGATCGGTGAAACCTGCTGGGAACAACCTAGAAATTTCCCATAGATGTTGAACATGGACTTGAGAGTAGGACTTGGGAGGGAGGGGTTTAAAAAGTGCTTGTACCTGTGTTTCTAACATTTTCAAAGTATTCTTTAAGTTTAGATTTTGATTTTTTATACCTAAAATGTGGAACAGCTGTTGTAAAAGTTGGGCCAAAGATCACTGTGTACATTAGCATTCCTTACTATTTACAATTCCTTTGCTTTTTATTTTAGCACTACCTTCACTATAGTGAAAAGCATGTAATTGTCTGAAACTCTAAAAAAAAAGATCAAATCACTTCTGCACTATTTTTTTCAACCTGTTGTTATGCTGCTTAGGTAATTTAAATTCTTTCTGTTCCTTCGTTCACAACTTTAATCATGATTAAACAAAGTACTTTGTTTTCCCTCTGAGAACTTGCAGATGAGAAACAGGTGCTGGAGGAAGTAACCCTGGTGATAGAATGCAAGCTTCTTTCTTCCCGTGCAGAATCAACCAAGTGCTCTATTATGTTATCAAAGAGTACTTTTTGGGCTGGAGTACCATCCTGCATGTAGGATTTAACACTTATTTTAATAGTTGCATGCATCCCTGAAGTGACTCATTCTCTGCAAGCTCAGTTAAGTTTTGTTGAGCTCTCCTGGAAGTTAACTGGAACAGGCCAAGGAGTTATTCTGTCATCTTCCCATCATGACACAGTGCTGTGCTAGATGCTGGCAATTGTCATATTTGCAGGGGTGGTTGTTGGAGGAGGGGTAATGTAAGCCCAGTGTCCTGTGCAGATTGTAATATGGACAATTGCATTCAGCCTTCCTAAATTTCTCTTGGATTTGCAACTGGATCCTGTGCTAAACTGTGGTGTAGTGTTGCTATGTGCTGTTAAACAGTTCACCCCTTAAGCTGTTCCACTTCAGTCATGGGCAAAGTGATTCATGTGTGTGTATAATCCATTAGTAACAATTGTAAAGCACTCTGGGTTCTGTGGCTGAAAAGTGCTTTCTGAATATAAAGTCATTATCCTTACTTGACAGTTCTGTTTGCCAACACTTGTCAGAATTACCACAGATTTTTCATCTGGCTCTGATGGTTTCAGTATGTTCCAGATAAACATACCAAATCATCTCAAGTAAAATCTAGGAGACTGACATTTTTCTTCTGTAAAAAGAGTATACTGTTTTTAATGTGGTTTGGGAATTACAAGGTCTGTGTCTCTCCTGTTTTCTTAAGTTGTAGTGACAGTCTTTAGATACATCAAAGTGCTCACATGTTCTCCCTTTACAGCCTTGTTGCAGTGAATTCTTTTAAAAAACAATACAACTGGATAGTTTTGCTTTTCTGCATCTGCTTTGGGTCCATCTGTAGCCAGTTGGCAAAGTGACCCCTCCAAAGTGCAGTGCCTGGATTTCTAAAGGGCTTGCTGAGCAGGGTGTGGTTTCTCTGTGTTCATCAGCTTGTTTGCTGCAGTGTAGCCTTCTGGGCTGTCAGTGAATGTCAGTGAATTCAGCAGTGTGTGAGCCCCATTTCCTAGGACAGAGACCCTTCCCTGAGACTGAAAGCCAGCAACAGTCTAGTGTAATAGACCAGAAGCAAGTCTGTCTAATGGCTGTATATCCACGGCAGTTGGTTGTCTCTTAAAATTTGGATGGAAGCCTATCAGGATGTTTCAGTTAAATGCCTTGTGGAGAATTCACCTAGATAAAACCAAAATTCATGCATGCTATTGTAAAGCACAGTTCTCCTCTGCATGCCAAACACATTGTGCCTCACCCCACCAAGTACTTCTTTTTCCTCCCAAAAACAATACTGTATTTTAATTTTACTGGCAAAATTGCTTCTAGATATAGAGCTAATTTTTCAATCCTCTTGTACATATAAGGATAAAACGTTCATCTTCAGTGAAATCATATTTTAAATATGTTTATTTTCCTTCTGCAGACTTTATGTATGTAATGATAGGAAGTAAAATTCCTCAGGTCTTTACTTGTTCTGTAGGATGAACTATGTAGGGAATAGAGTTGAACAAAGCTGACTAATTCTTACTTTGATGCCTTTCTCTTCTTCCCTATCCCATTAAGAAGAAACAAAAGGGGGAAAAGAGAGAGAGAAAAAAATCGAAGAATATTAAGCAAGTGACTGGTAATTCAGTGCTTTTAAGCAGAGAAAATTATGAAGAGCTCTCTGGAAATATTCCTTTTGATTTATTTCAGAAATTCCAAACAAGAACATTTTCTCACTAAGTGCAGAAGCAACCCCACTAATGATGTAATCATGATGCAATGGACACATAAAGCAGGATCCTTTTGATCCAACCCTCTCATTGAAATGGAGCCCCCATGCAACACTGTGATGCAGCAGCAAAGGACATTCAACTACCCTCTTTCTGAGGAGAAAGTTGTGTTGCTCCTACCCACTGGATGACAGCCATGGAGGGAGTAGATGACACAGAGAGTAGGAAGCAAAGAAAGTTGGAAATTTTCTCCAGTAAGTCCAGACTGCAAATATAAGGTGGAATGGAAATAAATGAAAGTTGTGCTTTTTGGACTGCTTGGGAAAATTCAGGAGGTTATTGAAGGTTCCTTACAGATGGTAATTAGCCTAGGAAAAAGAAATAACCATTTCTGTGTTAGCTGTGTGCTTATTGATTAGAAGTGGAGGAGGAGAATATTCTCCATGTGTTTGTCAGCCACAGGACAATAGCCTTTATCTAACAAGGCTGCAGGAAGCACAGAGTCAGTCCTGGAAGGTACGAGATGAAACATTTGCACTGGAAAGAGGGTTATAAATGCCACAGTACAAGTTGCTGGTTATGTGCTCAGTCTTATCTCACTGGGGGGACTGGAATATCCTGTGACAAATGAAGGGTAAGAGCAAGCCTGTTAGCCATCTACGAGATAGCAGGGAGGGATAAAAGCTAGATGAGATCAGCAGAAAAAAGAGTAGATGTAAATTGTTCATGAATAAATGTTGTCTGGAAGTTGGAAGAAGGTTCCTAAGAACCGGAGGGACAACTGTCTGGAATAGCTCCAAATGTAAGGCCTGGGAGAGGGGAAGTCCTAAGTAATTTAAAGAGGGAGTTTTCCACTTAAGATTTGTATAACGTGCTAGTCTGAAATAGGCAGGGACTGGAGTGGCTGAAAGTCCCTTCCAGTCTTGTATGTCCTCATCTCTTCAGTGGGGCCTCACAAGGCCTGCCCTGCTCTCATTTCCCACCATCTGAGAGTCATGATACAACTTTCTCACCAGACCACTAACTGCTGCACAGCAGCCACAGTCATTGCCTCTTGCTACCACTGGATTTTGTTTTCTGAGGGGCTTCCACTGGCAGCAGTGACACTTGCAGGCTAAGACACTTTAAGGTCCAGCCTGAGCTGCACTGCACTGGGGGTAGCTAACCAGGGCAGCCCCCAAGAGAGTTGGCAGCAACAAGATCAGATCAGGCTGAAAATACCAGCAGAGCAGAAAAAGCTGAACGGGGATGAGAGACCAGCATGTCTCCTTCTTCTTTTTAAAGAAGATTCTGTTGCTATGGCAATTCTCTCTTCCCCAAGCTCATTTTATGAAAGCAAGCCCTAGAATGGAGGACTGAATTCAGCTGTTACACAAAGTAGCAATTATTCTCAACAATTGGGGAACTTACAGCTTGGATCTGAGCCACAGCGCCTTACTCATGAAACTACCAGGTCACTTTTTCCAAGACCTTTGACATTCTGTGTTGTGAGGCACAGAAGGATATATTCTTTAAATAGTTTCTTTTTGCATAGTGTGGTATTTGGAAATATGTAAACATTCCCATTCCCTATTTATTCATCCTGACACTGAGAAATCAGTGTCTAGTTCCCAGGCCCCAAGCCAGAAGAGGCTTGTGTTCTTCAGAGAGGTGGCGATATGAGATCAACTTGCTGATGCAAGGATAAAGGCTGTTTCTGACCCTCTGTCTCCCGTGCTTTCTGACCAACCCTATGCTATCAGTGCAATCATTACTTACTTGTCACTAGAGCAGAAACTACCATTGTAAAAGATCGATTCATTAAGCAAAGATAAAAATATAAGAGCTATAATATGTACATAAGGATCAGACTGAGTCTCTTTCTAGGTCTAATATCCCATTTTCAGCAGTGACTGTGAGTAAATGCTAAGGTAGAACAAAAGGATATTTCTCTGTCTCTGTGCTGTTTCTGAATCTGTTTTCAGCCTAGGGACTTCTCGAACTGAGTGTGTTTTCTGTATGTTTAATAACTGTCAGCTATTTCCTTTTCCCTGAAATTCCCCATCTCTGTTGAGTTCATACGAACTTTTAGCAGCTAAAGCATCCTTTGTCCAGCAGTTCACAGTTTACAGATTTATAGTGAGAAGAAATACCATCTGCTTTCTAATTTGGCTCCTACTACTTCATACTGTCCTGCCCCTGCCTGGTCTTTGTTCTGGAAGGAACAGTGAGCCCATCTAACCCTACACAACCTCTCTGCATTTCTCATGAGTCGGTAGCCCCCTTGCTGCATCCTCCTTCAGTCATCTCTTTTCCAGATAGAAGAGCCTGGTGTTCCCAAGACAGAAGACATTCCATACCTTTTGGATCATTCCTGCTGCCCTTCTCTCAAACATTTTCAAGTCTACTAAAGCTTTTGTGCATGGAAAAAGAATGTATTCTATAGAAAAACATATTTAAACAACCTGTGTCTAAATGTTAGCAGGTTCTTAACTGTCCGTGGTCTACCATCTTAGCCTTCACAACTATCTTTAATTTGAAAGGCTTTGGATTATTGCACATATCCTGCAATTTCAAACTTAATGGGATATCTAAGCTTTTTAGTCCAAAGTCCAAATAATTTGCAGATATAGGTAACAGCTTGTGTGTGTTAGGTGTTCCTTGATGAGTAAGGATGAGAAATCACTTGAGCTCATTTCTGTGCAATGCTGAGTTTCATGGAAGCATACATTAGCTTAAATGTTTGATGTGTTTTGTCAGTGAGAACGTGTAGATTTCTATGTGGCTGAATGGGATCAGGGCATGGGGTCTGTATGAAAAACTTGAGAATTGTGAGGCAAGTGTAAGGAAAAAGATTCTAGGCTGAACAAGAAACCCTCCAAATATTTTTTTTCTCAGAAATTTATTTTTTGCTAAAAGGTAGAGATCACTTCGCTAAGTCTTCCAATTCTGCTGGTAATATTCCTGCTTCACATACGTCTGACTAATTTTGTAGCCTTCAGCAGTTCATTAATTTCTGTCTCTCTCTTATTCCTTCTATAATGTTAGATTATTACCTGGCTGCCTTTGTTTCTTGAGTATTATCATTAGGTAATGCTTACATGATTTGTTTAAGTTATAACTGCTATAAATGCCATTTTTTATCAGCTGGTTTGTAACACAACAATTCCCTGTGCAGGTAGTGTACTGTCTCCAGCGTTATTTTCAGTCTTTCCAAGATAAACGTTCTAGTTAATAAATATCAGAAATTCTTTTCATTGTACATTCTTTGAATACCAAAGGGGCTACTTCAAGAGTGCAAACAAATGGGTATTTATTTTAAGTTTGGAAACAATGTTTGTACAAGCACACGTGCATTTTCAACATTCTTTTTAATTTTTAAAACACATTTTTTGCAATTTATAATGAATACAGAATCTCTGCTTAATTTATTGGCAAAATTTATACTGACCTCACCAGGTCAGGATCTACTCTGTGAATTTAGTTCTTAAGGGACAAAAACAAACTTAGAAAACACTTTTCCACTTCGTGTCTCTGTTCCCTGTTTAATTGGAATGATGAAACAGACTTAACTCACAGCACGTTATAAAGAGAAATCTGTCCATGTCTGAAATGGGCAGTGACAGCTACAGATGGAAGACAGAGGGAGCGTGATGTGAGGCCATCTACACTCTGCCCCTGTCCTGGGCCAGCAGAGCTGGCACTGGCAGCTCTCCTGCTGCATCCTGGGATATTCCGGTGTGACGGCATCCTGCCGGGAAGGGAACAGCGTCAGGATAAATGAAAATTAGCACAGAAAGCATTTTTTCCTGTTTAGAAATGAAGTGAACTTGCTTGTTTAAACATATTTTTATGCAGATACTCTTTGAGTTTCTGTAGAGTTCATTGGAGTTTCTGACTTTTCATAGAGTGGGCAATAAATCCATGGTCTTTATTTATACTTTTTCCATGTATGGATGTATTTGCTAATATGTAAGTATAATATTTACAGAATGTCACTTTTTTTTTTTTTACTATCAGAGAAAAAATAACTATTTTTCATATAAATAACATCCACAATAAAGAGACAAAAAGTCTTTGATTGCATTTAATCAATCTTCTTTCTTTCTCTCTTTCTCTCTTTCCCTTCCTTCCTTCCTTCCTTCCTTCCTTCCTTCCTTCCTTTCCTCCCTCTTTCCTTCCTTCCTTCCGCCCCGCCGCCATTTTATTC